>OY365812.1:29715418-30032918 GCA_959347315.1 Bimastos eiseni | reverse complement strand
TGGACATCATGCGGCGGAAACCATCAGTTGGTAATTTATACAATCGGCGTGTGGGCCTATATTTATATTCTAAAGGCATCGTCATTGACTTGCTTACTGCTACGAACCACCGCAGCTACGCACTCTAAGTTCACCTGTATTGCAATCATAAATGCAGGTAAGCTGTCGAGGGATCACACATAAGATACGGCTGACATGAACGACGTCGTATGCAGTGTGTATTCGCGTGTATGTGTGCATGCCTGTGTGTGTGAATGTGTGTGCATGAATGTCTTTATTAGCGTGTGCGTGTGTGTGTGTTTGATAGGGCTTTGAAACGTCGTGAATGTGTGCGCATCGCCTCTCTTGTTTCAATTGACCGTTGATGTCGTCTTATTCGTCATTACTTTATGCGGCGATATTCTGAGAGAGAGACAGAGACAGAGACAGAGAGAGAGACAGAGACAGAGACAGAGAGAAGGAGAAAGAGAAATAGAAAGAAAGAGAGACAAAGACAGAGACAGAGAGATAGTGAGAGAGAGGGGAACAAAAGATAGAGAGAAAGAGAGAGTTGTTGTTCTGATTCCGTATGCTCATTATTTTTGCTAATGCATGAAAGACAGGGACAAAGTATTGATTGGAAAATGGAAACAGCTTCTAAATATTATCAATGAACCTTATTTTCACGATGATATAATTATATTTATGTGCATCTGCGTTTAATCGTATATATATAATATCATATATGATCCACGCGAGTCGTATAGGTGTATACTTTATATATAAATATATATTTATTTACATATATGTATGGATTATGTATGCATACATGACTGACCGAAAGAGAGACGATCAGGTATATACCGTCTAATCGGCGGCGAATATACATATAACCTAAGTTTGAGCATATTATACTGTCACGCACGATACTCTGGACGATGGCGCTATATAAAAGTCATCGACCGACAGCGGAGGCGTAGGAGGACTACGGATGAGAATGTCTACCTGAAACCTCAGAGGAGTGACATCAATGGACTTCGCCTGAAGCAGACGGCCTCGATACAGACGACGAGGATTATGCAAGGATCATCGGGGTGTCAAACAACGAAACCCGACACCGCGAGGCAGATGTCAGAGACGACTGTCCCTTCCATCTCTACGACCCACAGACAAGAAATTCATGAATCAGTGGAAGATTGGGCCTGGACCGGCTGGTTGACACGGATCATGAATATGGGACAATTCCGATACGAATGGCGCAACCCACTAGGCAGTATAACGATAATAATGAAATTTGATTCCTGGGACCTGTTACCCGTCTATGACACTGACCAGGCCCAGTCATACAGCCGCTAGTCAAACAGTAACTGGACGCCCCTAGGAATCTGACGTTACGCTAGGGACGCCAAGACCCGATCAACCAGGGTTTAGTAATGGCTTCTGCAGGTGACCTGTTGTCCAATAGACATACGAGTTTTGCGTTTGGGATGGCGAAGGAAATCGCCTCTAGAAGGATTCATATAGCGTAGCAAGCAAAAGAACAGGGACTTGTTTCGGAACTGGGGGTACGCTAGGTCGTTCTGACGATAAGGGTTATCAACGTAGTTGGGAATCCCGTCTCCAACGTAAATCAGGGAAACATTTCTAAAAGACACTAATAACTCCTGTAAGTCTACATAGGATGAGTGGTGTGTATATATATCATTTAAAATATATGTATTAAAACCATCAAGTGTCGTGTTGCTGAGCTTGGTGATAGAGGAAAGAACCAGCGGGTACTCTCGTCATCAAGAAAAAGGAGTGTCGAGAGTAAAACCCACGACATATACATATACAGAAGTGAGTGCATTAGATGTCTAAACACGCTGTGAGTGTAGGATCCTAATGCTCAAGTAATTGCCTTGCAGCCGTTTCTTGTAACTTACAGAATGAGTTTTGTTTGTCATCCAAATCATGCTGCGCAGTTTCCTTCGCTCTGTCATACATGGCGAGCATAATAATTATTATTGTCCCTATGTTCCACTCGAACTTCAACAGACCACTTCGCTGTCGTCTGTCAATTAATTCTGGAATAGGTTGCCCACAGCAGCAGCAACTCTATATTAACTTCTTGGTCTTTCTTTCACTCATCCGCTATAAATAGCGTTTGAAACTCATTCCATCGATTGTGTTGACAGGCTGGAGCCCCTCTGAGTAAGAGTTTCTTTTTGAAACTCCTAATTGTAGAGTTCTATAGCGCCACGTTATGTATACAAATTTACGATTAGGCTACGACGAGATAAGGTGCGATAATTTGTTTTGGTTATTGAAAAAAACATTGTTCACATTTCCTCATTTCTTTACTATTTGTTAACTCAGTCATCTGCTTATAACATTTTATTAGGGCCTATATATATATAGGCCCTATAATCTATATGTATTTGTATATATATTCACATATCCATATATATTTATATACTTATGTATTTATATTCATATATCCACAGTATATATTTTTTATTTTTAGTGCATTTATAATAATACATTTATACATAGGCTTAGTGTACTTTGGTCTGTCTTTCGGATATTTGTCGTTGTGAAGACAACAATCTATAATAAAATAAAATATATTATAAGATGAACATTTTTGCTTTCAACAGCATTTCCTGATCTCATCTGCTCTGATCTCTATCCGTTTACATATCACACAGGGTACAGACTGACTTCAAGACTGTCTCTCTCTGTCTCTGTATGTCTGTCTCTTTCTGTCTGTCTGCCCCTCTCTCTGTCTCTGTCTGCCTGTCTGTCTGTTTGTCTGTCTCTACACACACATATATATATGAATTTTTATATCTCTTTGTCTCTGTTTTCACTCTTAATCTCTCTATCTCTGTATCTGTATGCATATCTCTTCGTATGTCTCGATTTCTGTCAAGAAGAGATGGAGAGTGACAGATGGAGTCGGTGGACAGACAAAGATTAAAAAGTCCTATTTCCGGAATACGAATGCAATTAATATATTCAATTTGACTGTATATTTACAGTTTAGCGTTGCATGTTCTTTTGCATTGGTGCCTGCTTTCATCTGTTAAGGCTTCGCAAATTCAATTGCGTGGAATATTCAAACTGAAGTTGCTAAGTTTATTTCGGAAATTCGGATGAGCTGCACCTGTCAATATGCGAATATATCGTTGCAAACTTTCAAATTATCTCTGTTAAGTCCTTGTTTGTAGTATATTTCTTATATGTCTAAATCTAAGATTTAATGGTATTGCATCAAACAGATTATTTCACACTGGATCTCAGATTAATGAAGTGCGAAGGTGTATAGGCTTATATTGCCTGACGTGTAAGAAAGACTCGATAAAAACACGCTTGAATATCGGTGCATATCCTATAATTTATACCAAAGAAATGGACCCGATCCGCATTTTGAAGTAAATATCTGACCCAACCCATGAAATGCAAGACTAGACCCAACCCGCCTTTAGTTCTAATTTGACAGCCAGATCCCCATCCTAGATTTGCGTACAAGACTTATCCGTCGGCTTTGCCAGGAATTTGTGCGTTTAAGAGATATTTTGTTCACAAATTTTCATCTGTGTTATGCCACAGTGTCGTTTAACGGCGACTGAAGGCAGGATTTGAATTTTCAATTTGAACTTCGGGTGGAAAATTCTTACAAGTCACGTCCGGATGTCTCGGTCAAATTGTTACGAAACCTGAAACTGGTATACGGGCTATATCGTTCAGGGTGAGTCTGGGTGTGTGTGCACTGCGCATGAAACGATCCTTTGCTATGTTTTGTTCAATCATCAGTTTACCCACATAATCGTGGCAATATCGACCGCTGGTGTCATATAAAACAATATGTTCACGTGGGATGAAAGATCGGGTCGCGGAAAAAAACCCTGACAAAACTCCCTCTGATAAAATCCCCCATACGTAGGGCAAATACTCCCTAAGAATAAATTTTTGTTACTTTTTGTTACTTTTATTATTTAGAAACGTGTGTATACTTTAAAGTCTGAAGTAAAGCATGTGTCATATGTGTCATTTCAAAGTCTGATGTGGTCACTCAGGTATCGTCGTTCAATAGTAAAATAGCAAACAGTTAATTAGTTCTTTGGTCTTTTTGTTGCTAAGGTATATGAGGTCTATGTACACTGAATGCACCACTGTGCATAATTCACAGGCTATCTGTGACACGGCTTCTTCAGGTGCGTCAGGTGAGTCTATGCAGAGCGTATCTGTGACACGATTTCTTATATAAGTTAGATCATGGGCGTCAATCCCCCTCTAACTGATGGAGGCAAACACCCTGGTTCCAAGTGTCAGGTAGTCAAGCTAAGTCTAAAAAAATACCCCCCCTATCTGGACGCCTCAGAGTTAGACCAATAGTCGTACCGAGTGTCACTTGCAATTTGTTATGCAAACTTTGTTAGTAGTGTCGGTTATTATGGTATGGCTTCTAATTGCATAAGCTAGTTAGGGCGAGAGGGAATTTTTGTCCGGGGGTTTATGTCCTGCCTAAAACAGAAGGTTTTGTCAGAGGGGGTTTGTCCTACACCCGAACGGTCAATTAAGGCGAATATGTTCACGTGGGATGCATGTTCACATAGGGCGAATTTGTTTACCTGGGGCGAATATGCTTATTCGGGATGATTGTTTACCTGGGGCGAATATGCTTATTCGGGATGATTGTTTACCTGGGGCGAATATGTTTAGTTGGAACCCTTAGGTTGTTGTCGATTGACTGTTTGATCATGTTGGCTTTTACATCATGTAGATTGCTCGCAGTGCCTCTAAGCAGAAGTCTTGAACGGGCGCGCCAGCAATTTCCGTAATGATGATGATGAAGATGACGATGACGATGATGATGATATGTGGAATGCTAAGGTGTCGATTGTTCAATCATGACGTTGTTGCATCATGAGGAACCCAGTCAGCCTGGAGTTCCAAATGTTATAAGTTATAACTATGATCCAAACCAAAAGAGAGGAATTCTCTTGATACCATTCCAGGCGTTGGAGAAAAATGTTGTTGTCCATCGTGTCACAACTGATGAGACTTCAAAGAGAGCAATTAGGGAAACTTGGGACTTATCATTAGCTGAATGGATGGCATACAATGGATTGCAGAAGTGATAAGCTGATTGGTTGGCCCGCATCCAGTTTGATGAGATGAGAGAAGGACTGAGAATTCAAGGTATACGGAAGGATCTGGATATGCATAAGGCGTTCAAGAATTTTGAAAGAAAGGACGGGTTGGAAATAGGTCGAAAGTTTTTTGCAGATATTTGGGTCAGCTTATGCACATTTTAAAGGCTGGCTTTCTTGTGTACATTATGTTTTCCGTATATTAACTGCACGCGAGTTGTCATATGATCATGTTCATTTGAGATGTTGTGGCCAATCGACACAATCGACTTTTAACCATTGCATGCAGCATTAGATTTTCATTGCACTTGATTGATGTGAACATTGCAGAGAAGCCCGTCGTATGACCAGCAGCCAGCGAGGCAGAAGTCTGCTGTCATGCAATGCAATCAATACACAGAGGTGCAACATTAGGTTTCTTGTGCCCTAAGTAACCGACAGCGCAGCCAATGCAACAGAATCAAGACAATATAACATGGCTCAATTAATTAAGGATTTCTGGAGCCTCAAGTGACCGACCACGGTCTACGCTCACAATCAGATTACGCCTAGCTATTGTTGCAACAGATGTCTCCACTGCTAACCTGCTGAGAAAGACGAACACAAGGATACAAGGAAAGAGAGATGGGGCCGACGAAGGAAGGCCAGGAAGAAAGAAGAGGCAGAGAGAAGTAGAAAGACGGACACAATCATACGAGGAAATTGAGAAGAGAAATGAGTTTATTGACGTCTTTTGACACCATTGGTCACTGACATCTTTCCTTGTTGTTGGCTGTGTGTTGGACATCTTTTCCATCTTTTTCATTTTCAGAAGTCTGGCGGGAGTCTTTCTAGGTGTTTTCCATTTAACACTTCCGAGCGGGTTCTTTGATCTTAAAACCGTTTGCCTTCACTTTTCGTTATCTACAGCACTACTGGGTATATTTACATTAATAAGAATTTTTTTTAAAAATTGTTTTCTATATTTTGGGCGGTTTTGCAATTTTTTAACCTATGCAGGGAAATTCTCATATACACAATTTATTTTACACAATGTTATGTGTTATCCTGTTAGGAACATTTACACGTGTGCACAACTATATATATATATATATATATATATATATATATATATATACACTCAATTACTCATGCATTGCTATCTAGATAACGCTTAGGGGTCAGTACAGATTTAACAAAGTTACTGTTTTTATCAGATTATAGAGGAAATTCCCTTCTTCTAGAGAATCCTACCATTGTTAGTTTAACCAATGATTTTCAGCACCTCCTTCTGTAGATCTGGGCTCTGCAGAAAGATCTGTAATGTTCTATGTTATGCTTCTTAGAACGCAAGATGTCGCATGTCTCTTCTGGTTGACACAGGCGGCTCGAACTTCTTGCAGATGGATCCTTTCAGGTTGTTAATGTAGTCCGCCTGCCACTTTCTCACAAGGTATACTGCTTAATTGTCCCGATCATCTCCTTTCTCTCAATGTACGCACTGGAAGTGAATAGAGTCCTTCTTTAGCCGCTGCATCAACCTCATCATTTCTACGCATACCCACGTGGCTTTGGATCCAGGCGACCGTGACGTCGCCCGGGCCAAGTCTGTTGATTCTTTCGAGAACCTCCGTCATCAGCGTCGGTCTCGAATCCGATCGCTTTAGCTTTCACCGAATCTGTGAAGATGGCGACGAACATTCGCTTCTTGCAGATCCAGTCGATAGCGTCCGTGTATCGCTGTCAATTTGATTGCATATCCACTGGACGGGTCCATCAGGATTCCTCTGTGTCCGACGACCTCTGGAATCTCGATTGCTGCTGCTGCTGCAGACGTACATGTATCTTCGTAGTATTTGGACCGGTTCGTGTATACTATATGCGGATGTGGTTTTCGACACACACACGCACGCACACACACACAGCCTCGGTCGATCGCTGATGTATTCATAAAGAAGAAAGAAGAGCAAAAAAACTGGCGAACTGATAAAGGCGTTAAGAATGACAGAAGAATAGATGAAATACAGTTCTAAGACTGTGAAATGCATCGGCGGCGAACAGCTACGCAGCTTTAATTAACACTAATTTTCAGCAGCGACAAAGACTCATCGGGACTTTGAGTTTAGTGATATGCAGATCTATTAGCCTTTTAAGTTTTCTGACCATTGATCGAATTTCATGAAAAATAGATAAATTTAACATTGTGTTATGTGTAAACACAGTCTCGTTCAAGTCTCGTTTTCCCTAACTGGAAGTCACGTCTGATTCGCTGTCAGCTATAAACCAATAACCAAAGCGTTATCATTCCAGCCTATTAATACAGTTCAGTGCACTGAGGGACAGAAGGAAGGGTGGACGAAGGGATACAGAGAAAGGTGAGTTTTGCAGGGGGTCAGAGAAGAGGTAGAGTTATAGCGGGTGTGGTTTTTGCTGTGATTGGGATGGTGGATGATCAGGTGAGACTGGGTAAGAGTTGTTGAAAAGGTGAGCCTTAAGTTATAGAATGAAGAGCCCGAGAGTGATGGGTAGAGGAGCCTGAGACAGGTGATGATGGTGGGTGATAGGCAATGATTGTGAAGGAGCCGAGGAGGTGCGGAATTCAGGAGGCGTTCCAGAGGCGTGATGCGGTGATGGAAGTGGTTCGGTTGTAGAAGTTGAGATGAGTTGCGACCGGGGGTCGAGTAAGACCGAGACAGGAAGATGATCTGGTAGGGCGGATTGGCTGGATGGTAAGCACATACAAACAAATTAGCCTTCACTTCCCTTTCGGATGCTAATAATATTATTATTTTATTAGCACTTCTATTGCGCCGGCGTCTAATGCCTAGTGCATCAATCGATGGCGCATCAAATCCTCACCGCAATCAGGTCAATTCCAGGAGGTCAGTCAGGCGAGACAGATCGAGAGACATCCCATAGAAGGGGGTTATGCCAACTGAAAAAAGAAGCTTTGAGTCGAGATCTAAAAAAAGAAAGAGACTGAGCAGAACGAACAGACACGGGAAGGAAGTTCCTGACCCTAGGTTCAGCAACCGAGAAAGCTCGACAACCAAGAGCAGTCTTAGTCCGCAGATCAGCAAAAGGAAGGCAGATAGACGCCCGCGTTGAGTAGTAACTCGTTTTTTGGAACCAGCATTGACTTAAATGGTAGACCATAGTACAGTGTTTTATAGACCATAAAACCCTATTTGAAGAGATCGTCTGTTGAACAGGAAGCTAGTGTAATGCTCTAGGTACCGGAGATATATGCTCAATTGCTCATATTTTGATGTATAAGTTATAACTCTGGTCAAGGATTTCTGAACCCTCTGGAGTTTCTGCAAGTTAAACTTTGTAATACCAGTGAGAATTGAATTAGAATAGTTTAAAGCAATTAGAGAGACCAGCGCATTGGAATATGTTTCCGTAGGCCTACAATTGAGCAGAGAGAGAGACAGACAGACAGACAGACAGAGCAATGAAGGGTACTTGTTCAAGTCTGAGCGACGAATGCATGTTTAAAATTAATTACATCCAAACAGATTAATCACAGACTGCTCATAAGCCATCTGACTTTAATCACTGCTTACTAATTCCGAAAATTTTCATTAACGAATTCTAACACGCGGAAGGACAAGATGAACAGAATATTGGAATCATACACATAAGCACACAGCCAAAGACAGACCGGCGTTCAGATATAGGCGAACAGGCATCTCGACGGGCAGTCGAACTAATAATCTGGATAGTCAAGCAGCCATACATGCAGACAGCCGGACAAGGAGACAAACAGACCGACAGACAGGCCTGCTATTGATCTTCGAAGCTCATTGATCTGATAAAAACTCTGCACGTGTTATGATATAATGTGCCAGTGGTCTTGAATGTTGAATAGATCATGTGAATATATTGAGGACATTTGGGAAGACTTCCTTTCTATGCATGACATCCAGACACTTGACTTTCAAATCATGTGCCAAAAGCATCGTATATTTTTGCCGCCTCTCCAGTGATGAGTCTAAGAACTTTTCATTATTTTCTCTTCATATCGGATCTGTGGAGTCAGTGGTGGCGATCTCGCTTGGCAAGTGGAGGGGGGGGGGCTACCGGACACTCTGACAGTCATGAGAGGGGTAAGAAATGTCACGCAACTGTGAGAACAAATTTCTTCACCTTTTTTGTGCAAAAACAGTGCATTATAAATCCAAGATTTAGAAATTATATTATATGTCATATCAACAATAAAACACATTTTGAGACGCTTTATTTTAACATGAAGTCTCGTTGTTAATCTGGGTGGATCAATTGTCACGCTTTCTAGGAAGATGAGAGTATCAGTTAATACAATTTGAGAATATAAAGTTGCCCTTTAGTGCTATTATGTTAGAAATATGTAAACAAGAATATGAGAACGAAACTCATTATTCTGTGTTCAAGTCAGTTCCTCATCTGAGGGGAAGGATGGTGAGGGGGTAAATGTATAACGTGCCCCCCTCCGTGTGAAAGGTGAGGAGGACTTATCCCCCTCGATCTCCCGGGATCGCCGCCTCTGTATGGAATCTTTCTCTTAGATTATTGTGGTTGTAATTGCGATATCTTTGCAGCATGCACGACTGGATATTTCGTCAATGGGTCGGCTTCGAGTTTCCATGACGCGAAGTCGATGGCGAATGTGTCTGTGTGGTCTAACGTACTACTTGTGCGCTGTACTCATCCTCGAAAACATAATTGCAGTCGTCTACTGGAACAGTAGCTACGCTCCAATGGATTCGGCTGCTGCTGCATCCTACGAAACGGAACAGGATGCAGATGTCGATATAGCGCAACGGACACAGTTGACTGGTGCATTGAACTGGTCACGCATCGCAGCACTGTCAGCCATAACGCGCGTCTCGTTACAGGTGGAGCGGAACGACGTTGGAGAAATTGTAGTCAAGACAGTACTAAGACCAGAAGCGGTTGAGCCGAGCATGACAACGACCATTAAGACAACGACGACGACGTCGACGACGACAAACCAACCGAACCTCATAGAACTGGAGAGTGACTTCTACAAGGTCCACGAAACGAAGGTCAACCCTTACCTGTACGATGTGATCCTCAGCCCAAGATCACTCTGTGACCAAGACACCTTCATGATCATTCTCATTCATTCTCACCACCCATACACTGAGCGAAGAGCAGCCATTCGTACCACTTGGGGTTCAGCGACATTGAACGGCACCTGGCCCAACCTAGCGGAGACGATCAGCGAGAAGATCAAGCTCGTCTTCGTATTCGGAACGCATAAGGACGCAGGTCTCAACGATCTGATCCGCGAGGAGTGGCATCAGTTCGACGATGTCGTCCAGGGTAATTTCATGGATTCCTACCAGAACATGACGCTCAAATCGTTGCTCGGACTGAAACTAGTCTCGCAGCACTGCGCCACTGCCAAGTACCTCTTCAAGAACGACGACGACATGTTCATCAACGTGCCTTACCTTGTCAGCGTACTCAGGAATCGAACCATGCACCGGGCGATTATGGGCCCTTTGAACGTCGGCTCCAAGGTCTACCGGAACGGGAAGTGGAAGCTCAGTCGGACAGAGTTTCCGTTTCAGTTTTATCCGCCGTATGAATCGGGTGCCGCATACATGATCACGGGCGACATCGTGCGAGAACTGTACGAGACGTCGGAGTACGTGCCTTCAATCTTCATCGACGACGTCTACATAACTGGTATCCTGGGACGTATCCTAAACGTTACGCATGTGCGACAACAGGGATTTGCCTACTGGACTAACAAAGCACCGTCTGTCTGTGATATCGTAGACAATAAAATCATTTCCGGAACTAAGATGACTCCATTTCGACTCAAGTCCACATGGAATGAACTAAAGAAAGGTCCCTTGTGCAAAACGAGTATTCGGGTAAGTAGAATGAATGAACGGGTATTTGCACCAGTAAAACATAAACTGCATATTACAGATACTGCGGTACCACAATAAATACTTTAATACGTGTTTATATAGCTCCTATGTTATCCGCGGAATTTATACGAACAGGTTTATCACTGTTTATGAACAAATAGAGCGACAGGTCGTCTATGTGGTTGTTCATCTCATCTCAGCTGAGCCGAATGGGGCTCACATGTCCCCACAGGGATCGCTTTAAATCCAATTGTTTTGCTTATTCTATACGCATCATATTTCAAGAGGCATTCTATTATCATTGGTGATGACACCAATATATTCGAAATTTATTCGCTTTTAAATTCTCACAGGTATATCTTATTGGTATTGTGTATGAAAATCGAATAAAGTGTCTGTCAAGCAACTGAAAGGATTCTTAATCTAAGTAAAATACGTCAACGCAGACAGCTAAGAACACGAATGAATGGGTCCTGAAGAATGTCGGCGCAGACAGGAATTTACTCAAATCGGTAAATAAGAGGAAAGTCAGGAAACTATCACATACAAGAAGTAAGACTGAAGATTGTTTCGCAAAGGAGATCATCCAAGGCACAGTAACGGGAGCTGTGCCCAGAGGAAGACCCAGGAGGATATGGATAGACAATATACAGTTATTGGGAGGCTCAGTTACCACAAGATAGTCCAGAAACAGGAACAGCTTATATACGCAGAGTTGTCCATGGTGCATCCAACCCTCTTACCGAGGAAGGTTGAAGACAAGACTCCGTTAGGTCAGGACTTATAAACTAATTTACTTCTCTGCTTCAGTCTTCTGCCGATGAGTAGGTTTGTGACATGGACGATTCTTGTTTCCTCCTCCTATATGTCCAGCTCGCTTGCCTCTTTGCAGTTACATAAAGTTCTCCGTTGGCCAGATCACTCAACATGCTCAATCTTTTCCTTTTCCTTGCTGCCTACCCCAGCATCGTTCCATCCAATATAGTCGGCAGCAGTCCCCTGAATTACTAGTACTAAGCAAAGTTTAATAAACGAAAGACTCTTTCTAACAAGTTTTTTATTGGTGGAGGTACGCCACCAAATATATCTAGGTCTATTGCTTGGTGGTACAACGGAAACAAGGTTGAGAAGCGATAAGAACTTGTCAAGCGCCATTGTTTATTGCATAAGGCAGTAAACTAGTAGTCGATCTCAGTTGCATCCGATTACATGAAGACATGATGTATTGTCATCGAATCGGATGTGATTTAACCAGAGATGTTGGTGTCACTTTATGAGGCACGCTGTCGTCCGATATTATCATTGCCTATACATAATTAATTAGGTCTACCTGTAGGGGAATTCGTTCATCTGCGAAAAATATTATAATATATAGAAGGCCTTGTGTGGTGCAGTTACTGCTGTATATATATATATATAGCACCGTCTGGGGTGAATCCGCACGGCCAGTTTTAGGCAATTTGGAATCAATGCCGATCTAAATTTGTTATAAGTTGGCCTATTCTACAAAACCTTGTAAAAATTGTTCACTCTGCAGGTTTGTCTGATAGGTAGCAGACATGTGCAGCTGTTTATCTCCTGGTCCCTTTGCTGGCACCTACACCATTATTAGCATTCTTTAATAATCTCAAAGTCATCGGCATGCCCAATGAAGCATGTTCTTCATTGTTTCGATCGATTGCGCTGCAACTTACATAGGCCTATACTGGAAAGGTCATAGTTGTTCAAGTGCATTTCATAGATGTATATATACTCTCGATCTGTAGGTAAGACGACTCCCCTCGGGAGAAAGGCTTAGAAGCCCGGGTAAAAAAGCTGGGAGTCCAACCCCTGCAAATCAAGCGGCGTGTTGCCAATTAGTTTGGGTGTAAATTATGCTAACCAAGTGAGATTTTTCTCAGACATGTTTATAAGGAACTGCAGGAGACAACTGCATTACCATTACCATTCGTAGGCGTTTATACAAAGGAAAATGTGCATGATAAACTACAGTCTGCAGCCTTTGAATGAACATACAATATGCAATCATTGCCATAATCATTGCCACGTGCTACGAGCATCTTAATAATATGTTCCTGAGCCATTTGAATGGGGTCTTTTACATGTGGAATGGACAATTGCCACCCTGGGCAATTGCCTCCCAGACTAGAGCAATTGCTCCGTGTTAGACTATTAAGCTCGCACAAAGGCCGACTACGTAGGCGTAGGCTACAAACCATGAACGGGATGTTATAATTATCATGATAACACGTGTCATTTCTTATAGGGCCTATATGCTTGTAATTATGATCTGCTAGCAGCTATATCCCTATAAACCAGGGATGTGGTCTCGAGACCGGAAAACTGCGTTCTTGGTCTTGGTCTCGAAGGCTTCGGTCTTGGTCTTGGTCTCGGACCATCGGTCTTTGTCTTGGTCTCGGATACGTCGGTCTCGGTCTTGGTCTTAAAGGAATGGTCTTGGGATTGGTCTTCGTCTAAAAACTTAACGTTCTTGGTCAATTGCCGTATCAGAGCAATTTCTTTGATATTTTTCAGTTATTTTCGATTAGAGACACCGGTGTTTAGACCATCTATATATATATATATATATATATATATATATATATATATATTGCGACGGAACCAGCATTTCAAAATTTGGTTTCACAAATTTCAAGGTTCTGGAACAATCTAATAGTTATGTGGTCAGCCTCGTGTAATCACTATTAACCTACAATTCCGAGTACAAGTAGGCCTACATCATTCAAACGGAATGTTAATCTACTTGTTTTAAAGTATTTAGTATTTAAATCGTATACTGTAACTTCTGTAAGTAATTTATAGTGTGATATTCCCCGGTCAAAACCAAGGGCTGAACCCGCAAAAGTTCAGAGTGGCCGGTAAAACTGTTTCTGGACCATTATAAAGATTAGTATTCTTCAGCAAGAAATTAATGTTTAAAGCCTGGCAGTCCGTTTTAGCGTCTTAATAGATCGAATTTTATGTAAAAAAGAGCATCGGTCTTGGTTTTGGTCTTGGTCTCGAACCCTCGGTCTTGGTCTTGGTCTCGGACCACCCGGTCTTGGTCCTGGTCTTGGTCTCGGACCACCCGGTGTTGGTCTTGGACCTCTCGGTCTTGGTCTCGGTCTTGGTCTCGAGGTTTTGGTCTCGTGCCCAACACTGCTATAATCCGACCTATATCAATATTATCTATAAATTTTTCAGCTGCATTGGTGATAATAATTATCTATGTAAACCTACAAGTGAAGTGGCCACTTGAACCGTGGAGCTACAAATTTCCTAAAGCATGCATGCTATGCATGTTAACGCCTCCGTAGGCCTACATTTTGTAGGCCTACATTTTGTAGGTCTACATTAGGCCGGTGATTCCTTCGTTTGTTTATTCGGTTTCTAATCACGTAATTGTCACAGCGTAACCATGTGTCAGTAATGATCTCAATCTAAAAACTTTCAATTCTGTCTTCTTCTACAACATGCAGACGGTATAGCCTATGATGCCATCGCATTCTTCCATGGCATCCATGCCTGCAGACTAACTTCAGAAAGGCCCATATGCATAAGCGTCACCAGGGCCTTTTACCCTTTATAAGTTCCTATTAAGGCACTAGGCATGCTTACATTAAAGGACGCCTTTTAGGATTGCTAGACCACATAATGATCAAAATCATTGGCATCCCTGTAATCCGACCTATCTAACACGACACAACAAAAACATAAGACGCTTAATATGTCTATACATGTTGTGTCCTGTTCGTTATAGGTCGGATGATAGGGACGCCGATGATTCGATCATTAAGTACTAATTTCTAATGGGCAGAAAGATGGTAATTGATTATCGGTTTTAGATCTAATTTAATATTCCACTACTTCAGGTCTGAACCTAAAATAAGTCCTACCAAAATAAATCCAGATTTAGGCCTATGTTGTGAAATAAATACGCCTACTTGTCATTCGTTTCAAATGCTGTGATAACCTCGGTGGCTAAGGCTGTAAGGCATACGTAGGTTATACGCAAAATAAATATCTAATTATGATGTCCACATTTGTAAAATAAATACGACAATACGCTGATGTATTGCCGTTTGATGTGGACGTCGTAACAAGAAATTTAGTTTGTGTCTACGTAAACACTGGGATCCCCTCCCTCGCCATACGCAAAATCTCCTTCATTCGATCACCCCCTCCCCTCAGTACATATAGACTACGACGTTACAGTTATATATAAATGAACCTTTAACTCAATTTATGCAGTGATTTGTTGTTTAATAGCAAACTGTTTTATTGCGTTTCAGACTGACAATAAAACGTCGGCGACAAGCAGTCAACCGCCGAGCTAACTCCTCCATGTGCCGCCGCTCAATCGGCCGACAGACTCCAAAGCCTACGGAGACAGTAAGACACATCGACGCAAAAACGGATGTTTGGATCTACTCAGTCAAAAACAGTGCAACTCCGGAACTAAGCGTACACTAGTCATGATCACTCGAAATGTCATCATCTTCCTTGTTTGAGTAACTACTGCCGAATCTAGGTCACATATCTAACCGATCTAAAGCTTTCACATTTATTATAATGATCTGCTCTCAGGCCTCTCAATTCGGCTTCTATCAACTTCTCCCGAGTGTAGGACATTAACCCCCCGCCCCCGGACAAAATCTCCCCAGTTTTAGGCAGGACATCATTCCCTGGTCTCACCCCTTTGGGGTTTTGGTTACGTCCGATAAAATATGGGACATTGTGTATGAATGAACTCAAGAGGCGGCTTTGAGGTAAATCTGGTGAACAGATACCACTTTGCCATAGACCTATATGTAATCGAATATTAATATTCTTGTCAACTAAATACTTGGCGATTTATTATCTAAATCTGTAAATCCAATAGGCCTATCATACCTAGAAATCAAATATACCAAATTTAATCTGCCATCCTAAAGTCTTTTTTGCTTAGCCGCAGCTTGGCTGAGAGCGCCTCCGAGTCTGGATCTGGAAGGGACACTGTTAATTTTCTAAATGAATTTTAATGAATGAATGAAAGAGAAAGGCATAACGTTGTAGACTAATTGATTAAGCGCAAAGGGTCTATGAATTACGCACAGCGATGCATACAGCGTAGGCCTACATATCAGATACTAACATCAAAAGGACTAAGGAACTATAGAGACGTATACATGTGGTCTATAGGCAGTGGTCAAATTTGTAACTGTAGAGGTGGTGGAACTGTAGGACGGGCATTTCTCCTACACCACGCCGTCAAGTTTTTCGCGCCTCTCCGGTAAAAAATTTCTCGGCCTCTTCCCTTCTGTCAGCAATCCCAGCATTACAATTTTTAGCTTCAAGGGCATGTGCTCATTTAAAAAAATAACAATGTTTGATCAAATTACACATAATTAGCTCAACGACACTAGGCTATTTGCCACTAATCTAACACTAAATTGCACAGAAAACGAAACAGTCTCATTTCACACGTGTGGGCCTTTCAAACTTAATTAGAAGAAACGCTATGCCTGCCGTCTTACTTGGGCTAATATTTGTAGGCCTATAGAGCCTACTACAATAGAACATAGATAAAATTGCATCAAAAACTGTTAAGTATATTGAACTAGCTTGCAACTGCACAAATTACCTAACAGTCGCATTTAAGTATCAAAGTTAAACTTCAGATTAAAAAATTGCACACAATCCACAACAATCTTTAGTTCAGGGATGCACTAGACTAGATAAACCATGATCAACAGTTGCAATCGCAATTCAACACATCCTGTGGCGCCGGCTGCGTTTTGGAAGCAGGAGGGGGAGAAAAGCTAAATAAAAACTATGAAAAACTACGTGCAGCACGAATTTTTTGCCCTCCTCTATTTCTGAGTGCCACTATTTCTCAGTACAAAACACGTATGTGCTATGGCGGTCAAAACTTCAGAGCAAAAAGTAAAAACGCGGTGGAATTGCCAGGAACACCTTTTGTCCGTTCCCGTTCTCCCTCTTCTCATTTCCATACATCCCTTCACTAACATCTTTGTATCATCCCATTCAACATGCTGTTCAAATCTCTTGCAAGGCCAACACCATCTATTAGTCATGTTTAATGAGCATTTAATAATGAAGTCGAGACCAGTTGTTCTTCCGCCACTCAAGGACAACCGCAATTAGTGGCCTGTCTGTCTGTGTCAACCAGCATCTTTCGCTTTCAACCTTTGCTCATCATTCACCACTTTCCTGTTTTCCCACAGCTGGGCAAACATAATTTCTGACTGATGTTGATTGCCTCAATGAATGCAACCATCACACGCACGCACGCACCAATAACCAAAATTATAACAACAGCGTAGGGGATATTGTGATATGGGATAAACAAACAAAGATACTCTATGAGCACTCATTCTGTATGGAATTGACCAATTACTGAAAATATTTGTATGTCTAACAAATGATCATAAAGTAAAACCTAAAGCAAAACTTACAAAGCCACTAGAAACCAAGTCCTTTTTATTACAAAACATAAATGTCATCAATACACTGCTCACACTACATTAAAACAGTTCTGTATATTAAACATATATATAACACGCACGCATGCTTATGAAGGACATACGTACGTACAATCGTACATCCTGTTTGTCGTGTACGTCTATCATTACAAATTATGTAAAATGAAACGGACAGAAAAGCAGAAAGAAATCATTTTAATGAGGTTGAGTAATGAAGGCTATGATCCAACGATCCTTCCACTGATAACATCTGCAAAGATGTCAGCGGTCAAAACTTCAGAGCAAAAAGTAAAAACGCGGTGGAATTACCAGGAACAGCTTTTGTCCGTTCCCCTTCTCCCTCTTCTCATTTCCATACATCCCTTCACTAACATCTTTGTATCATCCCATTCAACATGCTGTTCAAATCTCTTGCAAGGCCAACACCATCTATTAGTCATGTTTAATGAGCATTTAATAATGAAGTCGAGACCAGTTGTTCTTCCGCATAGGAAAAGGTGCTGACGCAAGGGAATCATGCCCACATCTAAAGTTGGTACATACAATTACTTCAGTAGAGCCTGTGTGCCTTAAACATTAACTCAATCAGATAGAAGAGTCTGACTTTTTTACTTTGACTAGGGTGGAGCAGTCTACAGTTTGGCTAATGTACCATACTTTGCACTGGCTACAAGGCTTCAACAGTTTGATGTTTACTGGAGGAATAGGTTCTCATTCTAATTATAACATATTACATGGTCCCTGTCAGAAGATATTCAACCTCAGTCTGAACTATTTGTAATTCTGGGCTAGATTACTGGCAAACAGTGACTGTTTATGCTAATACAATTGCTGAAACATGTTGCTCATTGCAGCAGTATCGCAGTACCAATGCTGTAAGATCGCTCGGATCTTAAGCTTGGATCTTAAAAGTTCCATGTGCAGACACAGATAGGTGAAGGGCAAATTAAGGGCTACTTTCAAAATAATTTAATTCCGCAAAGAATCTTTTTGGACGACTCATAAAAGCCTTTGCAGCGTGAATGATTCAGCAAAGCGCCTAAACTGCCCATATCAAAATCCAACATTCCATGTTGCTAAATGCCATATAAAAGCAACCAACTCCACATAATTTCAGTTGCTAAAAGAAATATCACACAAAAAACTGCATAAAAAGAAACAAAATTAAGAAATGTGGTTCACTCAGGTGAAAGTCACATTAAGGCAAATCAATCAAATGTTATTAAAATTCTCTAGAAATCTCTAAGGTCCAATTAAATGCATTGAACAAGAACTGTACCGATATTTTCCCAATTGTCAGACTTTCAGAACAATTAAAAGTACAAATGCTTGCAGGAACAGCAATGAATTATTCTTAACCAATTTGCTGGATGTATTGTGTTATGAAAGAATTTCTTGACTAACAACACAAGTCTCCATGAAGAGGCTATCTGCGCGCATTAGTCTGGTAAACTTTGGTGCCCATTAGATGAACTGTCCAGAACACAAGTATCTCATTAGGCCATTGGGATAAACTCAAACTTAATGCAAAAAGGAACAGATTCAGTTGGAAATGAATAGCCCTCCTTAACTGATGACCCAATATTGCAATCCGCATAGTGAATAAGAATTTTGATTTAAAATACTGTTCTGTTTCATTCAATGCTAAATTCAAGCATTTTGTAATTCATAAGACAGAACCACATGGTATTTATGCACCATCATAGAAGCCAAGAATAAAAAATGCAACACATAGAATTCATCTAGAATTCTTTACAGTTCTCAAAAAACGAGATAACGACTTCATCGAATACTCATGCGTAGGATTCCTGTATCTTGCTTTGAAACGGCTTTCTGAACTTTTTTCTGTGGATCAACGGCAAAGCATTTCCAGATGCGAAGAGTTTCATCTGCAGCGGCAGAGACAACAGTGCTACCATCCGGAGACATAGCCATATGCAGTACGCGAGATGTGTGACCTATGTGATGAAAAAACAGATGACATGTATGAATTGGAAAGGCCTTTCATTTTAATAAATATTATCCAGCCAACTTAACCAGCACTGCAAAACGAAACCATGTAACAAGAGCATTAGAGGTCTCAGCAGATAAAAAAAACAACCGAGAACCTCAGATGAAGAGAGAAGGTAAGAATATTGGAATATGTTCCTCAGAGTTTAGGTGTGGGGAAGTCAAGAACTTATCAAGGCCCAAAAGATAAGTCAAGAATCAAGGAAATTCCCAAGACTTCTTCTCAAGAGACAAGCAAAGGTTCTCTGCGAGTTCCAGAGAATAAAGCTGAAGAAATTAGTCAAGATTATAGAAATAATTTTGAAAAGCTTCATAGGTTTTGGCTACAGAGATGTCAAGAAGCTTGTAAAGTTGAAAAGATTTTATCTGAAGCAGAGTCAGTCTGTACCGCAGATATATTTAGAGATTCCAGCAGAAGGGGCAGTGTCTTCTTTAGCAAAAACTCATTTTCTCATAAAATCTGCATCTCGTTCTGAAACTTAACTGAATTGAATATCGCCTGCACCTGTTTACTTAAATTGTTAATTATTTTAGGTGACATTGAGCAAAACTCCAGTGCTTGCCTTCTCAAAACCATTCACTTCTGCCACGACATAATTGGTGGACATTTATGTGATTGTCGGTTCAGGTTTCAGAGAAGAGTGCCTAATATGATTTAGGCTAAAATTTACATTTGTGTTTTTGACTAATAACATCCATCTATCAATGTACTACACATAAACAGTTCCACTTCGTTGAAACAAAAGAATTTTAAGTAAAAAATGTTTTTTTTAATGATTACATAAAAGGGATCAGATTGTTGGCAGCTCGAATTGCTTAATAACCACTAGAAATGATGATGCGAAAGGCACATCTTTGATTTCTGACCCACAGATGTGCTAGCCATTGTATTTGCTAACTGCAGCAGAAGTTGATAAATACTTGTCTTAATGTTACTGTACTCGTTAATCAAATTTTTTTTAAATGAGCATTTTAGTAGTTGTTGTGTTCACTAGTCTCTACAATAACCAGACATGTGCTGGATAAGATGCAGAGTGGCTCTTCATTTCACTCTCAATCTGAATATTTTAGAAATGTCAGTAACTCCATAAAGACAATCTGGTCCCTTTTATCCATCTAGAACAAACACCCTTCTCCCTTTTTTTCTTCAAAATGTCATTTACTAACCATGTTCAAGTACATTGAAGGTCAGTTCAATTTCCCATATGAGATTTTCTTAGGATTAGACCGTGTCTGCTTTCAACTGACTTTTATTCTCATTAGCTAAAGCTTCAGTTTTCAGGCTTCAGTTTTTAATTGGTAGCACTAAGTGAAATCGGCATACAATGATCAAAATCTCCCTTGTCAGGTACACAACCACAAATATAGGAATGTCACACACATAGTGCACTATTCAGAATGGTCATCCAGTGATCAAGAATCAGACTTATCAAAATCAGTCTTACAATTCACAAAGTATTACAACTTCACCAACCGACCTATCATGTTCCAAGCTCACTACTCATACAAATAGATATTGCACCTAATCTGTAGATGTGGTGTCTATTGATGTGCCATGTATACGAATAGTTGGGAGATTTGGCTTTCTCAGTTGTTGGTCCAAAGCTGTTGAATCCACAGCCCAATTCAAATCATTTGGGAGAGTTTTTTATGTTATTCAGGTGGGGGGGGGGGTGTAAGCAACAGATTTATTTCTTTCAACATTCATACATACCAAATCCATCTTCATCTGATAGTTCATCTAATCTATCAGATTTACACTGAGCTACTGATTTTTAAATTGCAAATTCACTGGAATTCATTTTTGGCTGATGATGCAGGGCTGTTAATATCGCGATACTTTTATCAGTATTGCAGCGAGTATCGCAATAGTTTTATTTTGCTGGTATCGCGATATCTATTTTTAGCCTGCCAGCGATACTTGATGCCAATTACTTTTTCTCACTGAAATTTATATGGTTTGATAAGAAATATGAGATGTCAATCATTGCGCTTTGATAAGCTTAGACCTATATATAGTCTCTTTCTGCCATATAAACCTTGGTGTGCACAGATGGAATATTTTATAGGCCTAAATAAAGAAATGACGGGAGTAGGCCTAGGTCCTTTTGTGTTCACTGGTAGAAGTGGCTTGCCTAATTAATTTTAGAGTGCTTGCGAATTTAGTTGATCTTGAAAATGAATAGGACTGAGGAAAGGAAAATTGCAAGTACGATATCAAAGCATTGTGTTCGAACAGCTTGCCTGAAGGCTACTTCGAAGACATTGTGATTGGCTCAAGGACCAACATGCACATCACTGGAAAGTTCCCATGTTCCTTTGTGTCAACAGCTTTTAGGCGATATTGAGGGGTCAGAAATTTTAGATCCTCTCAAACTAACAAGCTGATTCATCAACCTTTAGTCGTGAATCTAAATTTACGAATGACTGCCGAGTACATCAGCAAAATTTAAAAAAAATGCCTTTGGGGGTTCAAAACACCATATTTTGAAATAGAAGAAAATTTATATTTGGGCGCCATCTGTGTTTAAGAGAAAAGCACGTACACAAAAATTTGATGAGTAACCATTATTCTTATCTAGATTCATTGTGATTGACCCAAGCGATTCCTTGAGATATTTTCTATAATTATCGGTGGATGAATTATAATATATGCTAAGATCGAATTAAGCGACCATATTGAAAAGTATTGGTAAAAGTATTGGAATTGTAATACTTTTCAGAAAAAGTATTGGTATTGGTATCACAATACTTTTAAATAGGAAGTATTGGTATTGCAATTGCAATATTTTTTCCAGTATTGTTAACAGCCCTGGCATTATGATAATCATGCTTCATAGGATAATAGATAGATAGTAAAAACAATAGAACATAAAACAGACCACTCCAGTCATGCAATCATATATTCCATATATATGATGGAACAAGTGTCTAAAAATTTGAGTATAAATTGCAGAGCGCCTCTGTTCAGAAGCACAGCAAGTGCGCAATGCCCTGTGAAGTACGCAATAAGAAAGCAAAAGAGGCCAAAGTATTATGACATCCAGATATTTCGGGGTCAGACGCGGCTGAACTTTGAAGATTAGAATAACGATTTTAAATTGTATGCAAGCATGGAGAGGAAGCAAATGAAGTTTATTAAACATAGGAGCAGATATGTGATAGTGCTCAACGGGAAAGGAGGGTCATGATGCTGTGTTGAGTAACAACTGAAGAGGAGATAGACGAAGCACAGGAAGACCAATGAGAAGGGAATTGCAGTAGTCAATTCGTGAACATATAAAAGCATGGATTAAAGTACTGAAAAAGAAGGAGGAGGAAGGAGACAGAACAATGAATGACCCAGAGACACCTCAAATAAAAATAGGAGGAGCATGTGAGATTAGAGATGCGCTCAATAAGAGTAAGTGAACTATTAAGAGTTACACTCAAATCCCAAACACTTGAGAACTTTTCAGAGAGAAGAACAGTTGCTGAGGAGTACCGGACCAGATAACTTGATTTTTAGAATCATTGAGGAAGAGGTGATTAGACAACATCCAGGGGTGATGAAGATTAGAGAGAGATTGAATACTCAACATTGGGGACCATGGGCAAAGGCATGAATTAAAGTACTGAAAGTGGAGGAGAAGGAAACAGAACAACAAATGACCCAAGACAGCAGTAAAGATGATGTACAAGATGAGGCAAGATGTATTTGATAGTTAAGCATCTGGCTGCATAAAACCATTCTACCAAATATAGGTAAAAGATTCCCTGATAATCTCCTGTAGCACGACAGAACGGGAGAAGATGTAAGTTGTATATAGGATAATTAAGAAAGTACCATTATACAGACCAGTGGAGACATAGCAGGTTAAAAATTAGAAGAAATAATGACAACATACAAATTCTGTGTCATTAATGATCAATAGGGATGAACCGAGTTCGAATTTCTTGCAGAGTCCGAGTTTTGCGAGTTTAATTCCGCAGAGTCCAAATTTGGAATGTATAAAAAAGTTTAGATTGGCAGTTTGCACAACGTTAATGAATTATTTAGTTTTGTTTTAGTTAACACTAGGATGTAGTAACCTGTAAACACTAACAGTAGCAGTATTTGTGTATTTAATTAGGTAGATCGTCATTTTGCAAATGAAAATTACAGTACTTGCACAATTAGTTATGTCGATTGCTGTTTTGTTAATAAATAAATCCGATTTTCATCTTAAAAACAGAAAATTGGAAAGATTAATACTTGGACCCATTGTTACCGATTGAGTCTGAGTAATGCCGAGTACCAAGAAAATTGGACCGAGCAGAGTTCCGAATCGAGTTTTGGTTCATCCCTAATGATGAATCCTGTATTTGATAGTTAAGCTGCATAAAACCATACTACCCAATCTAGGTAAATGATTATCTGGCAAAATTCAAATGTTTACTCACCAGTTAATTCAGCCACTTTGGTCATGGTTGGATAAGTCCAGACAGTCAGTTGGTTCAGTGCAAATCCATGACTGGAAATGAGTTCTTTGTAGTCTTTTGACCAGAGCAATGCACACACCTAAAGTCAACAATTTGAGTTCTAGAATGCAGATGTTTCCATAGCTCAAAATGCTCAGTATTATACACCATAAAAGATTAAAACATTGCACATGCCAGACTGGTTAAGTCAAAGACAATAAATTGAACTGATCATTATGGGCTCTAACTTAATATTCTGTTTAATAAAATGTTCCATATTACCTATAAGTTATTCACCTTGGGTCATATGCATGAGCAGGATGTAACTCTTAATCCTGACCTAAATCTTTTCTATGCCAAAGTAGCATTTATTTTGATATGCATGAGACAGGTATAGTGCCATACGCTGTCTACCCTACTTGTCAGTCAACTACTCCCAAATAGAGCTATAATCAAAATGGAGATCTTCATTTATTATGCTTTCTGCTTTTGCCATCGCAAATTGCTACAAAGCCTAATTTGCGATGAGGTGGTTGACACTGTGATATATGATGTACTGAGTAAAGGTTCACTGCCTTCTGTCATGTAGTTATAATTAATTTCATAAAATTTTAACAGAATGTCATTTTGTTTGCACAAACTTTTGGATAATGGGCTCTGCATTTTACCATTTAGGTACAATTAAATAATTTGATTGGTTTCCACAAAACGTGACTTCAGTCTTTGTTTTCAGCCATTGTAAATCGAATCAACTGATAAAAATATCTTTATGCATCTGCAATTATCTCTAACCACTCAAATCATTATGGGGTATTTACACTTGGTTGGAAAATCCAGCATCAAGCATAGCCTTGAGAATTTTATGTAAGATGTAACTATTCCTGTTTCATGCATACCAACAACAGTAACAGCCAATTCAGAGAATAACTTCTCCCGGCATAAGCTACTCTCGTAGCTGAACACTAATTCTAAAATACACACAACACTATAATACAGACTTTGAAAATAGAACTCAGAAGCTGAAAAGGCTCAGCTTCCGAGTTCTATTGTCGAAGTCTATATTTTATCAAAATGCAGAAGAGTTGGTCGACAGACATATAGTTAGTCATCCACCTATCTGTTCATCATTAATCATAACATGTCTGTCAGACAAAGATTCTGATCAAATCATTGCAACCAAGATGTAATGAAATTCTGCTAAATAAAAATATGCATCGTTGGAATTGACACAAACAGCCCTCATATGCACATGGTGCTGAGTCAACCAACACTTGACCAAGAATTTGAAGGACAAGAAGGACAGAAGTCCTCAACATGGATCCAGCGGATTGTACCTCTCATATATCATAAGATATCCTGAGAGACATTTTGGTATGTTGGACAATAGTTGAGTGGCACAGTTCAGGACAGACATGTTCAAATGATAAATACATACAATGCAAGTACAATCAGTAATTATTTATCATGCTATCCAACAATTCTGTTGATTACTTACTTGTGAGTTAGTATCGACGCTTTTAATACATGTTCCAGTATTGACATTCCAAAATCGAATGCATCGGTCAGCTGTTCCACCGCCACTTGCCAAAAGACTCGACTGCCGAGGACACCAAGCCAGAGCCTTGAAACAATTGAGAATGTCAGCATAAACTTCAATGGTCACAGCAGAGTATCATGCATAAGTAGCATGCATAGCAATTAGGGCATAACCGGAAATCGCCTAGGACATTCGTCTCGGCCGAATATTGGACTACTCGGAAGTATTTGCCTCGGCAAATATTACACCAGCAAATAGCTAAAAATAACTTTTTTAGAAAAAAATAATTTTTTATAAAATAATATTTTTTCATCAAATAAATTTAGGACTAAGGGACTTTTAAGTTATTGACTAATTAAACAAGAACTTAATGTTCAATTGAATTTTATTTAGAATAATGATATTAATTTATACATTTTAATTTCTTTTGGTTGCATTACCCAGGTGGCAACCAAATCACTAATTTTCCCGTGTTAATTGGCTCCACCCATTTTCTGGTGAACAGTAGAGAGTAAAGACATCGTTGATTTAAAATTTTATAACAAGGTTTTACAGTTATTTGACAAATAAAGTTATTAAATAATAAATATATTGTTATAGCCTAGAATGCGATAATACGCTATATAAAGGATATTGCTATAGACTCTGCGTTGACTATAGATAGTTCTGTGTAGCTTTGCACATGGCAGCGCTGCATGAAAGCAAAATACGCAATTGCGAGCTAAAAGAAAGATAAAAGATCAATTTTTTGTACATCTTTCAATATGTTTTAAATGAACATCATGTGCGGAACATGCGTATTGCCGCTATTGCATACCAAATCTTCAAGGCCAGCGCCACCACTACTCGCTGACCAGATTTGCCACTACTATTCGGTTCGCACCCGGAAAATAGTTCATCCAAATACTCGGATTCGGTACCCGGTGAAAATTGTCTACTCGGTTATGCCCTAATAGCAATACGTAACAGCACAATGTAATTAGAAACTTGTCTATACCTAATGCATAAGGAGTGCATCTACCAAAAGCACACCAAAGCCGTGCTCCTCCACGAGGCTAAGACTGCACGACCCAATTATCCACAGGGCGGAAACTGTACAAGTAAAACGCATTTGACAAGAATCCTTAAATGTCTTTTAAACCAAGTATTTATAAGCAGTTGGACAAAATAAAGAATATATTTATCTTATGAAACTGATACTCAGATCTACATATTCCGAAGATCAGTCTGCTAAGGCAGAGAGGCAACAGACCATGGTGGATAAGCAATTTGTTTCTTAAACTCAGATCGAACTATGACAGAAGCGATTGAGTAGAATGTACGGACACAAGGAGGAACATACAATTGCCTTATATGTGTGTCAGCATACATATTTTTTTTAAAGGATGTACCGATTAATTGAACATACTTACAATCGGACCAATTATCAGAGATATCGGTGTTATCGGGTACCAGTAACGATAATCGGCGCCGATATTAAAAATTACATTTTATATTTTATAATATTATTTTCAGTCTTTAACTCCTTTGGGTGTCAAAGCGTAATCCGTTCCCATAGCGTGTAGCTACTTCTGACCACTCAGTAGGTGCTGAGCTCCAATAAATTGTGGGATAATGTCCATAGGTGTCAAACTGTTGTAAAGAGTGAGTAACAGAACCTGCTTAATTACCCTGGGCAGCCAAGATTACTAAGTCCTTGCTGCTGGCTGCTAACAGGTCATGCTGGCATCCTATTGAGGTTATTGAAGGCCAAAGTGGCAGGTCATACCTGTGGCTTGTGTGGGGAGGGAAATCCAGGAATGGCATGTTTGTAAGAAGTAGAAAGTGATTGTATGTCTGAATTTGCTACCAGAGACGTTCACATCCTAATAGTTCAAGGTTCAGTCAGAATAGTAATGATAATAGCTTACACTACTGATGCTAATTATACATTATACAGAGACCCTTTTCCTTTCCACGTGCACCCATACCCTTATAGCTGGTTCACTTGGGCATATGGCTTACCCGACTAAAGAGGCCGTAAAGTCAAGATATAATTATTTACTTTATTCCATAATGTGTAATTGGCATTTTTGCACATTTCAAAATTTGAAAGTAAACCTTTATTGTGTGCTTCACTCCATGTATTACTATAGTAGCAGTAAGTCTATGCTTTGGAACCGGTAATCTTTTGAAAACACATCGGCCATTATGTTATATATATATAAAACATATATATATAAATTTATATTTAATGGAGCGTTTCATTTGTGTGGTTCATGGGTCTTCCAGGTCCACGTGGGTTCCTGCCCCTTATGGCCTTCCTCAGGGCTCTGTGCTAGGTCCCTTTCTGTATGTTATCTACACTGCTGAGATAGCTTCTGTCCTTAATGCCACTGCTGTGCTGGGTTACCTGTACGCTGATGACGTCCAAGCCTACTTACAATGCATGGCTTCTAATGCCTCTACTGCTGTTCGGGCAATGATGCCAACGCTGGATGCCCTCGAGACTTAGATGGCGTGAAATAGCCTGCGACTCAACCCCCAAAAAACCCAATTTATTTGGCTGGGCACTTGCCAGCAGCTTATGAAGCTTGATTTAACTGCTATTACTGCTGATTTCCTTCTCTTTGCATTTTCCTCTGTTATCCGGGCGGGACCTTGGAGTCATGTTGGACCAAGATATCACCTTTGTCTCTCATATTCACAGTCTTTGTCGTGATTCATACTACCAGTTGTGTCAGCTTCGAACTGCTTCCCGCTCACTAACTCCAGATGCCACAGCTACCCTTGTTCACACCTTCATTACTGCTCGACTGGATTACTGTTGTTCACTCTATGCAGGCCTTCTAGCTGTGCGTTTGCGGTGCCTGGAGCGGGTCCTGCGTTCTGCTGCACGTCTTGTTGGACGCATTCCTAAATTTGGCCATGTAACCGGCTATATGCTGGATGTGCTCCACTGGCTCCCCCTCCAACAGCGAATCTTGTACCATATCATCTCTTTGGCATGGGGGTTCTTGCAAGGTCTCGCCCCTGCCTATCTTCGCGATCTCTGTTACTCTACTGTGTACTGGGTCGCTGCTCTCTACGCTCTACTGAGCGAGGCATGCTCATTGTCCCATTTGCCCGTACAACTACCAAACAGAATCGTGCCTTCTCAATGGTTGGCCCCTCGCTCTGGAACATGCTCCCATTGGCATTACGGTTGTCACCAAGGGTCCACTCAGACTCATTTTATACTTGCCTTAAAACTGTTCTTTTTAAACGTGCTGGAGTCGGGAGCGCTCTTGAGTAGTAGCCTTGAAGGGGCACTATATAAATCTCTGTAATTAATGAATAAATAAATTTATTACATTAGATCATGCATATGTTTGTTTGGTTACCTTGACGGCCGCTTGATGTTGATTGAAGCTGTAAAGTGAGGCTGACTGGCCAAGATCAGACGACCAAATATTCAATAGGTTGTCATTACCACCACTGGCCAGATACTTGCCATCTGGCGACCATCGCAGACCACAGACTTCCTGTGTGTGAGCAGCAGCTGAGCCAATGAGATGATCTGCAATCCTGACATCATGGTGATGAATGTATCCACTACGGGATCCACTGAAATATATAGCATTATATAGTTATAGCATTATTATAGCATTATTATGTTATCAATTACATTGTGATAGTCCTCAGTCTCAAAAACCTTCCAGAAGATGAGTCTTGTTTACAATGAAACCATGGTTATAGAACAGTGTTTACACACTGAAACGGTTCAGATTAATATAGTGTTGCATTATGTTTTTGTTGATCATTGGACAACAAAGACTTTCTCCCTGAGGACCAGAGTTAATATATTCATGTGATACGAAGATCTGTGATTAACTTACCTAACACATAATCAACCTAAAGTGCTTTCTATGCCGCTCTGTAATCTGTTTGTGTTAGAAGTTATTACCAAGAATTTAGTTCAGCATTATGTTTGAAACAATGAATGTTTCATTTTACACTGCTACAAATGAACAGGATGAAGAAAGAATAGAGAAAACAAAACTGGCAAGATGAAGGATCACCCTTTAAAACAAACTTAGTCAAACAACCAAATAAATAAAATAATTTATGGCATTACTAATCTTTTGCAGAAAATACAGAATTTCACAAGACAGCCAGGAAATGCTGCAAATTTTAAGATGAGTGAGAAGACAGCATTCATATTATAGCCTCTTTAGAAAGACCATAAGGAAAATACCTTGACAGAATATGTGCATTCCATGACAGAGACCCGACACGACTTGCATGGCCTCCCATGCTTCTCAATTTCTTCATCTTTGACACATCCCAAAGCTAAGAGACATGAAATCAAAAATCATGATATATAACATGACATAATTATAAATCAAATAAAATTCAAATAATATTTATGCAAGTGTGCAAGCACATTGCTTGATTAACATGTTCTTACAAATTGTTTAAAAATTATTTTAAGAACAGAATTATTAACACTTGAACAAACCCATCAACCCAAAGATAACTGGAATTTTACATACCTGTACTTCTGAAGTACTTGTACCAACTGCCAGATGATTTCCTTCATTCATCCAGGCAAGAGAGGTAACGTAGTCTGTGGAATTATCCATCTCCATCAACTGCTGGATATCTCCCGACGTAGCATTCCAAAGGTATACACTTGAACCGAGACAGACTGCCAAAATGTTCTGAGATGACCAATCGAGTAAGTTCAGATCTAAATGGCAAACAAACATAAAAAAATTCTATTTAAGCATCAGAAGAGTTCTTAATTGGTTTGACAAATAGTCTAGAACTTCGTTATACCTATGCTTAAAATAAGGAGCTCAACACAAGATTAAACACACTTTGCACAATAATAGATGTGTTGAATGGCAGCAATAATGTTTTGCAACTCTAGTCTAGAATTTGCCATGTTAAGCACATATTTTGTCATTCAGAAAAAAAGTTAGAGGAATACTGTTGCTAGGTGCATGAATTAAAACCTTACTAATTTTACGAACATGTCTCAGGATAACAGTTCATTAGCATTTGTGTGCCTTATTAATCTCTTCCAGTTCTTCCTGCTGGAGCTTTAAATATAAATAATTTTGCAAAACTCACAGTAGTCATCTAGCATTTCAGGTGCATCAAGAATTCGTTCTGGAGCCTGTGGTATGTGTCGCAAAGATTTAGTATTTGTTCCTGGCGTAGTCATGCTGTATAGTACTTTCAGCTGGGATCCAGCACCTAAATAAACAAACAGTAACACTAAGTATTAGAGCTTCTCTTTGCTTACATTTGAACATATCTGCCACATCACATCACAAAGTAGACATGATTTGCCAGATGAACATGTGAGGTCAGGGGTCAAAACCCATCACTTGCCGTTTTTTGCATTTTCTACAAATGCATGTGCTTCCAAATACTTTTTACAGAATCAAAATAGCTTTTTTCAAACTTAAGTTATAATCATTTGACTCTTTCATTAGTAAAATCATGACAGCTGAGAAATCAAAGTCCAAATTTTAGAATGTTCGTGTCATCAAAGTTCTTAGCAACCACTACTCGAATTTTCCAGAAGTTGCTGGGTAATAAAGAGCTATATTCGATATGAAATGAAGCACACAGCATCTAAATCTGGTTGTTACTACTTTGCAAATTACGACAGGTAAGCAGATGAAATCTAGATTGTGCACCTCCGAAAACATGCATATTTAGTAATGCAAATATTGACACCATTTGAATCAAGTCATTTATCTCCAACCAAATATTTCAATTGAACATTTTTTTATTTCAGATAATGAAAGCTGACATACTTGTTTATAACAATATACCATAAAATGACTTCCTATGTTTTCGACCCCTATCACTTATTTCAGCCTTTATCTCAATAACTAGGAGCCGACAAACCGGGCAGGTTTTGACCCCTCTCCTAACATACGGTTTCCTTAGTTCTTCATTGAAGAATGCGGTAGAAAAAGACCATATACAGAAAAATGCATCCTCTCACTTATAATAAGTAATGTTTCTAGTTCCATCTGAATCTGCTGGATAGATGAAATATTGTAAATGTCGAAAAAATCTATTGCATTGGTTGTTCCAATGGTTTCATAAAGTCAGGAGCACAAATTTGTTGATGTAATGGTTAACATTTTACATTCAGGCATTTAAATACCTATGTTCCAACTTTGGTTATTGGACTCTGCTATGTAGCAAAATGTGCATTTATTCATCAATCAAGTTTTTTTTTAAAACAAATTATAACGTTCAGTGAATATTTTAAAGTTTCTTGAAACATGCATGTTCCAGATGCCACTCTTCAGGTGGGAACCTGGGCCTCAAGGTGTCCAATGATAGACCAATTGTTGAGATCACAGTTTGGCAACAAAGCAGTCATTCTAGATTAATCTGAGGCTGTAACATATGCAGTATTATAACAATAATAATGCAATAATCAATCGATCAATAAAACTTGATATAGCGTCTCTTCCAGAAATTTACTCAGAGGCGCTCCCATTTCAACCATGGTCAAATTGGACAGTTTTAAGAGAAGAGTAGAAAGAAGACGAGGAGATCATAGGTAAAAACATCAGCTAAAGGCGAAACAAATATCTTACTAAAAGTGTTGTTCGTCTATGGGATAGTCAGCCAATTGACATATTATTGTATTTATTAATTTATATAGCACAGCCCACAACAGTTGCCATTTAAGTAGTACTCCTATTGAGAAAACCTTGAGTAGAAAAAGGTTTTCAAGAGGGATAACGATATAGGAGGAAGAGAGCTCATGAGACCCATAAAAAGAATGGAATAAGCAGGAAATCATGAGGAGCTGCACATAGCAAGGTCTGACATACAATATTAGTAATAATAGAAATAATTGCATAAAACTAAAGGTCTGACATACAATATTAGTAATAATAGAAATAATTGCATAAAACTAAAGGTCTGACATACAGTATTAGTAATAATAACAATAATTTATCAAGGTTTTTACCACAATTTCAAAGTCAAGATGAATTCATTAAATGTAATCATAAATATATGAGCATCACTTCAACAGAGCTCCTCAGAGACCCTTCCCACGAGTCAACACAAATCCACCATTGAATAGCAATGGTCTTAAGCGTTTAGAGGAAAGAGATGACGAGAGAGGCCAGGTCAAGAAAGATAGTCTGGTAACTCACAACCAGATATAAATGCCAAGTTACAAAACATCTATATTATCTACTATTACACTTTTTACTTTTCTGAAACAAAAGAATCAATAATAACTTCACTATTCAAAAATTACTAAATAAATCAATAAATCAGTCACTCAACCAACCTGCAGGTAACTCTGGGGGGCGTTGCTGGTAGCCAATGATTTTGCTGTCTACTGTTGGTCCATTTAGATTTTCATTCATTGCCTTCTGAAACTGTTCCTTTGATGGGCTAATGGGTTCATCGCTGGAAGAGTTTGACTTGCTGGTAACAAGGAAGTGGCCAACATCAAACTGTGTGGTGTTTCTGTTTGGAATGAACCTATCTCCTGTGGTACCCCTAGTTGGTGTGATGGTCTTATCTATACACAGCAATAAAAAAAATTATATTATTACTGTAATTATAAGTTAATAATACAGCAGTAATCACATTTCATTTTTACTAATCAATCAGAAAATGTAATTTCTCATATTTCTATCAAGCATAAAGAAACAGCAGTAGCTTTATCCCTTTAACGACCAGCTGCATATGTTTACCCATACATTTTAGCACATGCTGGCCATTAAAAGGTTAACCTCAGCCATTTCTATATTCAATTGTAGAACATTCTTTCCACACTGATCAAGGTTTGCAAAAGGTAGAATTGTTACCTTAACTGCACAGCACTTGTATTTAGTCCAGCAGATAAAGCCTAGTTTTCATAGTTCTGACACTTTATACTAGAAATAATATCTTCATTATTGCATTGACTGACAAACTGCAGCAGGCAACATTGCTAGCAAAGACAAAATATCTAAAGACAAAAGAGTGAAAGTCAGGTAGAAGCATTGTCCTTAATAATATATTATGCACTGTTATTGCATGAAGAGTACTTAGGACATAAAATATTGATTGTCTTTAATCGGGAGCTTAAACGGATCACAGGTGCACAGGGAGGGAGTGGCAAGACGTAGTTGTTCAGCACTGCAATCTCCCACAGCCTCCAGTTAACCCTCTATAACCACTTCATGCCCTTCTGCTCGATGCAGTTGTACACTTGCATTTAACCATGCAAATCAAAACCTACCATGTCATTATCATTCATTAATGCTAAATACAAATAAAAAGAGGCCAGACATTCCAATTCAAACCACAAACCATTAAATCACCAGTTAGAAGAGTCGTTCCACGTGAAATCAAACAATGTTTCAAAATTTTCAATATTCGGTCCGAAAATCTTCAATTATTTAGTCTCTCGAGTACAAGTCGAAGACCTATTTTGCCGTCTTGAAATAGTCTTAAATTTCTCGACTTATAGTCGAGTATATACGGTAGTATATGTGATTCACTTCTACTCTGGTGGAAGTCAGGCACTTCTATTATTTAATTATTCAATTAGTTATTATTTTGATTTCAAATTTCCTCCTACAAATAAAAGGTTAAAATTTAATTTCTATTATTATTATTAGTTTATTACAAAGACAACATTATCTAGTGAAACCTCATCATAATAAACTTCTTAATTTTAAGCTTTGCCATACATAACAACAATTGATGAGGCAATTGTACTTGCCGGAGTGGCCGCTCTAGTAGCAACCCACTACTACTTGGTTCGTACCCAGATCCGGCAAATAGTACATAGAAATACTCGAATTCAGTACCCATTGGAATTGTCTACCCAGTTGGTCCCTATTCACGACCCGATATGTGAGAAACGTGTTAAGGACGAGCTACATTGGTGTCTTAATCACTTTTAGCACACTCCCGTTGTTAGCGTCAAGGAGCCTAAAATTCAGTCAGGTGTGATAGCACAGAAAAAAACTGAGCCCTCCATCATAATGGTTATAGCCAGATTTATCAGCTGAAAACACACACAGTTCTCAAAAAATAGCTGCCACATTGTAACTTGTCATAGCGACTTACTCTGATCACTTGCTGCTTTTGAGACCTTAAGTGGCGTCTTTCCAGGCGTCTTTGAGTGACCAACATTCTGCTGTTGTAGAGGTTTAAGCGGCGACTTAAGTGCATTACTTTTGGAACCAGTATTTGGACGTCCATCTGTCATTTTTCGTTCCCACCGCATTGGAGGGGCTTTCGCAAGTGACATTTCAATCTTAGTTGCAGACGTTACATCATTCTCAAATCCAAAATGTGCCATTGCAGGAAATCGTTGCAGTATCCGGTTTAAGTGATAGCTAAAATGATATAAACAAAGTTTAAACAGTATTCAGAATCTTAACCATCGATCTTAACTATACAGTGGAATAATTTTTCTTCTGTCCTAACAAAGGTTCATGAACAGTAAGCACTAGATCAACATGACTACCTTCAGCACACAATTTACTTTAGATTGCATTTTCATGTTTTTAATCTCGAATGGCACATTATTCGATATAATAACAACCACTGTTTGCATTCGCATCATCAGAAGGTCATTTTAATATAATCAAATAAGATTTAAATAGCACCTCCCACAGTACAACCTAATCAGAGGCGCTATCAGAGGGAAAAGAGAAGTCTTAAGAATATGGACAGAAACAGAAGCATCAGTTAAAATCAACTAGTGAGTTGGAGATGGAATATTGTTCCAAAGTGAACAGACGCATAAACGTGGTTTTGAGCAGAAGCCGTCCACAAGCTTATGTATGGCATGAACCTCAATGACTGTAAACAGCGTATTTGAGACCCTAAGCGAACCATATGCACTGCACCATGGTGCAGTGCATATGTGCTAAAAATAGTTAATATTAAATTACCTATATTAACTCAATAGACAATAATTACAGTAATAGCCTGAAACTGTCTTACCAATGCAGTCTATGCAATATGGCCTAACATATTAAATGGGATTTTAAACTAGACTTACCTATGAATAAATGTATTGCAGCAGATGATTTGGCAAACTATTAGAATCAGGGTTTTTACCTTGCATGCAATATTTAGTATATTTTGCCCTTTCATAGTGGCAAATGGTATGCAAGCTGTGATTGGTTGTGTGACAAGTGATTAACAGATAGTTAAAAGTCAACTGGCTCATGAACAATGGTTTGTTTACAATCAAAACATTAAGATTCGCCTATTGTATTCAGTTAAAGTAGAAGTTGGATTGATGGAAAGAATCCAATGGAAGTTTGATTGATGCCAAAAATTTCTCCTTACATAGAACTTTCATCGAAGAAAAGAATTCTAATTCTAATCCTGACACTAACAATGCGAGTTGATTTAAAAAATAACGAATTGCAGAGGTAAGAATTCTTTTCATCAATCCAACTTCAATTTACCAAATAACAGTTTTGTCTTGAGCCTTTTATTCGTGAGCCATTTGTTGTCAACTAGTTGTTGGTGAACCATTAGTTTGCCAAGCATTTGTGTTGCTATTCTAACAGAAAGAAACATTTGTGATATGTGCAAATAAATATTGCTCCTGAATATGTTTAATGCTCAGTTAAGTGTTAGTATTGCCAACAGAAAGAAAATATACATTTAAGATCTGTGTAAATAAAAGTTTAATGCTTAGTTAGTGATCACTGATTAAAGTTTAATAGGGCATAACCGGAAATCACCTCGGACATTTGCCTCGACCGAATATTGGACTATTCGGAAGCATTCACCTCGGAAAATATTACACCCGCAAATAGCAAAAATAACTTTTTTCATAAAATAATTCCTTTGATAAAACAATATTTTTTCAACAAATAAATTTAGGACTCACGGGCTTAGTTATAAGTTATTGATTAACTAAACAAGAACTTAACATTCCATTGAATTTTCTTACAAATAATGAAGTCAATTTGTATACTTTAATTTCTTTTGGTTGCATTCCCCAGTTGGCAGCCAAATGTGTAGCCTAATTTTCCCGCTTGAATTGGCTCCACTCACTTTCCGGTAAACATTAGAGAGTAAAGATGTTGTTGGTAACTTCATATTTCAAATTTTATAACAAGGTTTTAAATTTTTTCACAAATAAAGTTATTGAATAATAAATATAATGTTATAGCCTAGAGTGTGACGATATGCTATATGAAGGATATTGATATAGACTCTGCATCGACTATAGCTGTGCACGTGGCAGGTTAACTAAGCTTTGCCTTAGGATGGCACTCACTATCGCTCGCGAGATTTGCCGCTACTTTTCGGTTTGTACCCGGATCCGGCAAATACTTGGATTCGGTACTCGGTGGAAATTGTCTATTCGGTTATGCCCTAAAGTTTAACGCTACATTATTAAAATTATGGAGAAAAAACCTGACTCTTAAAAATTAAATATAATAATGACAATCAGCAATCATCAGATCAGCATTTTACCATCAATCAGCATTTTAACCATCCCCATCAGCAAATCAGCATTTTACCCGTACCCGAAAAAAAATCTTAGCTATAATTGCGCCTGACATTAAATTTATCATTGGAATATCAAAGTTGCTTGGTGTGTTCTCATTATATCTATAATCGATAAAATATGACTTTAGAGTCAGTAATTATTCTATGAGTGCTTGATATCTGGCTATTCTTTGTATATGTCTAAAACTACACTAACCGACCCTCACAATGCTTAACCCGACCCTAAATGACCCTCACGATGCTTAAACTGACTCTAACTGACTCTCACGACGCATAATTTTAACAAATTATAGGTTTTACTGTGTGCATATTTCATTTGTATTTGTATTACATTTATCTTTGTATTACAATTGCTTGCGTTCTCATTATGATATGTAACCACAGACAAGTCATGCCCAAAATATCATGCGTAAGTTTGAGTCCTGACTGCCATAAGTAAGCCCTGTTCAATATACATTAATAAAGGATTACCAACGCTAAAACAATATTCTACCTATAATAATCCGTCTGTATATACGTTGACTAATCGTAAGAAATCATACTCCACACAAGCTACGCCCAAAATATTATGCGTAGGTTGGAGTCCCCGATGTTATCAGTAAGCCAACTATTTTCGGGGAATCGAGCTTTTCGGGAATTCGAGTTTCGATGGTACGGGTTGATCCCGTAACGGCATAGCCATGTTACGGCGCCATATAAATTGTCATTATTGTTGTTTCGGCGGCACAAACACTAAAAGTCCAGCCTTAGCAGAAGTTACATTTTAGTTTCTTTTTCGAATTATTCCACCGCAGAAGATTTATTCAAAATTATCAGACTTAAATAATTAATTGCTATAAAGGACAGTACGTTATCCAGTCGTATGAAACTATTTCAACCAATCTTACAGATGCACTACATTCTACGAAAGTCTCTTTCAATTATTTCTCATTAAGAATTTGGTCTGATGCCAACAGCTTATTGATCGTCAAATGTAACAAATTAGGTGTCTGTATTGACAAATTAAAATTCATACCTTTTGAATTTTACAAATCGTAAATTTGTCAGCAACTGTGCTTCATAAACATGTGCTAACAAGAAACAATTCTCGATTGCTAGTGGTGTACATTGAAGATGGCAGCAGTTTGAATTTAAATATCTCAACGATGATTGGTTGAACTGCTTAGAAACAATGCCACGTGACTTGAAACCCCGTCGTATTACAAAGAATGATATTATTAGTAGCCTAACTAAAGTTCGATAAGTATGAAAGAATAATGTAAAGTATTATTGCTGAATAAATATGAATATTATCAGATAGTTCTCATAATAATTTAGATGCCTAATTCTAAACTCTAAATTTCTGACACCCAATCATTAAAGTAAGTTGAGGGCACCAGCTCATTAACGAGCACTTTGGTGTGAGATACGTCAAGGAAGGATCCCATGCAGTCAGAGTCCAAATGATTATTATCACTATTATTATTATTTATTTATTAAATTTTTTTAAATATATTATGACATCGTTTACTGAGAAAGAAAACAGTCTGACATAAATTCAGTAATGCTGACATGAGTGACAGTTTAAAAATTTATTATTATTATCATTATTATTATGTCAGAGCTGAGGTTAAATTTCTAGTCGGTTATTAATAGATTTGGTGGGAGAGTTTACTGTTAATATTATTGTTAATATTATTATTATTATTATTATTATTATTATTATTATTATTATTATTATTACTATTATTATTATTATTTTATATTATTATTATTATATTTTTATATTGTATTTTTATTATTATGTTATTATAATTATTATTGTTACTATAATTGTTCTTAGTATTGTTATTGTTATTGCTATCACTGTCATTGTTATTATTGTTATTAATTTTTTATTATTACTACAATTAACATAATTTGTATAGCATTGTTATTGGCATCATTGTTACTGTTTTAATATTATTATTTATATTATTTAATTATTTTTATTGTTAGTAATATTGTTTTGTTAATTTTGCTATTGTTATTTTTATTGTTATTATTATTTTTATTATTTTTATTTTTATTATTATTATTATTATTATTGTTATTATTATTATTATTATTATGCTGTTATCGCCCATGATGAGCTAATGGAGTGTTGGCAATGTCCCGAAGAGGCAGACTGCGTTCCCACGCTGAAGAACAACTGAGATACGTTGGAACAGAAATGACGTCTCCATTGGATCGTGGGTTGCAGCACTCGTTCGACTACCCAACTCTGAGATGAACTGCAGTCCTTCACTGCTCCAAGCGCCGCCGGATTCCAAGGAGAGGGCTACGAAGTCGTGGGTGTTGGTTATGGTGGAATACTTGGCCCTCTTCGTCTTAGCAGTCCTTTTATCCGGTATGATTGTAGGCGTCACGTCATTACGCTGTGCTACGCATGCGCTTGCTCTTGTCAAAGAGAATGCCATCTGCCGCAAATGCATATGAAATATTCATGGCGTATAATCAAGGCGCCTGCATTAGCATCTGTTCACTTCCTTCCCACTGTCCACTTCCTTCTAATTTCATGCAAGCGTCAGCCACCAGGATCTACGGATTCTCGGGTCTCAGGCCTCGAAATAAAAGTAATAGGCCTAAAGTATGTTGATATCGTAATATGTCATATCCTCTATGATACCACAGGCACGACGATGCCGCAATTTGTCTTGAATTTTAGAATATAAAGTAAACCATTGATTATGATATAGCCTAAAGCACGACGAACGTTGTGCTTTCCAGAGCATATTTTATTAAATTTGAAGTGTAGGGACAAATTCCAGATGAGATGCATAATTGTGATCGTTTACGTGCTTTCATAATATTACAGAGAAAAGAAACAACTGGCTAATGAAAATAACCAATTTGTTTTATTCAGACTAGAGCAGTAGGCCTACTAATATATTATCATATTCACTATTATTCATAAACAGGTTCGGATACTCTTCAAGTGTTCTTTTTGCTGACTCAAACAGTAGAACTCAGCAGTAGCACTAGGAATTGATAGAAATATTGTCCTGTAGGCCTATCGAAATTGGTTGCGCCGATACCACCGAGTATAAAATAGTAAGACGAAGATTCGCATAGATAAACGATGTGGTGAGTGGATATTGTTGAAATGTGATATCATACGTTCTATCTGCATGTAATACGGACTACGGTGACAGTGACATTCTCGCAGCTGGAAATTTCTATTTATAAATAACAACGATAGTTTCTGGCTATAATAGTCGACGCAATCTTGTTGTGAATACAACAGATGCGAAACATTTCAAACCGAATTCCAACACATACTCACAGAATCTGTAAATTTGCTTGGGGAAGAGCCGTCGAACCAATGAATTTCTAATAGAAGCATGAATTCTCGATGCCTAAGCATAACTACTTAGCTACCAAAGTAATTAACAACCTTATCTTAAGATTACAAGTTAACAACTAATATTAATACCTCACAATATTAGTGGTGGGACAAAACCCAGTTGTGGGATTATTCGAGCAGTGACGAGACATAATTTTTTTGGTCATCAGACTCAGCACATCGTCTTTTCCATAATATCACAAGCGCTCAGCTACAGTAGGCTAGATGACTCCCCAGTTAAACATTTCAAATATTCCCTGGAACTTCAGACCGTTTCGTTATCTGAAATTTCAAACTGATTTAATAATGTAAAAGACTATACGAGTAAGCTGCTTTATATAGTGCGCGTTTATGATGATCGCAACGACAACGATGATGACATGTCGTTGGCTACCGGGACATTGCTGTTGTTGACAGCTTGAAATTTATTTATCACTGCCATAAAGATGAATTTATTTCCACGAAACATGCGTGTCGTCGATTGTTGGCGCTGCAGTGTCCTGTTTTTTTACCCATAAAGCAATCTAGAGAACCTGAATCGACCGCAGACGATAGTCACATAGCATCGACATTACGACCGACGACTATTCGCTGGGCGCTTTCCGACCAACACTCCATACAACATCGTCAAACAGACTCCGACGATCTTCGACACAGACTGTCTGATAAAGGAGAAAATATCTATGTGGTCTACATCTAAACCTTTGTATTAGATTTACTTCAAAGCCACACCAATAAGCATAGGCGTCACTTTGTTTTATGACATAATAGTCACTAGGCTGGCGACAGAAATTTTGGGTTCCCAGGTAGAGCAGTCTCTAAACCATCCCTAAAAAACAACATTCTGGATTTGGCTGTAGCAAACTCGTTTATATTACCCTCGTAAGTTAATTGCGGGTCCGACTCTGACTTCAAACAGTCGCCGATCCCCTGGCTTTCCGCCACTTCCCCCTCTAGCCGACAGCGCATGGTGATGATGGTTACCATACATGATAGCGTAACTTTATTTTGAAGCAAGGCCAAGCAACTATAATCAACGGCTGTTTATTACATCTGGTTAGTAACAGATGATAACAAGAGATGATTGAATGGTAAGACGCTGGCACAAAGATCAGAAGAACGCGGGTTAATCACCCCGAGCCTCGTGAAGTTGACTAATCCTTCCATTCTCTATAGGTATCGTGGATGAAATGAACATTAGTAGCAGATGCAGGCTGGCAAACCCACCATTAAATTCCGCTTCCGTGAAACTTGTTATCATCTGTTACTGTACCAGGTAGGCCGACAGAAATTTCGGGCCATTATTAGGTAAAGCAGTGACTGGCCTCGTAGAAGACTTAGACGATAGATAGCGTGCGTCTAGGTGTTCAATAGCAAAGAAACTGATTAGTAAGGCTAATAAGTCTGAAACTTTAAGTTTAAGCTGTTTTTGTTAAATGTCAGCTATATATATATATATATAAGTCTCGTGTAAGGAACTGAGTAACTTGAATGAACAGAACGCGTTGATGTTTATCACATATTACTCCAAGGAGAAGGAGAAGGAGAAAGAAGAAACCGTTGTTAGAGTCTGTTGTGCTAGCTGCATCGATCAAGGAAGTGTCTGTTGGCCGAGAGACACGGTAAGCCTACCAAGTTTACGGACCTCATCCTCACTCAAAAGATTATCTCACCAGGTTCGGTCAGATTTAACCTAGGCAAGAATCGAGTTTTAAGTTCAGTAAACTCTCAAATTGCGCGTTTTATCGGTTGATTAAAATAGAATGTAGGCCCTATCATATCAAGTGACAACGCTATATATATGTATATATATATATTAATTGCGCATTTATAGTCATAAAATTGTGGCAGTTCCTCTGCGAATGAAAACTGCGATTGTCCTATCACTCAACCCAATGCGGTTTTGTTATTGCCTCAATAGACGGACACGAATGGAAAGGGGAAAGATGCTGCTGTTGCTTCTGTTGCTGCTGCTGCTGTTGTTGTTGTTGCTGCTGCTTGCAATATATGACAAAATGACGGCTTCCGCCTAAGTGGTCTTGCGGATGTTAGCACCTCGCTAAGAGTGAAGGAGACAATTGCACAGGATATTATTCTGTCTGGGGTTGACACCAGCAAACAGAGATACTCTAACATAGACAGAGATAGACCTACTCTAACATAGACAGAGATAGACCTACTCTAACATAGACAGAGATAGACCTACTCTAACATAGACAGAGATAGACCTACTCTAACTGTAGACGCACTCTTAACGCACACTGACTCTCGCTAACTCTGAATAGAAGTTGAATTGATGAAATATTCTTGGCTATCCAATTCGTTACGTTTCTATGCGTCCTATAGTATACGGCCATAGTAGGAGTCGTCAGTAGAGATAATTCAGCCGCAAAATCGTCTGTTTAATCAAAAAATTCTGTTCATCGATCACGCTTCTATTTAAGCAGAATTTTTTTCATCAATCGAGCTTCTAGTTCAGTAGATTTCTTTACATCAATGTTATCTGTATGTTGTTTTGGTTAAGCGTCTGCGAATAAGCTTTTGTGAAAAGATTCCGTAGAAATATCGAGTTTCCGATTGCGAATTAGATCAGAAACTGAAGCCTCTTTTTTAATGGTGACAACGCTGAAAATGTGAATGGAATGCTACGCTGGTTCTAACATTTGCGTTTGCATAGGAATTCTCCACGACGTCTTAGATGAATCATTGTCAAGTTAACGTTTTTGCTGTTGCCAGTCGGGTTTTGCGCTTAAGGCGTAAATATTCGATATTTTGTTGAATCGTAGCCCTATTCCCCGACACCTTTTTTGAAAATTTGTTGACTAGATGCTTCAAGTCACAGGGTAAGTCTAACTGCCAGCAGGATGTAGTCTCGAAACCGCGGTCTTGGCCTCGAGACTGTCTCGAGACCGGAAAACTGCAATCTTGGTCTTGGTCTTGATCTCGAATGCATCAGTCTTGGTCTTGGTCTCGGAGCATCGGTCTCGGTCTTGGTTTTGTTTTCGAATGCGTCGGTCTTGGTCTTAAAGGAACGGTCTCGGTTATTTTCGATTATTAAAGACGACGGATGTTTATGCCCTACGCGATTGTAATCGATTCATGGCGTGCTGACCAAACTAATGGAACTTTATATTAATGTTACTATGGGTAGAAAAATAAATGCATTTGCAACGCAGCCAGCCATTTCAAAATTTGCTTTTACATATTTCAAGGTTTTGGAACAATCTGATATTAAATGTGGTAGGCCACGTGTTGACACTGTTAATCTACAATTCCGAGGTCCGTGCGTGGTACTAGTACACCATTCAAGCGAAACGTTAATCTACTTGTTCAGATATCTTAAAGTATATCGTATGATGTAAGCAATTTCTAGTGTGATATTCTCAGGCCAAATTAAGCCAAGGGCTGAACCCGCAGAAGTTCAGAGTGCTATGGCCGGTATACACTGTTTTCTGGACCATTATTAAGATTAGTATTCTTCAGCAATAAAATTAATGTAAAGCGTGTTATTCCGTTTTAGCGTCTTAATAAATTGCATTGTTTATAAAACAAGAATATCGGTCTTGGTCTTAGTCTCGGACCATCGGTCTGGGTCTTGGTCTCTGACCTCTCGGTCTTGGTCTCAGTCCCGGTCTTGGTCTTGGGTTTTTGGTCTCATTGCCCAACACTGACTGCCATGTATTGATCCTGTACAGTTAGCAGCGTCTAGCGACTATAATCATTGAACGCGTACATAACAGGTAATAGGATTGTATGCGTCCACTGATTCGCAATTTATCACGTGAACATTGCTTTGCAAGCGGCGGACTGATTTGGACCAATCTGTTCTAATTTGTACTGGTCGCGAGAACAAGTCTATAACAAGCTAAAGTAAAAACATGGGTTGTTTGAGGACCCTCTTTTATATGATAGTGATAGATAGCGCAATCGTTCCATTTCCTTAAGAGATTTTTGAATAATTAGGCATATCATTAATGATGTAAACTTTCCGGAACGGAGCTCGTCAAAGGGGACTCGTTCGAGTGGTTAAACGATATTTAATTTTGTGCATTTTGGTCATGTTTTGTCAGTTTCTGAGTCATTTTTTCTCATTTGTTGAGTTATGTCCGTAAAAATTAATAGTATGCTATACATTGCATTGCTATGCAAGCCTGAAATGTGTGCAAAATTTCAGCTCTGTAGGTCGACGGGAACATACCTGAAAAGAGTTGATAGATGTCCGTGACAAACATTACGCAAGCAAAGTTAAATAAAAGAGGGTAACAAGTTACAGTAAAAACATGGGTTTTTTGGATCCTCTTTTCTCTGGCAGACGGCACAATCGTTCCATTTCTATCAGAGTTCTTGATTACATAGGCCTATCATTGATAATGTAAACTTGCCGGAGTGGAACGATATATAGTTAAAGTAAAAATGGGGTCAAGTGATATTTAATTTTTTTACATTTTTGTAATTGTTTTCTCAATTTTTTGAGTTATGTCCGTAAAAATTTTATACATTACATTGTCTTGCAAGCCTGAAATATGTACAATATTTCAGCTCTGTAGGACGGCGGGAACATATTTACAGAGGAAAGAGTTGAAAGAACTACGACGAACCGACGGATGTCCATCACAAACTTTACGCAAGCCAAGATAAACAAGTTAAAGTAAAAACATGGGTTTTTCGGCACCATCTTTTATCTGGTAGATAGCGTAATCGTTCAATTTCTTTGAGACAGTTTGGCTTAAATAGCATTGATGATGTAAACCTGCCGGAGTGGAGCTCGTCAAGGAGGGCTTGTTCGAGTGGTTAAACGATATTTAATTTTTTGAATTTTTGTCATTTGTTTCTCAATTTTTAAGTTATATCTGTATAAATTTGAAACATTGCATTGCCATGCATGCCTGAAATGTCTGTTAAATTTCAGCTCTGTAGGTCGATGGGAACATACCAAAAACAGTTGAAAGAACTCCGACGAACCGAGGGTCCGTCCACGACAAACTTTACGCAAGCCAAGTTAAAGAAAAGAGGACAATAATAAAAAGAAGGTAAAAGTGGTTGCAGTTATTCGAGCAGCATGAAAGCGTTCAGATACTATCATGGTCTGTCGTGTTTTGAGCTAAGTATAGCCTGAGTCATAAATTTCAGTTTTCGATTCGTTCTTGTAGAGAATTTCAATCGTCGCTTTAGCAACGATATTTAAACAATGATAATTTTAAAAACAATCACACGTGTTAACGCTACAAATCGTGAGAGTTGACTGTTCAAAAGCCGATCGATTGGCAGCAGACGTCTTCAATCCTTCAATTATGATTGTTAGTCTCGTAAACCAAAAGTAATGGCTAAGTCAGCCACCATGATGCTTCTTCCTTCGTCCAATCCGCTCCATGAATGTAATTCCTTCATGAGTGCGGATTTTCGGAATTTCCAGTAATTTTATAGGCACTGAAATTCTCAAAATTTTCAAACACGAATTCCGGAATTTCGGGCATTAAATAATCAATCAATCAACGACATAAATGATCAATCAATGAAACTTGATATAGCGCCTCTTCAAGGAATCTGCTCTGGGCTACATGATGCTAAATGCAATGCATCAGTTAGCAAAACTATGAACAGTAAGTTGAAAGAGTCACCCATTGTGGGCCAACGCACAAGCGTTGAACCAACCAACGGATTCCCGTCGACAGCTGACAGTTGGCATGGCTGTGCTGAGTCTCTGGGCCAAGTTTCTCCGATAGGGTAGAGCAGCTGCTGTTGATAGTATTCGCAGACACGGTGACGATGTCGTCCTCACTGGTGGAAAATGACACACGTCCAGTTACTCTTCGAGGCACACGGAGGACGTAGAAAAGGCATTCGTCGTGTGTTCGTTGGCAGTGCAAGTGGCTGGCTCGTGCCATGTCAGATGCATTCGTATATACTGCGATTGTTGCGGGAGACTGAGTAGCCACTTGTGAATATATGTCGAGGTCACTCCAATGGCGCATCAGCGGCCCTTCGCCGAGACGAAAACACTCGGCTACAGGAGGCGTACAAGGGCATGGTTGAGACTCGAGCGTATATGCATCTGAAAGTTGGTCTGATACAATTACATGGCCAAGGAAATTTGCGAACAAAATGCCTCTTTAACACACAAAATCCCTGGGAATACCGACGAATAATTCCAGTACGCAAACCAAGCACAAGTAAACTCCAACATGTTCCAAGTATGCCTGTGTAAATTCCGCACCTAGATTAAAATATCCGCCGAAATGACGAAGCAGTCGACCAATTGGCCAACATGTCCTATGAACATGCGCGTAATTAGTAATTAATATATTGAATTCAATTGAACCTGATCAGATGGGGTAGGATCAGTCGGTGAACGTTGCAACTGAGGCCGTAATTGGGCAGCTTAGATGTTAGATTAATCCAGTCTGAACATTTCCTCCAGAGTGGGTCTGGTCGATTCGCGTCGATTCAGGTACGATGCTTAGTCTGCAGCTGTAGGCCTACCATAGTCATCTGCAAATACAGACGGTTGAAGGCGTATATGGTACAGGCAATATGTGAAACAAGGATTTTGTAAATTCCTGATATTTAGATTTTGGTAAATTTGTAAAATCACCCATTTACGGTTAGAGTTTGAGCTAGGGATAGGGGGAGGCTTAGGGTCAGGGTCAGGGTTAGGCTTATGGTTAGGGTTAGTGTAGTGTTAGTGTAGAGTTAGAATTTTACAAATTACCTACACATTTAAAAACTCATTGGTTCCACACGTTGCCTGTGTAACATATACATGTTATACTATAATATTATGTGAACTTCGTCAAAAATAGGTGACGTTGACGACCCGCATTTAACCTGGGAATAACATAAATAATATAATATTAAATAATATATTTAGGGTATATGAAACCGCAACGTGTCACCCAATCAGCGATCGTCGTTTCTTATAGGCCTACACTGATTTGCCGGCGATGGCTGTGATCGGCCATACATGTAATGAATAAAGTGACATCCGGATGATCCTCAGCACGATCACTTTGAACGTATAATCGCCGAAAATCGTTAACAAAGACAAAGGCGACAGCAGATTCATCTTTTATAAGTACCGAATGTAGTCACACAACTAATATATTATGGAGCGTCAATGACCCAGTTGTCGTCGGCTTCCTAGCCATTCCATATTAGTCCCAGATTAAACGACCGGTTTCGACCATCGCCACAATCTATCTCTGCACAGATCTCACGTGACATTGACACTCCTCATCTGACTATACTCGATCACAACGAGGCATTAAACCAGAATGGCCATGGCATCGTTCAGTGCAAGTGATGTCCGTTGTCAACAAAAGACTACCTTACGATTCGGTACTTAGAACGTCAGAAGTTCCTGGAGTAAATCCATTCGTTTGTCTGAAATCATCAACAGTCACAATCGAAGACCATCGCCGCAATCTATCACTGCACAGATCGACTGAGTATGAATTCGATGAACTTGACCTACAATGTATAGCGTAAACAGGTCTTGTACCTTCTTCACACCAACGATTGATCTCATCGAGACCTAAATGCCAGTTCAGGTCCTTCTGATTTCATTTTCACAACAATAAGCTATTGCCCCGATATATCAACCAAGCAGTGACGATTATCCTGAATAAGCAGCTGTCATCGTAATAATAACAGCTGACGACCGAAAGAGAAACCGACCGCTTCATAACTGACGAAATGTTCCCGTCTATTAAGGGAAAACAACGCTCGTCAGCGCTTTCCACTTCTGATGGACCCTCTCGTCCACCCCTTCATTACACATGTCTGCCTTTCTTTCACAGTCAAATTACGAAACATTTTCAAGCCATCTCAGGAATCATGTTATCTTGAGATCTGCTGGACAGGCATGCTTAGCATCCTTCTCAGCTCAAAACACTGCGCATAAATAACCAGCTACATCCATACAATACGTTTAAACGTGGACATCGATAAACCGCATCTGGCACCATAAGGTCTAGATGGTTATGTATGAGCAAATCGGAGTCAGTCAATTCAGTTCAGCTGGAGGCAGTCGAAATCAGTTGAAGACAGTTGGAGACAGTCGCGGAGGCAGTGGCGGAGACAGTGGCGGAGACAGTCGGAGACAGTCGGAGTCAGTTGGAGCTATTCGGCCGACTGGATAATAATCGTGCGACCAGATACGGTTCTATTCAATCTGACTAGAAAATTTAATCTAGTTGGATAGGATCCAATCAAGATCTTTGAACAGTGGGTTTGAAATTAAATCGCTTCTGAGGTGAGGTTATTCAATAGGTCTACAATAAGTCAGTTTTACTCAGGGATGTTGTACGAACTCACATTTGCACCGATCTAACAGGACCATATCGGTGGACGAACTTAGTCGTAGGTTATTCCCTAGTGCACGATCTTGACAACATACGCCAATCTATGACCTTATGGTGCCAGGTGCAGTTTATCGATGTCGAACAGTGAGCCTGGAATCGAACATCATCAGCAGTGCAAGTGCCTGGCCCGCGCCATGTCCGATGCATTCGTATACACTGCGATCGTTGCGGGAGATAAAACGATAACGCCTGTCACCGAGCGCTGCTCGTTGTTCAAGAGGTTCCTCGACCTGGATCGATTCATGAATTTATGAGGCGCCAGTTATATCGACAAGGAAGCGTTGAAGAGAAAGGAGGAAATAGTCAAAGAGGACAAGGAAAAGAGAGGTCGACTAGCCAGCGAGAGTTTATCCTAACGAAATCTTTCTAATGGCAGAAGACTACATTAGCATCTGTCATCGCTTTGTGCTGTAGCAGCAGTTTCCGGCTGAACGCAGACTCCGAATGGAACGCTGCATTTTGGGATTCGAAGGAACAAATCATTCCAATAAAACGGTAAATTAATTTGTGTTCTCGTTGAAGTGAGGATATAATGTTGTTTATGCTACTTCAAAATCGTGTTTGTATTTAAGCACACATTCTAGTTTTATATAAAAAAAAATTGTAGCCTAAAATAGGCTTACCCATCGTATCTATCTTACACTTCTTTATTTCTAAGCTTTACTAGTAGCGCCCCCTATGCCCTAACCTGTGCGTTGATGTCTTTGTCAGCAATCAGCACAACAGTACAACTGCAAAATCACATTTATAACTTAATTCCAAAGCAACAGCTCGTGTATTTAAATTTGATTGGGCAACAATGGAGACAGATTTTGAGAATGGGTATTATTACCCGACAAAATGAGTCATTATGTTATTATAAACAATCAATTATTTCTAGTAGCTCATGTTTTCACTGCATTTCATTTAAGAAATTCAATTGTCATTCACTTTAGATAATAATCGTCAGCGTATTTTGTCGACACTCTTTTGTCGACGCTCTTTATGTCGAAATTCTTTTGTCGACGCTTTTTTTGTCGACGCTCTTTTGTCGGGTCCTCTTGTCGGGGTTTTGAGAAGGGCCATAACCGCACGCACTAAGTTTTGTCAGTGGATTGGCGTCATGGAGTCCATTTTGATGAAAAACAGAACAACTGATGTCTTCCTTCTTCGACTGGAAATTATGCGATGAAACCGACAGTTGCCCAATGATCAAACACTGAAGGTGAAAGAGGAGATAACATGTGCTCGATGGATGAATCCATAAAGTGAATTAATTATTCAAGAGCCACTCAATTGACCATATATCGAGCCCCGTGGAGCCTTTGCAGACAATTGCCAAATCAAGTTTTACGGACACTTTTACCCTGGGTCATACTGCTTCTGAATTGATGAACTCATTTCTTTGGATGATCTAAACGGGACGAAGAGACAATGACTTGGAATGCTCATGGGAATTGTAATAGGCCTACATTTCTCCAAAGACATAGACCTACCCGATAGCATTGGGTCACCGCCTGCACCTGACTTCTTTGGTTTCTTCGAAAGTGATATAAAACTGCCTGCTTGTGTCTCGCAAGGCCAAATGGCGTCTTCAGGTGGTGCCAGTCCCAATTCTGGATATAAGGGGCAGGTGACGCAAATCACTATTCTGTATGACACAACATTGTTAAATGCACACTGTAAAATGGTTTATCTCATAAATTGGCCATGCATTTGAATTTGCAAAGATCCGTATACGCAGGTTAGATCTACAGAAACTTGGCTACATCATTTGCGGATTTTTTATTTTAGAACCCTGGCTTCTATCCACTTCGTAAACTTGCAGATTACAACCGCAATACACACATCTGCAAAAAATCTGCGTTTTTTTTAGTGCATAAATAAACTTTGACTTATTTGGTCGGAACAGGAATTGGATGCAGTTCATTGTTTTACTTTATGACTATTGCGGATGACATATGACAAACCTCACACGTTGATAAAAATTCTCTTACAATATAATACAATACAACTGTTATTTGATATCGCCCTTCTTACAGTTTAGTTCAGAAATGCACACACGCCTCGACGGCGCAACTGCAGTTGTAATGCAGAGCAATTGTGTGCGAAGACTTACTCAAGGTTCGTACACAGTGACGCCCCGGACGAGGGTCGAACCCGCACACTCAGCGAACACTGAGCGTCAAGGGCGACCGCTCTAACCAATCGGCCACCATGAGACCACTTACATCTTAGTTAACATTCACCCACTGATACCTAAAGCATTTAGGCCACATTTGGTTAGTTGAATTAACTTTACAATTAATCAGTTAGCTAAATATGGCCGACGTAAATAAACTAACTTAAAGGAAGTGGTTAAACGTGACTCATATTTCTTGTTCTAGGAAGAATTTACTTCCGGGAGTCAATTTATCATAGGAAGAATTAACTATCCGAGTAAAATTATTCTAGGAGGAATTAACCCTCAGATTCAATTTGTCCATGAAATTGTGAAGAATAAATTCTCCAATAAAATTTTTCCTAGGAAGAATTAACTCCCCGATTCAATTTGTTCAAGAGGAAATATTAACTCTGAGATTCAATTTGTCCTAGGAAGTATTAGTTACCACTAGGAAGAATTAACTCTGAGATTCAATTTCGCTCAATCTAAGTTTTCCATCTATTTGAAAACACGATATTTTAAACCTCCAACGGTTTTTTTCCTTTGCTGAAATAGTCATTCGTCAATTTATCTTCGTTTATAGCTAAAAATTAATGAATCTGCTTGTTATGTCAAAGAGATGCAAACATTTATTACTTCCGAATACTAGTAGGCCTACTAATTAGTATTAGTAGGCCTACTAGTAAGGTCCCTGTGCATATCTGTCCTTGTACCAAAAGGTTCAGACCAATCTGCTGAGTCAGGTAGACAGAGCCAATATAGAAATTTGTTCGCCCATTGTGACTTTTACAGTCCTTGCATTTCTCGTGTGTATGGTGCGTCGGTTGGAAACCGAAGACTTTTACTTACATGTAAGTGGACATAAGTAAACAAGTTAGAAAATAAGTATATTCTTTAATCAAACGTATGTAAACGAATAACATGTACAAACGCAATTTTGAAGCGCGATCGAAAGCATCAATCATATATATATATATATATATATATATATATATATATTTATATACATATATATACATATATATACATATATATATATATTTATATACATATATATACATATATATACATATATATATATGTATATATATATGTATTGAGACACCGTATATATATACGGTGTCTCAAAATAAACTGTGCAAAATTGTTTCTGCCAGAACTTCGTCAAATTTCCAACAATTTTAATAACTTTTGGTAGGTAGATGGCAAAATGGCTCAAATTGTATGCTATATATAAATTTTCCACCTCACTTGACTCATATCACAGCACTACCCTGTTAAACACAGATGTACCAATGTTTTATATAACGCTTATATTTTATTACTTGCAACAAACTATGGAGCGGTAAACCTTCTGCAGCACACTCCATATATGCTATTGTCGACTGGGTTTGCGTTTCTCGTGTGTGGACGTCAACGAAAAACAGGCTCCTTCAAACAAGACCGACATTCAGCAAGTCGGTGATGGTGTCTGTCGGCGTCTCGAAGCTTGGCTGCACTGAACTCCATTTCATCGAGCCGGGTGTCATAGTGAATGGGGCATAGGTCTCCTATCGCGACAACCTTCTTCCTCTGAAGTTACTGCCAGACATACGCCGGATATCCCAGGGCGAGGTTTTTGTCTTTCAACAGGATGGCTACCTGGCGCAGCGAGCACGCTACACCGTCTCCTTCCTGGAGCTAGAGACCCCCGACTTCATCCCACTAACACTGGGGCCGCCGAATTCGTCGGATCTTAACCCAGTCGACTGTGGCATATGGAGTGTGCTGCAGGAGGAGGTTCATCGCTCAAGAATAGCCAACGTCGACGAACTCGAAACGAGTGTGATCGACGAGTGGGCGCGCTTTGACCAGTCGATCGTTGATGCTGCTATCGGCCAGTGGTGTCGCCCGTCTGAGCACTTGTGTCCGTGTAAGCGGGACACATTTCGAGCACCAATTTTAACACTTTTAAGCAGATATGTCATAACAATAAAGAATTCTGCTAAGTAAACCGTATTTTACTTTACTGCGTGCTAATTCAGTCGTCAGATATATATCTATAGTTTGTTGCAAGTAATAAAATGTAAGCGTTATATAAAAAATTGGTACATCTGTGTTTAACAAGGTAGCGCGGTTATATGAGTCAGGTGAGGTGAAATTTTTTTATGCAGAATAACATTTCAGCCATTTTGCCATCTACCTAGCAAAAGTTATTAAAAAATTGGTGGAAATTTGACGAAGTTATGACAGAAACAATTTTGCATAGTTTATTTTGAGACACTTTATATACACTGTGTCCGGAAATAAAGGGACCCCTAATGGTAATCTGAAAATAAATAGTAAATATTCATTGATTTTTTAAAATTACGAAAGCCGTTTTGATCCTGACATATCTATCTAGCAGTGCACAGAATATGACGCCATAAATACGTCATTTCCCACAAAATTCAAGTATTAAAGACTGCGGAATTTTCAACTTTATTAAACTGTTGTCGATATATAATTTTGTTCGAAGTTATTGTTATATTTGAATAATATTCGACTACAAGATGTGTTCAAAGTGTTCGCATTTGACCTCAACATAAGCTCAAGATGCGTGCGACATTGGCCAATAGAGGCATCAATGCCCAGCTAATCAAATTCCTCCAAGGCATTAGCTTTGTAATTTAAAGACGTCACTATGACGTACTTTTAAACCAGGGTGTTCATAAATTAAAATGTTTTGGACAAATATGTCAGGATTAAAAGGGTTTTGGAATATTAAAGATCGACGATCATTTACTATTTATTTTCATACTATCGTAGGGAGTCCCTTTTATTTCCGGACACAGTGTATACTATCAAAACATTGAAATATACAGAGCATGGAGGAAGTGTAGAATGCCTAATAATAGCTGAAGGCCGGGCAGGAAGAAAAGTCAATGAGGATTAAGTCGCTGATATAATAATCTTATGAGGAATATGAGGAAGCCACACCGGTTGAAACCACCAGACTACAGAACAGAACTGTTGTAAGCCCGCGGACATGCGCACAGCTGGTGCTCCAAAGTTATAATAGGAGGGAAAAGAATTCCTAGAATGTGGTCAGGATTTAGAGAGGACAGAGCTGGAAGAGAGAGACGTAGGCTATGTTATTGTGTTTGGAAATTCCTTATAGGCCCACATAATTATGTCAAACTCTCTTTTGGAAATTATATCAATAGTCTTATATATATAATAATAATATATATATATAATATATAATATATATATGTATACAGGGTGGGCTATTAAAAGGGAACCCCTCAGGTTATTGGCTAATATTTCGGCGAAAAGTATAGATTAGTAAATAAAATTTTACAGGCGCTAAGATAATTTATATTTACATACAACGGCCAAAATTTACTAAGATATTTCAAACAGAAAAAATGTTGTATCACTTTTAATGATTCCAACTACGGTTTTTTGACTGTCAAAAAACAATCAACGCAGGAAAAAGTAACAAAAATGATTTTACTAAGTCACTTCAATTCTTTCATCGTTTTTGGCTTTGGTCGCAGATTGTGGCATTTCTCGAGCGTAGCTCCCCACACGTGATAATCCAAAGGGTTCAAGTCCAGTGAGCTTTGGGCCAATGGTCCTTCACAGTGAAACCAGGACAATTGACCTTGAACCAATCTTGCGTGAGGCGGATGCTAAATATTACGTTGGTAGCTCCTTCCACAATTAATATTCGATATATATATATACAATATATATATATACTATTATACTTTGGCTTTCTCATCAACAAAATGAAGTTGACTTTTACCACCAAAACAAACGCCAGCAAATACCATAACACGTGGCGCGAACTTTTCGCGTTCAACAATCGGTCGACCAGGTTTGACATTGGATTTCTTGCCGCTGGGCCAAACATGATTGTTTTGGTTCCTGATTGGTGGATTGAGGTAGAAGTTCTTCTCATCCGAGAGGAACATATACTTCGTCTCGCGAACATTCAGCCGGCAGAGCAGTGCTGAGGAGCGTTCAAGTCTCGGTGAACATAATCTGACGACAGGACGGAAAGCGATGTTTATTTACCAATTTGATCCACTGTTCGCAAAATTACGTCAAAGTGATGTCCATATATGACATACGTTTGTTCCACGTTTGACGTTTCTCTTCTCAATAATGATGATAATTCTGAAGTTTGCTTTGCAGCAATAACTTGAGAAGTGACTTCATAAAATCGTATTTCGGTTTTTCCTGCGTTGAATGTTTTTGACCATCAAAAATACGCGGTCAGATTCAGTAAAAGCGACACAATTTTTGTTCTGTTTACATTATTTCATTCACTTGTAGCCAGTATATACATATATGAATTATTTTTGCGCCTGTAAAATTTCATTTACTAATTTCTACTTTTGGCCGAAATATTAGCAAACAACCTGAGGGGGTTACTCTTTAATAGCCCACCCTGTATATATATATATATATATATATACGACATACGACATATATATATATAGCGACTTCTTAGGAATGTTATATATTTATAATATAGCGATGAAACGGCGGCCAATTGGTCAGACAATAGGCAGAGCGCTTGGCCTGTAGTGCGAAGAGAGCGGGTTCGAGTCACTTCTCAGGAAGTCAATTATTGTGTAGGCCCGATGTTCTGTGTGCACTGTAGAACTTTGAAGCAGGTTAATATCACAATGCAGTTGTATTGCATTATATTATATAGGGCCCATAATGTTGTGACATAATAAGTGTATAATAATAATATTAAAACGCGTGTTTATGGAGCGTCCAAGACTCTAAGAAAAGAAACCCGGTTCGTAAAGCGATGCCCTGCTTCCGTTCAACTGCCCAGTAAAATTAGAGCGAATCATAGCAAATGGGCCTAGGATAACTAATTCTCCATAATATTTTAGTACCATTGACTCTGTCTTTGACTCACGGTTCCGTTAAGTCTTCTAACGACCCCATTAACTGGTAAGTCGGAGCTAGAAGAAGATTTCTGCTGGAACGTGACTATAAAACTCTCCTCGTTGTACATAAGTGATTCTAAATCGCAAATGCATGTATACAGCAAAACATGAAGAAAGTGAAACCACGATCGAACAGAACTGAAGAGAGGTTGAGGAATGCAAATCGCAAGTTGTTAGGCAACTTATTCCAGAACTAAACTTCTAAGCTGGAAGGAACGTTTAAACAGGAGATAATGGCGATTAAAGTATAGAATAGACTTGTAGTTATAGAGTAGAAACGCTTCAGTTGCCATCCGTTGACTGACTCAATACAATGCATCCAATCGATCTTCTTTTCGTTCTATGACCCACCCTGCCCTTCAGGTGAGAATAATCAAGTAAAGTCTTACAATAATATTGTAATTGTCATCTTTTATTCCAATGCATCAAAGCAGCAGAATCCTTTTAAGAACCTCGTGAAATTTATGCTGTGTCTAACTGACCCAGACATGTAGGCCTGTGAGGTTTACTTTCACGTCATACGTTGATCTGAGCCGAATGAGACAGTAGGCCTATATAATGAATACACCATCGAGAGATTGCTCCAAGCACAGTCCGTGGCGCCGCTAGGATTAGAGGCCAGGAGAGGCATATTGGGTATGATGAATGGAAGCAGAGGAGCTACTGTATTTCATTCCAACCACAAGATTTCTTTGTAAATAACAGAAAACACGAATAATGTAAAATAAAACGTGCTTTTTTTCAGAACGCCCCTTCATTTACAAGGCAATGTGGCCCCTTTACATGGAAACGTGTCCTAGTCAATTATGACATAGCTAGAGTCGTTGTCAGCGTCAAATATTTGTATTATTATGTCGGCTTCAAGCATCCAAAGACCAGCCAAAGCCATAGACTACATGCTGCGGATAAGGCATTGTAACTGTTTTGTATACATACGGTATGGCCCGGCTAAAGAAGCATAACTTAATATATAAAAGGCTCTGCTTGGTTATAATAGAATTTCTTCAATATTGTCTAAATATTAGGCTCAGAAATACCCAGTGTAACAAGCAGTACTGATTACCTTTTTCTTACATCCAAAACAAATATACATTAATCAAAGTATACTTATTAAGAATGTAGCCTATTATCTTCAGTTCAAAAAGTTGTGTTTGTTAATTTAGCACGTAGGCCTATCATATTGTCCAATGTACGCTTAATGAAACCAAACGTACACTCACACAATTGTACCTATTTGAAATAATATATTTAATTTATCATTTTAATTTCAGTTAGAATTGTAAAGAATAAGCTTTGAATTTAGTCTACTTAAAACATCAAAAGTTTGTCAAATAAAAGCACACCTACAGTAAGTGCCTAACCTACATGTAAGTCTTAGTTGTTCTAACATCTAGAAATTAAGAAAAATTGTAAAGAGCTGTTAAAATATTTAGAGGTTAAAAAAGGATTTTAAAAAAACATGCGAAGCAATTTTGCCCACTTCTTTTTCCTAGTGCCCCATTGTGAAAGTCTCTCATTGCTCAAATAAACTCTTGTGCTATGGGATAATGTCTCTTAAGTTGATATGTTTCAGTCTTTCTTGACACAGAGTGAATCGTAAGCCGTGTTACCGCATTAATAGTCTCATATTGAGTTCAGTCTACAGATCCGTCACTCGAGGCATCGGCTACAGTTTTATCTTAGGCCTGAAGAATGAGGCGATATATCTTGTTTGCCGCAACACTTTCCAGGCATGGTTGCTAACTTTCTCTATCTCGATTTGATGTAGGCTGCCAACGATCGGTAAAGCCGTAAAGCCTTACAGATCAAAAATACTAGGCCCAAAATTCGTAACAATAATTAAATTATGCTAGCGATTATCGCACACTTAAGAGTTAATAGGCGTTCAAAGTACACGTACGTCATAACATATTTGCTAACGACGATTTAAATCAGTAAAAGTTCATCTAGAATGACAGTTGGAGTCTCTGAGACGCCTGATATCGGCTGACTAGGAAATTTAGAAATTATTAAAATGTCCACGTAAGCCTAATTATATCAATTTTGAAAACACGTGTGCCCCTCGTGAAAGTGCAGAGGTAAGTGCCCATGCGAGACATTATGGTGCCCGCGCCTCTGTTGACGATGACGTCATAATCATGAAAGTGACACTATTCCGATTGACCAAGAGCTTCCCGTCCACCGAAGAGCGCAGAGACTGGAGACTAATTCATAAACTGGACGACAGAGATGAAATGAGCATGCTGGAGCAGAGCCAGTGAGACACCTCCAGACAAGCGCTGATTCATCTGATCGTCCACTTTCCAATTTTCGACCAACAAGACATCCGGCTTAACAGCTAACGGCTACTCTGCCTCTTCTGACCCTCTGGAAATCGGACTCTGACTTCTTTGGACTACCTTATGGATAGAGCTCGTGAATAAATTTGTGCCCTGCTCTTGGCTTTCGAGTGGTGATGTGTAGGTTTGGTGATTACGATTACAAACTTAAGAAGAAATCGTATGCATGTGCTGGGCAGAAAGACCCATTCTGTTGTTTTTCGTTTGTCGACTTTTACCTCATGCAGTCGTTTATTCGCCGTCTATTTATGTGAATTACTTTGTCTAAATGCCGTATTCTCCAGTCAGTCTTAATATGATGGAATTTGCCGTAAGCGGTTGTTAAGTATGTGTCGGAATTATTGCTCGTCTCTGCTGGGCATCTTGTACGTTACGAAGCTATTTTTCACTTTGACCTATACGACGACATGAAGATGGACCATAATTATGTGGTAGAATCTCGGATTACTTGATCGGCGTACGCTGTCTCAAGCGAGGAAATTTTAATCTCGGCGGACGATGATCGACGCAGGTCACTGGAGTGGCCTTAGCCGTTGGCATCTAGAGATTCTTCGATCTACCGTTCAGCATCAACGAGCGACCAACAGCTGAAGGTATAATCAAAACAGCATCAGTCTCCAGTCTCCACCAATGAGGGACCGTTGAGCGATGGGGCTATCGTGTCCATTCGGATGCCTGCCACTGTTTCGTCCAGCAATTGGTGACTTTTCTTGTTTTCTATGCACTGTTTTGTTGATAACATCTCTATTCGAAAGCATTATTTCCCATCTATTCCTGTTTTAGCTTTCGCCTTGTCCTACATAGTGGACAATCAAACCGTTTGTAATATGCCTCTCGTTTGCCATCTGTGGACGAGCCTTCGCAAAATCTGGTCTTCAACCCGTCCTTTAAGAATGCTAGCTGTATTCTTTGCATCATGCCTGCTTTTATGCATGTCGTTCTCACAAAAACTGGATAAAATGTTTTCCCTTTGACCAAAGTTCTGGTTGCCTTTCCCTCGGGGGTCTATGTTCTGCAGTCTGACCGAACACCATTACCACAGTCGTTAGCGCTGAATCGTCGCATACATTGGCACAAACACTGACATATACGTCATTGTTTAGTTCGAGGAACTTTCCCGAACAGTTGATCGGCGGTTGTCGTGCGAATTGCCTGATTTCCGCGATCGTCTCGTTTTCGTTGTCTCCACGTTGTTGCTCGAAGGTAATGGACACGTTGTTGAAGAGAGTCGACATACGCTGAAGAGCGTCAACATAGGTTGAAGAGAATCGATATAAGTCGAGAAAATTCGACAGAGGTTGAAGAGAGTCGACATAGGTTGTAGAGAATCGATATAAGTCGAGAAAATTCGACATAGGTTGAAGAAAGTCGACATAGGTTAAGGAGAGCCTGCATAGGTTAAGGAGAGTCTGCATAGGTCTAGGAGAGTCTGCATAGGTTAAGGAAAGTCTGCATAGGTCGAAGAGAGTCGACATAGGTTAAGATGAGTTTGCATAGGTTAAGGAGAGTCTGTATAGGTCGAAGAGAGTCGACATAGGTTGAAGAGAGTCGACATAGGTCAAGGAGAGTCGACATAGGTTGAAGAGAGTCTGCGTAGGTCGAAGAGAGTCGACATAGGTTGAAGAGAATTGGCATAGGTCAAAGAGAGTCGACACAGGTTGAAGAGAGTCAACATAGGTCGAAGAGAGTCAACATAGGTCGAAAAGAGTCGACATAGGTTGAAGAGAGTCGACATTGGTTAAGGAGAGTCTGCATAGGTCGAAGAGAGTCGACATAGGTTGAAGAGAGTCAACATAGGTTGAAGAGAATAGATATAGGTCGAGAAAATTCGACATAGGTTGAAGAGGGTCGACATAGGTTAAGGAGAGTCTGCATAGGTTAAGGAGAGTCTGCATAGGTTAAGGAGAGTCTGCACAGGTCGAAGAGAGGCGACATAGGTTGAAGAGAATTGGCATAGGTCAAAGAGAGTCGACATAGGTTGAAGAGAGCCAACATAGGTTGAAGAGAGTTGGCATAGGTTGAAGGGAGTCGGCATGGGTTGAAGAGAGTCGATATAGGTCAAAGAGAGTCGACATAGGTTAAGGAGAGTCTGCATAGGTCGAAAAGAGTCGGCATAGGTTGAAGAGAGTCGACATGAGTCGACATGAATCGACAAGGGTTGAAGATTAAAAAACGCAAAATAATGCATAGGTCACCTTCTAGCAGGAAACCGTGCGCTCTGTTACACAGAGGCTCATGACACGCACCCTACGCTCTTACAACCGTAGCTAACCGAGCCAATGAATGATATCGAAACGAACAATGCAATCATACAGTACTGTGATACACTCATATGCAGTGGCGTAGCGAGGGGGCGAGTGGGCGAATCGCCCCAGGCGGCACTTGTCCTAGGGGCGTCATTTTCGTTAAAAAAATTATAAATTATTGTTGGATAACTTGCATTCTTCAAGATTCTTGTTGCTCTTGTCTGAAAACGGCACCATGCATTATTTGTTTTTTCTCGACTTAAAACTGGCAGAAATAATATACCGAAAGCACCTAGTGTTAATAGACACCGCGCAAAAGAGAATTTACACATTATTCTTATTACTAAATTTATTTCATTCGTTGCGTGCGAAAGTCGTGGTAAATTTAAATTAACTAGCGTCCTCTCGCGATTAATACCTGTATAGGGTGACACATTAGTTCGTTCACCGCTTTCACACTTAAATATCTTGGTCAAAATGATTCTTAAATATTTTCCAAGCATATACAGGACTCTTATATTATATCACTCTAAAACTTTTAAGTGGAACGCGCGTTAAATGGCGTCACAGCGTATGCCTACACCGCGGCGCACGAGGGCCATTTCTGGCTCGTACCTGGATATGACTCTCACCATTTATCACGCGGCTTAAATAGGTAAAATTAGTTACATTGAAACTGGACTGTGAAAGACTGGTCTAATGTTTTTTTACCGATGAGTCGCCGTTCATGGTGTTTTATGTACCAAATGCACAAAACGACACAATATGGGGTTTACACGAGGTGAACGTTCCATCTGCTACACGGATCAAATTTAGTTCGTCAGTGACGATGTGGGGTTGGATGACGGCCAGAAGTCTCACATTTTGCGCCAAATGGTAACATACTGAACTCCCAGTACTACATTACAAACATTCTCGAGTAAATCGTGAAGCCAGCTTTCGAGAGACAATCAGACAACGGCAGTTTGATGCAACGAAAGTCATTTGTTGACAATGATCTTGTAGTATTTCAACAGGATAGTGCACGCTTTCATCCGCTGGGCCAACAAAATAGCAAGACGACTACCTTCTGTCACCCATAAAGCCGAAGGATTGATCACCCCAACTCTCCGGACTTCTCTCCCATTGAGCACTTGTGGAGTATTTTGGCTCTCAGCGTTTGTAAAGATCCTGAGCCAAGCAACGTTAATCAGATCAAACGTTGCCTCTAACGGGCGTGGAGATCGATAGAAGTTGGGACATTCCAGTCGCTGATTCAGTCTAAGCCGTATACAGTCGAGCGCCTCTGAGCAGATATCTTGAATGGGCGCCATATCAAGTATTTTTGATTGATTGATTGATTGACAGTCGGTGCTGTTATTAAAGAAATTGACTACTGTACGCTAATAGCCTACGTTTGTTAGACCTAGGTAACAATATCTCTACTTGGCCTAATATTTTTTTACAGTGAAATCATAATGAGTAAACTGTATCACATGGCGGATTTTTCGGGAAACTGGTCCTCTTCATTTTTTTCAATATATAATGCAACCAGGGACCGAATCAAAGCCAAATTTGTACCAATGTCTTTCATTTTACTTGTGTATGCACTGATAAAATATCATAAAAAATATTTATGCCTTACTGAGAAAACGTATTTTGAAAACGGTGAACGAACTTTTGTGTCACCCTATTAGAATACGAACTTGTTGTCGACAAAATCATATTCTCTGTTTTTTATATTTATTATTTTCATCTAAACTAGATCTCAACTTATCTGGTAAATATGTTTATACTAACATTAGCTTAAAATAAAAATATTCATTTGTTTTGCGTTTTTAGTACTTTTGCACGTTTATTGGATTAAAATGACTGCGTTTAGTAGCAGAAGTATCCGGGAAGTAAGACTGCCCAGTGCCTACAGTCTAAGACAGCCTACAATCCCTATATCCATGTTGTTTAATGTTACAAGTAGTTTAGTACTGGATAGTCTTCCTGGATACTTCCGCTATTAAACGCAGCCAATGAGTGATTTTTATTTTATTTGATGATTTTTATTTTCGCCGCTTGAACCGTTATTGATATAATATAATAATATTCTGATAGGCGAAATCAGCATTGTTTTGTACTTAAATTTCACAATGTTTAAGAACAAACAAAAGACAAAAACTAAGCGGTTCAAAATACAAGAAGAACAGATCTCGAGAAGCTAGAGCTGCCAGACAACAAGGTGCCGCTAGATCTACTCCTATCGTGATGCTGGCGATGTTGCTCGTGCTTTTCAAAATTCAAAAAATCAAAACCTGCTTAAGATCCACAATGAGCGAATCACGACTTTCCACTTGAGCAATTCTTTCAATTGAACGCTCGTTTGCAAGCACACTCAAGCATAATTATTAGCGTTGACAGGTTATTATTGTAACGGAACGGGGCCTATTCGACAGTGACCAGGATGGCGACTTCCAGCCCCGTCCGATATGGAGGTAGTTCGAGTTGCAGTCCGCTGAGTAAGGCTTCAGTGGTTTGCTGAAGACTAACCATTTAAGGTTTAAATAGCTCCTTTCTGGATGACGCTTGGAATAAGACACGCTTGTTCGATAACCCTCTTTTAATGTACAACGGAAAACAATACTTCTGTAGCGCCCATTCGGAAACAGTCCGTATCTCACCCCCTCAATACGCCCTACGTCGATAACTAACGAGTAATTGCAACGCTACGTCAATGGCTGACGGCGACTACTATTGCAAGCCACGACGACTATTCGTGCTTCCTAGGCGCAGAGACTGCAAGGCCGAAGCCGAATCTACAAGGCTCCCCGGTGACGATCTCCAGACGACGACGACGACGACGATTCCCAGGCGACGACGACGGTCCTTCCGATCTTCCAGGCGAACTCCTTTTATACTAATTTGCTGTAGATAGTAGATGATACACAGTAGATAGGAGACAGTAGACAGTAGAGACTACACAGTAGATAGTAGATAATACACAGTAGATAGGATACAGTAGATAGTTGATATCTACAATAGGCAGGATACAGTAGATAGTAGATATCTACAGCAGATAGTAGATGGACTACAGTAGATATCTACAGCAGATAGTAGATGGATTACAGTAGATAGTAGATAAGCGTATACAGCAGGTAGATACCACAGTAGAAGGAACACAGTAGACAGGTGTACACAACAGGCAGACACTACAGCAGGCCGACACTAGGTAAGCGTACCCCTAAACCGTTACATTATTAATTTTGCTGCAGTGAAAGCAAAAAAAGCAACTATTTTTGGTGTAACTGTCGACAAATATTTAGTCTAGTAGGAATGAAAGTAGGAAACCGTACCGTATCCATAAGATAAGTTACCAGTTACTAGTCTATTGTAAGTATTATACTTACTACAGTACCAAATAAATGAAATGATATTGTTTAGAACCTTTTTCAATATGTGGAGAGAAAGAACATAATTTTTATTGTTTTATTTTAATCATATATGTGGACTTTTTATAATTTTGGATCTAGCCTTCTGGACGTTTAGTACCTTTATTGTGAGGCTTGCTTTACTTATTAGTTTTATAATTGGTTTATTTCTTAATTACCACTCTACACAGCACACGTGGGATACAGTTTTTATCGTCTTTGGCGGATAGGAGAAAGTCGTTTGATCTTGAACGAAGGTTATACATGCACTCGATGACAGGAGGAAAATGCTAGGGAGAGCGTGAAACTCAATCCAGAACAACACTTCCAAATGGTGTAACTTTTCTACAATTTAATGCCAGTGTAGGCTTAGGCGATGAAACCCGAATCTTAATATTTGGGACTGTTAAAACAGTTTCACCACTGGAACAATATCCTAACTGGTTTATGGATGAAACTTTTGCCATTTTACTGGAATTATTTATTCAGCTGTACACAATCCACTCATCACTCATCAGTTGTGATGTCATCTGTTGCCTTAATTTCTTGCTGCCGAACAAAGCCACAGAAGCGTATCAACGCCTGTTTCTGAAGATGAAAGCTCTGATTCGAAATGCCCAACGTGATTGATTACGAGCGAGCAGGCTGCAATTCAACTGCAGATAGTACACAAGGTTGTGTTTAATATCATTATTAGACTTTATACAGAAAAGTAAATGCTGAAGGCTTCCAACAACGATATCATGGTGACATCGTTCTCTGCCTGTCAGAATGATGTCAGCACTTGCGTGTGTACCGCTACAATGTAAATGGCGTATTCAAGAGAGTGAGCAGCCGATGATGATGATGACATACAGCAACTGCTGGATTTCTACGGGACTCCTACTTTGGAAGATAAAGACGTTGTGACCGAACAGCACATCTCTTCTCTCACGAATCTTGGAATGTTCACGGCCATGTTAAACATTAAATCACTATTTTATCTCGTACCAACAATAACTTAGAAGGCTGGAAGCGAAAAATACAGTCTGCTGTCGCTGCTCACCATCCAAATTTCGGGCGTTTTTGAACCATCCTACATCGAGAACAGACGCCTGTGAGCACCAGTGGCGTAGCGAGGGGGCGAGGGGGGCGAACCGCCCCAGGCGGCACTTATCCTAGGGGCGGCATTTTCGGGGAAAAAAATAAAAAATAATTTTTTTACAACTTGCACTCTTCAAGATTCTTGCTGCTGTTGTCTGAACCTAAAGTTTTTTTGCTATTTCTCGATCTAAAACTAACATATACGATATACCGAAGGACCATCGAATGGCGCCTAGTGTCAATAGACACGCTGCAAAATGGCAATGCCGCCTCTGTCTATCTTGCCATGACTTTTGCACCTTTCAAATAAAATAAATTTTGCAATAACAATAATGCGTAACATGGACCCAGACGGCACTTGTCCTAAAGGCGGCATTTTTGGCAAAAAAAATAAAAAATTCTTGTTGTATAAATTGCATTCTTCAAGATTCTTGCTGCTCTTGTCTAAACCAGGCACCATATGCTTTCTTGCCTCTTCTCGACTTAAAACTAACGTATACGATAGGCCTATACAGAAGGACCATCGAATGGCACCTAGTGTTAATAGATACGCTACAAAATGGCAATGCCGCCCCTCTCTATCTTGCCATGACTTTCGCACTTATAAAATGAAATAAATTTTGCAATTATAATAATGCGCAAATACTTAGACTGATGAAAAATCATTCTTTCCTAAGTAAAAAGTTGGATTAATTAAGGACAATCTCTGCTTAAATATAAATTTTATTTATGAAAAAACTTGCAAAATGCATCATGTATTGATGCAAATAAAGTTATCTGAAACAGAAGTTTGAGTAATGAAAGACGTTTTTGCCTACATTGAGTGATGAAAAAATTAATGCAGAGTTGGTATCACAATCGAAATCTAACTTAAATAGAAGTTGGATTAATCAAAAAATCTTTCTTAATTAGAGTCTGTGTTGATGAAAGGATTATTGCCTAAACAGAATTTGGACTTTCAAAACTAAAACTAATTAAAACAAACTAATTAAAACCTACTTAAGACCCACAATTATCTAATTACATCTAATTACTCTAAAACAAAAGAAGACAAGACCACATCCACGTAGGAAAGAAATAAGATAAGAGAGAGAGAAAACATGCAGCAAGGCTAACAATACCATAGGCCTACACAACAGAAAAACAGAAGGACAGCAAATAGTGAGACTAATTCAGGCAAGACAGATAATTTGTAAATTTAACATTTAGTAAAATACCAAAAAATGATTGTATTTACCGCAGTCTAAGGATTATATAGTTATTAACCGCAATCTAAACTCTAGTTATTATCTCATCAACAGGCCTAATTGGTTAACAACGAAATTTGTAGCTTATGATCGCTAATTCGATCTCCAAAATGAAAAAAATCGATAAAAAGTCGTTGTTTTGTAATTTGTTAAGTCTACCTGCTACTTCTCGACGAAAATTAAATCTAAACCGAAGTTGGCAAAGCAGAATTCGGAAGAACCGCCACGAATAATAGCAGATTTGCGAATTTCGCAAAATCCGGAATTCGACCGTCTTCTTCAAGATCTACGCCGCAACTAACAAGTTGAATAATAGGCTACGCTGACGCAATTATGACGACATTTCGCTTTTGGCAATGTTCCAACGTTTGTTCAACGTAAATAACATTTTTTTATTTGGAGCATTTATATAGCGCTGTTTCAAGACGTTTACTGCATTTTGAAATTCTATCTGGCAGCTCTTCTGAACGGTTCACCCTACTAGAGGCGCTTTATAAATGCTAAAATACAATACAATAAGTAAGTAAGTAAGGTAAGTATATTCTTTCACAATGATACTAAATACTAATCATTTTCGCTTTAATTCAAACCGATCTATAACAGCATAAATAGGCGCCTATTTTACGTTATACACTTATTTAGCCAACAATGCCTCCTAGCGAAAGAAGAACATATCAACGTTACATGGATACAATCATCGAACTCGGTTCGTCAGCACTGCGCCCACACCTCTTCGCTCCCCCAAATGGTTGTTGAAGATTCGTACTCCGGTCACGTCCGGTGTACATCTAAGAATGGTGTACATAGCATTAGGCTAGTCAACGTGATTCTGACTTGAGACCTCTGGTTGCGACTTCTCGAGTTCACAGAAATGCATCAAAACTATAGTCTGGGGATGTTGACAATAGAAAGCAGTGCTAAGTTGGATTCACAATCGAAATCTAACTTAAATAGAAGTTGGATTTATGAGACAATCTATCTTAATTAGAATCTGTGTTGATGAAAGGGCTATTGCCTAAACAGAATTTGGACTTTCAAAACTAAAACTAATTAAAATAAACTAATTAAGACCTACTTAAGACCCACAATTAGAGAGTCACTACATTCCATTTAGCAATTCTTTCAGTTTAACGCTCTCTGACAGGCGCAATTAACTTTGACAAGGTTATTAGTAATTTTGATGCAGGGAAAGCAAGAAAGCAAGAAAAGTAAATTTTTAAATTGTAACAGTTAACAGTTATAATGAAAGTATGAGACCGTACCGTATCCGTAATCCGTATGATAAGTTCATTCATTCATTACGAAAATTTATATAGCGCCCCTTCAAGGTTACTACTCTTGAGTGCTCCAATTAGTCAAAGTTATCAGTTTCTAATCCATTTTAAGTACCATACTTACTGTGGTCTCACTATGATTAAATTTTTGTTTAGGCCTAGGACTTTCTTTTCAATACGTATAGAGAAAGAATAGGCCCTATGATTTGTATTGTTTTATTTTCATTTTATTTTTTATAATTTTCGATCTAGCCTGCAAGAGGTTTAGTAACTTTATTATGAGGCTTGCTTTATTTGTTTGTTTTATAACTGGTTAATTTCTTAATTAATACAATCTTATTCTCATTTCATGTCTTTACATCTAATGATAATGCATTTTAATTAGTCAAAGGACATACAACTTTAATTTTTAAAGTGCATGCTGATGCTGTTACTAACTGTAGGCCGTACAATTATTTGAATACTGAATAGAATAATCATAATGTCTATAAGCGCTTAATGAAAGCACTCAAAACAGGCGCCGTATGCCTATCTCCTTGTACATATCTCAGGGTAGGCCTATATATGCAAGAACGAAGTGATGAAAAATAGGCAGAGGCGGCATTTTGTACCTTCGCCCCAGGCGGCGCTTTGCCTCGCTACGCCACTGGTGAGCACCACTATTACTCAGTCAGTAAGCCTCCAGTATAAATCAACGAATTAGTAGTCATAAAATCAAAGTCGAAAAGTCGAAAAGTCAAAATCATAGGTCAGTTTGTTAATGTTTAAATTGTAAGTATGTTGCATAAATCGCATGTATTTACGATTTTTCCTTTAGGCTTAATGACTATTCTCACGGCTGACACTGAACATCATCGTCTGTCTTGAGAAAGGAAGAGACGGCGGCGGCAGTGGAGGCGTCAATGATGATCTGCGGTGGCGCTGCTGGAGACAATGCGTCGTCGTTGTCGTCGCCGTCATCAGTGGAGATGACGAACACAACGAAAGAGTTCGTCCAGTTCTACTGGCATGCGCAGTTCGTGACTGGGCTCATCCTATACCCCATCCTCTGCACCGTCGGCCTCGTCGGCAACACCATCTCTCTCGTCGTCCTCAGCCACCGCAAGATGGTCTCATCAACGAACTTCTTTCTCAGAGCATTGGCAGCAGCGGACATCTTGAAGCTGCTCAACGACCTGCTCTACTTTTTCGACCTAGTTCTTCTGCGCATTCATCCGGCGGCGGGTAATGCCCTCTTCGGGCATATGTACCCTGTGTCGCACTACATTTTCAATCAGTCGGCTTGCGTGTCTGCCTGGCTAACAGTCTCCGTAGCCGTCGAGCGATATCTATCCGTCTGCCATGCTGCGCGCGCCAAGGCTTTCTGCACTGTCGCCCGCGCTCGCGTCATCAGCGTTGTCGTCATACTGTCGATGAGCTTCGTAGCTTTGCCGTCTGCACTGAGGTACGTTCGAATCGTACTGGTTGACTCTTGCACTAACCGAACGACGTATGACATCGATGTCTCGCCATTGGGCCAAAAGGAGCGCCTTATGATGGCATATACGTGGACGCAGAACCTGCTGCGATCGATCATTCCGCTGTTTGCACTGTGCAGCCTCAACTCGTGCATCATACACGCGCTGAGGCGGAGGAGGCGCATCAAGGGCAAGAACTGGTCGGCCAAGAATCGCATCACTCTCATGCTCATCGTTGTCATCGTCGTCTTCATCGTCTGCATCCTTCCGGACGCAGTCATGTCGACCTGCTTCGGTTTCGGATACGTCGACGAAAAGAATCTTCTAGCGAAGGGCATTCGTGAGTTTACGGACACGCTGCTGCTCATCCATTCCGCCAGCAACTTCATCATTTACTGCGTCTGCAGCAAGGGTTTCAGAGACATCTTCTTGCAGATCTTTGGCTGTGAAGCGAAGAAGGTTCAACATACGACGACGATCAGCCAACGTAGCTGCGTTGTCTGAAACGCCTTCGACTCCTGATCACTGAGAACATCAGTTAGACTGAGAAGCGGTTCGATAGTTTCCATCAACTGACGTTGAATGAACTCACATCCAAAGCAGTTAATCGTCTAACGGTTTTCTTTTCATTTCAACTGGGACATTGGTTTCGTCCATCAATTACATCACGCCCCCACGGAAGATGGATCAGACATTTGTGACGATGTGTGACGAGGGTTGTCAAATCAAAACCTTTAATATTTATATGAAACTGCTTACTTTTAAATAATAATTATAAAACGGTATTGAGTTGTTATAACAATTGAACAATGTGTTTAAGTTTGATTACTCTTCATTATCTCATAATTTTAATCAATTATTATTCCCCAAACGCATTATGCCACCCACAGAGAGTCGCTGTATGCTGGCTAAATGAACCGATGTTGCAAACGAAGAAAATTGGAGAGAGTGTAGATTGTAGCCTATAGACGAAGAAGGGCTTAATATGAATGGAATATCTATTCCAACAATCGGGGAGGGGGAATCCACGCCTTTCCTATCAATTCCATTAAGGCGCATTTCGCTTCGCCGTTGGGGAATGGGAATATACACAGACACTTTGTACATTGTGTGAGTCAATATGAATTGTCATTAGACATTTTAACTGCAATGATTCTTTCGTAGCTTTTCCATTCTAGTGACTGAATATGGGTGGCCTGCAGTGGCAGAATTCTGCCATATTCTGCCGATTCTGAGATCCGGCACCTTTGATTTGAAATTCGCCATTTCTGATTCCAGAGCCTCCACTTCTGATTTGAAATCCAACACCTGCATTATGAGACTCTCCACACCAGAGTTGTCCGAGGGTCCAATTGTCATGACCCAACCCGACCCGACTTTTGAAGCCGAATGTCTGATCCGACCCATGACATGCATGACCCGACCTAATCCGACCCGACCCGATCCGCCTTAAGGGCTAATTTTACCAATATTATTTATCGTCAAATTCTAATGTCGCAAAAACGCAACACAGTTTGACCGCCAAAATTATATGATGTTAATACGAATTTGTAAGAACGTATTATTTCATTTATTTTAGCCTAAACTTACTTTTCCATAAATATATGCAAAAGAATTCCGGATATTATTAGGCACGTAGGAATCCGGCCCGCATGACGCAGCGTTGCATCCTCAGCTAATTCACTCTCTTGTAATCAATCTATCGACCTTCGTATTTTTTCATGAGAAATAATTCCATGGAGCAGCTTGAGCCGAGTTCACTGATAAAAGGAACAAATCCGGTGTTGCCCTACGTTTTCACGCTAATTCCTTCGCCATGTTCAATTTATTTGATTGTAAGTGATAAACATTAGGGTAAGATGCGGACCGCGGATGGAAAAAGCGATGCTGGCTTATATAAGAGGTTTTATTCTCGGGCTTGTATTCAGGTATATTCCGAACAGAGAGAGAGAGAGGGAAACTGAGACAAACACATTGGAAGATTGAGAGATAGATAGAGAGAGAGACAGAGACAGAGGCAGAGGGAGACATCAGGTTGCGCGATTAACTTCTGAGTCAAAGAATCGGGTCTATAAAGAACGCCCGATTATTATTCTCAGAAGTCAATCACGCGTATCAAGCTCAATCGGCTTTGCGACAGCATTAGGATGCATTCTGTTGTCTTTCCTCAAATGCCTGAGTATGGAAATGAACGCATGCACAGAAGATGTCAACGTAACGAATCATTATGAAAGGCACAGCGTTGAAAATGAAGCTCTGCAAAACATTTTGTGGGTCGAAATTGGTCCGGGTTTAGCACCAGACCCAATCAGACTCACAAGGATCTCGACCCGACCCGACCCGGCCTGACCAGCCTAATCAAAAGATATTCGTGACCTAGCCCGGTCCGGCAACACCCGACCCGAACTGCGGTTCGATCTGACCCGGGGACAATTCTGCTTCACGCGAATTATGAGATCCGCCACCAAATAAGGAGGAGACTGATCACCACAAAAGGGAGATTCACCTGATTTGAGATCCACCACTGATCAGATCAGATCAACATTCGTCAGACTCTTAGTGCGTTTCAATATTTCTGTTGTGTTTCATTGTTAGGTCATCAGCAAGGTAACTGGGGCTCTACCCTAATCGCCGAGATCCAGTCCTATTTACTAAAGACGAGTAAGATGAATGCTCCCAAATCAATGCGCATGTTAATTTATACATCTTGTGTATGGTTTTGTTTTGGCGTGGATAATTCGGCTCCCGGACAATTCGGCGCCGGATATGGTCGTAAATGTTTATTTAGATTGAGAAAACCCATGACAAAAGCATTATCCAATGTAATGCTCAAATGTTAAACTGAGAAACTAAAATTTTAATGTTATGCCCGCATCCACGTTAATATGATATCAGATGATGACTTCCGTAATCGTTCACTACAGTTTTTAAACATTCGTCCAAATGGCGATACCTCTTCTTCTTCTCCTTCTCCCCCTCACCTGCCCCCTCTCCTCCCCCTCCCCTTCATGGCAGGTGCTTCACCGGCGACAATTTTTTTCGATCTTCCGTCGGGAAGGGTCCGGTTCTTTCTGCACATGGCAGTAGGTGCGAACTAATGATAACTTATTTGCTGGGAGTGGAGATAGAATGTTGAAGTGCATATGGACAGGATATTAGCACACACGCAAATCTGTTAGCTAAAGCAGGCCTCTGTGTTGACTAAACTAGTAAATCACCCAAAATGTTTGATTAGCCAAGCTCCAATTTGTGCCAGCGAAGAATTGTCTGCGCCGAACTGTCCGGTCAGCCTTGTGTTACACGCCTATCGTTATGTTACATGCTTATCGTGTTACATGCCTATCGAGATAAAAGTAGTTGAACCGTTTTAGAGTCTCTCTTTCTCTCTCTCTCTCTCTCTCTCTCCCTGCCTGTCTGTCTGTCTCTGCCTACAAGCTCTCTCCTCTCTCTGTCTGTTTGTTGTCTGTCTGTCTGTTTGTGTCATCTGTGTCTGTCTGTCTGTCTCTCTCTGCGGTCTCTTTCATATCTCTGAATCCAACCATGCCTTGAAGGAGAGGGTCGGCTGAAGGCATAAATTATGGAATGGAACTGAGTCAGAAAGTCGTTGTAGCCCATGTTTGTTTAATATTGTTACGCCTCTGATTTAGAGAACACCCACAAAAATAACCACTGTGGACAGGTGCCCACTTCTTGTCCGCTATATCACAAGAAACAAATTTGTTTTTAAACTGATTTTTCATAATTCACTTAAATGTAATTTTATTATTATCTTCCACGTTATGACCATTATGATCTTCAATCATATATTTTCAGATATTATTTTTACATGAAACATGTCAATATTTTCAAAATGAAAAATATGGGTTGAGGTTAAGAGCTTAGTGACGTAATATTTGAAACGATTCGACTTTTTGTAAAGCCGTGTGACGAGGGGAAGTTTCCAAAAATCGGCCGTCATTCATGGACGGCTCCTGCTTAAGAGATTGCGCTTTAATTAGATAAGCTAATGACTCTGCTAGTAAATAAATATATGCAATTCCGTGCGAAGCAAATCTCAAATTTTCAAACTCGACGTTTTCTATAGTGGACATAAAAAAACGAAGGTTTTCGCGTGGAACATGTTGAACGTGTAATTAATTCATGACCTAACAACCATGCACATTTAGTTCGATGACCAGACTATAATTTGCCTAATGTAGCTTAATTAAGCCTACTGCAGACTGCCATTTGGTTGAGCATCCAGCTTCTTGCTGGATTTTCCAAGTGGGTAAATGCCTTTCAGCTCCTTCCCCATCTCCCTCCATTAAGAATCCAGACTTTAAGCGTATGTGTTAACTCGATTCTATCGACCGAAAGTGACGATTTCTTTCGCGGTCTTGATTTTCTTACCGAAGCCTTTTCGTTCGTTCGTTCGTCGTTGTCTATGCTCCGATTTCACAGAACCAATTAAACGAGAAACGGCGTCTTTCTCTCTGATAAAGACACAATTAGACAAAACGTAGACAAACAGACAGATAGACAGATGCCGACAAAGAAAGACAACAGAGCAGAACAAAGGAGACTGTAGCTATCTAGAAATTGAGGATCTAGAATTCTAGATCATGAGAGGGACTCAGATAGGCAAGGTGGAATAACGATGAGAATATCAAACTTAGCCAGCAGACACACGCACAACGAGACACGACATAGTAATTAAATGCATCAGAGACAGATGGGTTTAGACACATACAAAGTGATTGATTCACAAGAGTGCATGAGTATGACAGAGCGAACGAGAACAAAAGCTAAATGGAAGAGCAGAACGGTTATCATTACTTCACAAAGCCTATTTCTGAAATATAGTGCACATGCGCTTGTCACATGCAAATAAAGGCCACTTACTTACTTATTATTATTTTCTTAATTAGTAAACTGACATTTATAGCGCGCCTAAACAAATTGAACCATTCACAAAATCGCGTAGCAGGAAAGTCTAGTGATAATAAATCTTGAACAAATAAGTTAGGTTTATTTTGAAGAGTAGCAATGTTGAAGATTTGCTAGTAAAGTCCGGCAGTTCATTTCATAGTGTAAATGCGCGGTACACATCCAACTTCTCTAAATGATCGTGTAACAACAAAGTCAGCTTCAGATGAAGAACAAGTTGTTGCAAGTGAGGAAACAGCAGAAAGATTTGAAATTATGTGAACTGCGTTCATGTGTCCTATCGGGTATCCTGCCTCACTGACCGCTCACAGATGATTGTCCTTGGAGACTCCAGGACTCAATGAGTCAGAGGTTAAATTTGGCGTTGCCCAGGCCTGGGTGCTTGGCCTCATCCTATTCCTATTCTTTACAGCTGATATCCCGCTTTTATTTAGTAAAAGCTTGGGCATCATCTTTATACAGAGGATGCTTTCGTGCATGGTCCATCCTCTGATCAACTGTCTACAGTCCGCTCCACTGATTATCTTGTTTCTAATCTTCGCTTTGGATGTCGACTAACAGTTTCAGCCTAACTGCTACACAAGCTCAGCTGATCTGGTTTGCTACTAGGCAACAGCTTGCTAAACTTGACCTACAATTACTGACGTAGAAATTCCCTGCTTACACAGATTCTTCTAATGTTCGTCATCTTGGCGTCACACTTGAGCACGGAACACATATCTAACCTCACCTGCTCGTGCTACTTTCAACTGAGGCGACACAGAGCAATCAGACGATCGGTCTCTCCCTCTGTCTTTACTACTATAGTTCATGCGTTTGTCTGTTCCCGCCTAGACTACTGCAACTCACTTCTTACGGGACCCCCGAAACAGCGTCTTTCCTCCTTCAATCGGTCTTAAATGCTTCACAGCATGCACAAAGCCCAACTACCTCACTTTTCGCAAATCTCTACATATGCTTGAAGTCTTGCACTGGCTTCCTGTCACTGTACAAGATCCTCTTTGCGAGAGCAGTTATATGCAACTGCATCTCGTTCCTTGCGCTCTGTTGATAGTATTAATCTTTTGCTCCTATGACTAAGATTGCATTATTCAAGGGGTGTCAAGCCCCATCTGAGTGATTGAGGCAAACCCCAGGTTCCAAGTGTCATGAAGGAAAGATATTCCGCCCTAAGACTCAAAAAATATCCCCCTACTTGAAGGCATTTGCCTCCGCCCTCCCTTTATCTTGATGCCCCTGCATTGGTTCAACGCCGGCTGTTTGTTGTTGCGAGTCAATCTACCAGGAATGATCTTCCTCCATCACCAAGGGCTAAACTAAGACTGGCTTCATCTCCATCAGCATCTCACTCCTTAAAAGCGTTTTTCCCCGGGGTTTCCGTGCGGGCTCTGAATAGTTATTCTGTGAGAGGTGCTATATAAATCTAAAGATACGATACGATCCGGTTGGAAGACAGGTTTTAAAATCATGCGAGCTAGAACGGGAATTCAGTGTAGTTCACGAATAGTGGGGCGACTTCATCCTATCCGGACTGCTGCACGTTTGCCAACAGCCAGCGCTGCAACTACATGTACCTTGTCCATCGATCATGTCTTCATTATAGAGCACGACTTGACTGGGTCTACTGTTCAACCCTGCACTCTGGTCTAGCGGCTAGCAGGTTGTCTTGCCTTGATTGTGTATTGCGAGCTGCAGCGCACCTTATTTCATTCTGAAAGTTGATATCGCCCTTCTTCCAACATCTTTTGCTCAGAAGTGCACACGCCTCGACGGCGCGATTGCAGTTGTACTGCAGAGCAATTGTGCGTGAAGGACTTGCTCAAGGTCCCTACACAGTGACTGACGACTCGGACGAGGGTCGAACCCGCTCACTCAGAGAACACTGAACGTTACGAACCGACCGCTCTGACCGATCAGCCACCGTGCCACATATCAAAATCTGACCATCTCATAAGATAAGCTACATGTATATGTTCTAGGTTTTTCATTGACAACGCACTGAATATAGAGTTGTCTCTCTGGTCTGACACTGTCAACTAGGCCTTGCACCAGTTTACCAAATAAAACTTTGTCAGCCGGTATTGAGGGCCCGGTGTAATCGCTCCGTCACTCAGCAGAGATATAGGGCGTCTTGTGGCTCCATTTTCCCGTACAGCAGCTTTGCAAAATCGCGCAATTTTTTTGGCAGATTGTACGTTTGGAATGGCCTTTCTCTGGAGTGACGTCTGTTCCCTAAATCGTGTAGTGGTTTACTCTTTTGGCTAATTGAGAACTTATCTTTTTTGTGCGGGCTGGAGTCGAGAACGCTTTTCAGTAGTTGCCCTCATTATGGTGCTATGTTTATCTTCTTCCAATCAATGCTATGATAGTTCAAAGTTTACTTCAATAACCGCGCGCACAAAACGCGCGCTGACTCATTACCCGCAAATCATAACCGTGCATGTTGTCACTTATAGAAGCCTTAATATTTGTCCACCAACTTATCACACCCTTATTGTGAGCGGGATTAAAATATTTTTATTTAACTAGAAGCTGGATTAATTAAACGAATTCTGATCAACCTGAAGCAACAGAATTCTGTTCAACTGGAGATCGCGTTAAGGAAAGAATTTTGCTTAACTAGAAGGTGGATTGGCGAGAAGAATGCGGTTTAGATGGAAGCTGGAATGATGAAAACGGTGCTGTTTAAATAAAAGGGGAACGATTAAAATAGTGCTGTTTAAATAGAAGCAGAAATTATAAACATAAGGGTGTTTAAATGGAAGCGGGAATGATGAAAAGATTAATAAAAGGAATTCTATTCAACTAGAAGCTGGATTGATGAAAAGAATACCGCCTAAGTGGAAGCAGGAAAAATGAAAATATTTCGGTTAGCTAGAAGCTGGATCTTTGAAAATAATTGAGTCTGATTAGAGGCAGGATTGACGAAATGAATGCTTTTGAAATGGCCTTTCTCTCGAGTGACGTCTGTATTATGTGTGTTCTCTTCTCTCCCATGTGCGCGGTTGTGATTGGCGCGGTAATGAGCCACGAGCAGTTATTGGCCGTGCGGCATTGCGTTGCGCGCGGTTATTGAAGGATGCCGTTCAAGGACCCACTAAAAATGCAGCACTACACCTCTGTCAACCAGTTCAATCTCATGTTCAAAATGATGTTGCAGGTGACACTTGCTTTCATGACGGATCCTCCCATCTGAACTGAGTTTTATTTCAATCTGAGCCTCTGAAAATACCTTGAATAGCTTAAATTGTCTAGTAAAAAAAGCCAATAACCCGATATAAAGTTTTAAAAATACTGGGTGGCACAAGATAACCTAAAACTCAGTCTGTATAATTTACACCAACTCAGAGTAACTTGACTCTGTTCCTGTTCTTATGCAATCACACAAATCAAAACCCATGATTTTTCTACCATTCCCATCGCTAAAGAAAAAGCTAAAGCATTACAAAGCCACTACCATTGTTAAACATCTATATGCCTCCCCATCCTGGAGAGTATTGCACTAGTCTCAGAGAAAGGACTGGGAAAATTTTCGAGTCAAACTGTGAGGCCTGGGGATTTTGCGCATAATTATGATAAGAATACACAGTATAGAAAAGAACTGTCGTAATACTAACTATTATTGCGTAATTTGTATATGTATAAGTTAATATATATACGAGTGATGCGACTGCGGCGGCTGACAGGACTAGCAGGAGAAAGACACGAGTCTTTCTAGCCACATGCCACAGAATTCTAGGAAATCGGGCCAGGTCTAGTAGAAGCATCTGACTGAGAGCGTTTATGGAAGGTCTAGGACGTTGAGGTGACGCCGCATGATCAGTGGAGATGGACCGTATTTCGACAGTCGGCTGCTTGAATTCGGACGTAGGCCTACAGGTTGCAGATGGGTAGAACCCAAATTGAGTCAGAAGTTACCGAACGCAGCGGGGCTCGTGAAATTAGGCTTATATATGTAAGAATTGATGAAGGTATTAAGATAAGACACGTGGAGAAGCGCCAGCGAAATTTATACGTAGAGTTAAAGATTTTCAACGAATCGGACGAAAACTAGTACTAAATGGAGTGCAAGAAGAATCGAGACAAAGGACTAGACCGGACGTGGAACTGAAATCTGACGTGAGAGCTGGGAGAGAATTGAAGAATCAGGACGTCGCGTAAGAAGCGAGATTTAATTTATAATAGCATTAAATGGTCCTTTGATATCAATGACTGAGTTTAGTTGCTCCAGTTTAATTTTGGACTTTGTGACTTTTGTACAAATACTGTATTTTCATTCTGTTACAAATGCCGAGTTGTATTGTTCGCATTAATAAACTTTGAAATGTCTAGGCCTAGGCTCTCGCTTGACAATATCACTTTGGGTGTGACCGAGGTAGAAGTAACTACAATGAGCAGACAAGGGTCACGTGCGTCTTCATTAATGTCGCTTAAGAAGAAAGAGGAGAGCGACAGAGGATGCAGACATAGGAGAGAATGGAAAGATTAATGAACCAGAGAGGAAAAGTTGGATCGAGATTAACTGTGCATAGTGCAATGTGTGAACATGAAATAGTGAATATTTACGATCGTAATCCTTTTACCATGTATTGGCCTTTAAAAGTTTAGCATCATCGGGATTTTTTTTTCACTAATGGATCAGTATTTAATGAGTTTTAAAGACCTTGTTCTTTACAACTTGTCTACAGCACTTCGGTATTGAGTGGACCAGTTTGAGTCCAGTTCAGGCACTGCAGCTTGAATTCCTCTCCATGAAACCTGCTCACATAGGCTTATGTGTGGGCCTTGGTTGCCAAAGAGGCAGAAAGTGCTTCCATCACTAAACAACACCTTCTCCCAGATCACACAATTCCAGTTGGCATACTACACTGGAATCGTTTGCGCCTCTAGACATCAGTCATCAGCTGGTGCTTCCTACATGTCATGCAGCCCCTCAGATCAAACTGCCAAACTGCAGGCGACGGAAACGCACTGGTAACGAGCTGGCCACAACTCAGCCCTTATCTCACCGCTCATGCACGAGTTCATGCGACGCCAACTTCCACACAAAATTCGTCATTTCAATGAGGGTTCTATAGGAGGGTCATGTTATCCCACAATAAATAATAATAACATTGGAAGAAATCTATCTCTTGATTGTGATTTGCAAAGCCACATGCCACTTCTGTAACATAAAAAAGGAATAGTTGTAGTGCTCCTGGGGCAGAAGAGAGATAACAGCATTGTATGGCTGAAAAACGACAAAGATTTTGGGTGATGCAAGACTTTTGCAGCACCCTGTGTATATACACAGTTTACACACACACACACACACACACACACACACACACACACACACACACACACACACACACACACACACACCAGGGATGTGGTCTCGAGATCGCGGTTTAGGTCTCGAGACCGGAAAGCTGCGGTCTTGGTCTTGGTCTCGAATGCATCGGTTTTGGTCTTGGTCTTAAATAAACGGTCTTGGGATTGCATGGTCTCCGTCTTACGTTAGCGTTCTTGGTCATTTGCCGCATCAGAGCGATTTCTTTGATATTTGTCGGTTATTTTCGAATATTAGAGACATCGGATGTTTAGACCCTACGCGCTTGTAATAGATTTATGACGTGCTGACCATCCATACATACATGTTGCTTTGGGCAATAAATGCATTTGCAACGAAATCAGCCATTTCAAAATTTGCCTTCACAAATTTCAAAGTTTTGGAACAATCTAATAATTATGTGTTCGGCCACGTGTGGTCACCATTAACCTACAATTCCGAGTACATTTAGGCCTACATCATTCAAACGGAACATTAATCTACTTGTTCAGATGCCTTAAAGTATTTACCTATCGTATGTATACTGTAAGTAATTTATAGTGTGATATTCTCAGTCCGATGTCAAGGGACGCACCCGCAAAAGTTCATATTGGCCGGTAAAACTGTTTTCTGGACCATTATTAAGATTAGTATTCTTCAGCAATAAAATTAATGTTTTAAGCGTGGTATTCCGTTTTAGCATCTTAATAAATTGAATTGCTTATTAAAAAGAGTATCGGTCTTTGTCTCGGTCTCAGACCCTCGGTCTTGGTCTTGGTCTCGGACCACCCGGTTTTGGTCTCGGACCACCCGGTCTTGGTCTTGGACCTCTCGGTCTTGGTCTCGAGGTTTTGATCTCGTGCCCAACACTGACACACACAAATAGGCCTATATATTGGCCTATTTGCGTATTAATATAACACTGTATTGGCTACAACGCAACCAATTCTCCCGGCCGTGAATCCCGTGATTGATCCCTCTGCAAAAATCCTGCGGGAGCACATGCTAGAACAACCATCCACAACTATCTCAAAACTGGCAAGCATAGTCAATGCCAAACTTCTGTCCGCCATATTACACAACTCAGGCATACCCCTAGGGCTCTAACCAACTACTGCCTTCGCTCAGACCCCTCACCATTCACCAATTAACACCTAGAACCCGCAACCATATTCTTTCACCCAAAGATAACTCTCAGTTTATTCCCAGATCCTTAGGCCTACATTTTTTTCCACTAGTCTGTTTTACAATGTTAACTACATTATCACTGATAATGCATAATATACATACAGTGGCGTAGCGAGGGTGGGGCGATGGGGGCGAACCTCCCAGGCGGCATTTGGCCTAGGAGCGGCATTTTCGGTAAAAAAAGTAAAAAATTAATTTATTGTATAAGTTGCATTCTTCTAGATTATTTGCTGCTGTTGTCTAAACCGGGCACAATGCTTTCTAGCTTTTACTCGACTTAAGCTAACATACGATATACCAAAGTACTGTCGACATGATCGAATAGCAAATAGCGTTTATACACATCAGAGCAGTCCTCAGGTAATTTGGTGCCCTAGGCAGTCATCTATATAAGAGCGCCCCCACACCCGTTGCATAAACAGTAAGATGTGAGAAAATATGGGGTCAGGCAAGCACTGCACGAGGCACATAAAAATGTTTTTGTCTCAATATATAGACGATTAAGGCATAGGAAAATTAATATGGAAAAAGCGGGAAATTCAATGAGGTGAGCCAAAATGGGCCAATACAAACTAAAGGATCCAGTGACCCAGGATTTCAAAAATGGTCAGGATTTCTAACCTAACCTCTGTAATGCAGGTAAAATTAAACTTGACCTGTTGAATATCAACATATTATCACACTGGACAGCGTGGTTAACTTATTATTGTAAATATTAAGCACTAAAATTATGTTCAATTCAATCTTCACTTGAATCTACAATTAATGTCCGAACATCTAATTACTCTAAAACAAAAGAAGACAAGACCACATCCACGTAGGAAAGAAATAAGATAAGAGAGAGAGAAAACATGCAGCAAGGCTAACAATACCATAGGCCTACACAACAGAAAAACAGAAGGACAGCAAATAGTGAGACTAATTCAGGCAAGACAGATAATTTGTAAATTTAACATTTAGTAAAATACCAAAAAATGATTGTATTTACCGCAGTCTAAGGATTATATAGTTATTAACCGCAATCTAAACTCTAGTTATTATCTCATCAACAGGCCTAATTGGTTAACAACGAAATTTGTAGCTTATGATCGCTAATTCGATCTCCAAAATGAAAAAAATCGATAAAAAGTCGTTGTTTTGTAATTTGTTAAGTCTACCTGCTACTTCTCGACGAAAATTAAATCTAAACCGAAGTTGGCAAAGCAGAATTCGGAAGAACCGCCACGAATAATAGCAGATTTGCGAATTTCGCAAAATCCGGAATTCGACCGTCTTCTTCAAGATCTACGCCGCAACTAACAAGTTGAATAATAGGCTACGCTGACGCAATCATGACGACATTTCGCTTTTGGCAATGTTCCAACGTTTGTTCAACGTAAATAACATTTTTTTATTTGGAGCATTTATATAGCGCTGTTTCAAGACGTTTACTGCATTTTGAAATTCTATCTGGCAGCGCTCCTGAACGGTTCACCCTACTAGAGGCGCTTTATAAATGCTAAAATACAATACAATAAGTAAGTAAGTAAGGTAAGTATATTCTTTCACAATGATACTAAATACTAATCATTTTCGCTTTAATTCAAACCGATCTATAACAGCATAAATAGGCGCCTATTTTACGTTATACACTTATTTAGCCAACAATGCCTCCTAGCGAAAGAAGAACATATCAACGTTACATGGATACAATCATCGAACTCGGTTCGTCAGCTCTGCGCCCACACCTCTTCGCTCCCCAAATGGTTGTTGAAGATTCGTACTCCGGTCACGTCCGGTGTACATCTAAGAATGGTGTACATAGCATTAGACTAGTCAACGTGATTCTGACTTGAGACCTCTGGTTGCGACTTCTCGAGTTCACAGAAATGCATCAAAACTATAGTCTGGGGATATTGACAATAGAAAGAATTAATAAACTTCAAGTAGGAGCGTTTATGTACGTGGTTCACAGATTATTACCAAGTGGTTTCAAATTTTTTCAATCGATGGTTTTATAGGAACCTAGAGATTCATGACCATCAGACGCGGGCCTCAAATAAGTATCACCAAATTAGAGTAGGGCCAGGGCCTACATTACGATTAGGCAGCACAGCATGAGAATACCTGGTCCGTCCTTCTGGAACATGCTACCTATCCACCTAACTAATATGTCATCATTACACAAGTTTAAAAATAATAATATTAACATAAAAACTTTCTTACTGAACGGTTAGATAAAGTTATTTGTTGTTACGACATTACATGTTATGAAATAATGATTATGTTGGCTGCTGGTTGTTGGTTGGTTGGTTGGTACGCGGAAAAAACTGTATGATTTACTTATAGGTTAATTTAATGTTGAAATTGGGTGACACCTGTTAGTGGAACGGTTCGTTCTTTTGGGGTTTCGTTTGCTCACTGCATGATTAATTAACACTACTATTTCCATGTTTGTAAGCTATGTTTTGTCAGTTAACAATAAAAAGAGTCGAGTATAATTAAAAATGCGCGTTCGACCAACCAAATGGTGCAATAATGGCGTAGAGAAACTTGAGGCCTGCCATCTTGGCCGATCCGTGAATTGGTTGTCGCTATTTTAAATCCTTGCTGAATTTTTAGACACAGTTTTTGTGATCGAGGTTAATTTTGCTAACCCCTATAGGTGTAGCCTATGAAAGAAACCGTTACCCTAACTATAATATGGCCTAGGCTATACATCATCGACGATTTGCAGTCTACCAGGGGTGTAACAAGCCGGGTGACAGAGGGGCACCGGCCCCCCAGTTTTAGTGCTCAGTGCCCCCCACAAATCGGTTCTTTTTATGTTTCTCCAATGGCTTTTTAAGATTACCTTTGTTAAGATAATTTGTGCCCCCCATTTTTCAATTTTCTGGAGGGGCAAAATTCAAAAAGTGGGGGGGGGTTAAAAAAAATTGGGGCGCTTAGCGCAATCTTTTCTAAATTATGCCCCCCACTTTTCAAAACCTTGTTACACCTCTCCAGTCTACATATTAGGCCTACCAACGGTAGACTAATATCTATTTATGGAGAGTGACGGAACTGAAGGGCCTTTGGACAAAATGTTCCAAATGAATGCCACGATAACTGACCACAGTGCACTAAGAATAATTCCTCAACGACTCCTGTTGTCAAGTTTGGCTGACAAGGCATTTGAAGGCAAAGCACTGGGCACTAATCAACGTCGCCCTTTCCAGAAGTCGTTAAAATGACGAAAGATGACGCTAATAACGGTTGCATCGACTGACATATGCCTATCTACCAAGACATGCCTGGAACATTCGACGACTAAGTCTGCCAAAACACAAAGAACTCCAAAGGTGCATCCTAGTCAATAGCCCTAATGGCGGTGCTATATATATATATTTTTATATTTTTATATATACATAACATCTACATCGTATCTAAATATTCACAAAGCGCCTCCCTCTCCCATGCAGTATAAACCCTAGCGGTTTATAGAGGCGCTTTCAGCGCGGAAACCTCGGGAGTCGGTTACAAAGAAAGGCACTTGAGACAAGATATAATAAGATCTATTTTATATTATATACACGGTGATTCATTAAAAAACGTACCCCTAGATATTTAATTGTAACTCCGTCAAATATCGGTTTATGTCAAAAAAATTTTAAGTGAACATAGAGGAATCAGTTCTGAATAGGAAGAAAGTTACAGTTTATGTTCAAATTGACCCCCTCGGGCAGTAACACACGCGCGAAAACGCCTACGCCACTGCCTGACTGACTCATCAATGATGCGCTGATCCATTTCATCCCATACCTCCACAATTCGGTGACGCAACTCGTCGACATCATGTATTCGATTTCTGTAGACTTTTTCCTGCATGACGCTCCATATCTTATAGTCCACTGGATTCAAATCAGGGCTATTAGGTGGCCAGTAATTAGGCGGGATGAAATCAGGTGTTTCAGTTTCGAGTAACGCAACGGTCTCCCGAGCTCTGTGCGCAGGAGCGCTATCCTGCTGGAAGATGAAATACTCCGTTATCTCACGAATGTCAGGCAAGAGACCCTGCATTAGTAGAACATCTCTGTAATATTGTCCATTAATCTTAACACCTGGTTCGATGAAATGGATGTTCGTACGACCGAGTGCAGATACCCCGAAAGATACCATAAGGGACTTGCTGAAAGTTGGTCGAGTCCGCAAAAGACGATTTGCTGGAACGTCTCTCTTCCTTGTACCGGCTGAGACATAAATACGATCATTCTGACTGTTACTGGGTGCTGCCACAGTAAACAATTTCTCATCAGTAAACCAAATGAAATTCACTAAGCTTGCAGGATACAACCTCAGTAGCTGACGGGAACGTGTCAATCTTGCTTGCTTGTTGGCTGCTGTGAGTTCTTGAGCGTGTCGTTTCTTTAAACATCGCAAATGTAAATCATTCTTGACAATTCTCCAAACTGATGTCTGACTGATTCCTATTTCTCGAGCAATTTGTCTCTGTGTGCGATGCGTTTGCGGCATATCTTCCTGGCTGAGCACCAGCGATTCAACCTTTTCAGCATTGTCGGTTGTTGCTGCCGTACGCGGGCGGCCGCTGCCTGGTCGACGATGGAAAGACCCAGTTTTATCGATCTTTGAAAGTAACGCATTTAATCCACCAAGAGTCCACTCTTTATCAGGAAATTTCTTTAGAAAACGTTTTGCACTGTACTTTTTATTCTTTCGTAAGAATGTAACAAATTGTTTATCCTCTTCGGTAAACACCATTTTTTCGCGATATTTTCGTGACGTCATTAGTTTCGTCAATCGCGTTACGTCATTTTAGCTTGGTGTGTCAAATGATTTATGTAGCACTTGAATAGAATATCAAGCATCATTATTCTGAAATTTCATTAAAATTAATGGTCATTTACCTGAGTTATGCTAACCTATGTAAGGTACGTTTTTTAATGAATCACCGTGTATGTATGTATATATATGGATATTTATGTATAATCGTAGATATCGGCCGAAAATGTATAATTGCATCCCGGAATCATGAGATATCCGAATGTTTCCTAATACCATCATGACTGTTTATGGAAACATCTAAATATGCAGCGAGACACTGATTTTTCTAGCATATAAATGAGTTTGATGACGTCGATGACCAAGGTTAAAATTACATGGGAGCAACCACGGTGTCGTTTTCGAGGTCTTTCTGTCCGTCTGTATAAAGGCAAAACAATCTAGCAAAAACGTTGATATTATGTATTTTACATTGATATTATGTACATTATGTATACAGCGAGGCAAAGTACCGTCTGGGGCGAGGGTACAGAATGCCGCTCCATTCTATTATTTCTATCACCATTCTTGTGCATATTCCGGGATATGCACAAGGGGAGATAGGCAAATGGTACGACGCCTGTTTTGAGTGTTTTCATTATATACATTAAGATTATTCTATTCAGTATTCAATGCATTATGTATACACTATACAGTTAGTAACAGCATCAGCATGCACTATCAAAATTAAAACTATCTTATTCTATTTTCTTTTTTAAAAATCAAATGATAAAGCATTTTAAGTAGACAAACAGTATAATTAAGAATAAACTATTTATAGCGCAAATAAAAAAGCAAGCGTCACAATAGAGTTATCAAACGTCTTGCAGCCTGCAGGCTAGATCGAAAATTATAATGTTCACAAAAATTTAAATAAAACAGTAAAAATGTTATTCTTTCTCTCTACATATTGAAAAGTAAATAATATCATTTAATCATGATGGAACGATAGTAAGTATTGTAATTAGAATAGACTAATAACTGGTAACTTGTCATACAGATTACGGATTCGGAACGGTTTCATGAGTTCATTCCCACTAAAACTAAAATATTAAACAACATGGATATAGGCTGAATGCACTTGGCGCTGCGGGGCAATTCTGCTTTCAGGATACTTCCGCTACTAAACGCAGCCAATTTAATCTAATAAACGTACAAAAGTAAAAAAAGCACAAAATACATGAATATATTTATTTATAACCAAAGTTAGTGTAAACATATTTAGTCGGTAAGTTGAATCCAGTTTTAGATTAAACTAATAAATATAAAAAGGAGCGCAGATTATCTTGTCGGATAGAAATTTCTGTTATATTAATCGCAAGAGGACGCCAGTTAATTTAGTTTCGCCATTACTTTCGCACCTATCGAATGAAATAAATATATTAATAATAATAATGTCTAAATTCTCTTTTGCACCATGTCTATCAGGGCCGGCTCCTGGCATAGGCGACATATTAAGCCGCCTAGGGCGCAAAATTTTAGGGGCGCCGAATTTTAGGGATTATACGGTGATGTTTTCAGGAAAAAAAATTTATGATAAAAAAAGTCATGGATTAATTGTTAAAAACTAGTTTTGCATCAATTCCAGTGACGATATTCAATCTCTTAACACCTCATTAAATTTCCCGCTTTTTCCATATTAATTTTCCTATGCCTTAATCGTCTATATATTGAGACAAAAACATATTTATGTGCCTCGTGTAGTGCTTGCCTGACCCCATATTTTCTCACATCTTACTATTTATGCAACGGGTGTGGGGGCGCTCTTATATAGATGACTGCCTAGGGCGCCAAACGACCTGAGGACTGCTCTGATGTGTATAAACGCTATTTGCTATTCGATCATGTCGATGGCACTTCGGTATATCGTATGTTAGCTTAAGTCGAGCAAAAGCTAAAAAGCATTGTGCCCGGTTTAGACAACAGCAGCAAAATAATCTAGAAGAATGCAACTTATAAATTATTTTTTTTACCGAAAATGCCGCCCCTAGGACAAGTGCTACGCCACTGCCCACGACCGCATGACTGTGGTATGCCACAGGCAGACAATCGAACACAATAATCGTTGTTAGTTAGAATGCTGTCCTTTAAAATGTACTGTTAACCAGCGTGCAGATATGCAGTTGGTTAAATAAAGAATATACCTACTTACTTACTTATTGTATTACACACCACTTGCTAAACGACATTTGCAACACAAAAACAATGAAACCAAATAAAAATCTGAAATTTGCTAAATATGTGTCATTAGATAAGATAGCTATGTACACAAAAAGAGACAGTTTTTTGACATACAACACATATATCATCAACAGATATCAATTATTCAACATAATGTGAACTCGTAAGAAGTTGTAAAATGGTACCTGAACTGAAGTGCATCTTTAACTAACACTTCCATTACTAATTACTATTAAAGGTAACAATAGATCTTATTATATATCATCATTGTTTTTCATAATTATTATTCACAATCAAATATTTATTTAGAGCCACTGTAAGTCGAAGGTACTCCTGATGCAGGCCATTGTCTTCACTGATGAAGATGGCAGTTTTCGTGTGCTTACGTAGTTGATCAGGGATTAAGGAAGAATTGCTGGTCCTAAGTTCCAGTTGGAGTGGTGAAAAACCTTTAGGCTGACCCACAGAAGTGCATGTTCATGGGACGACTAGATAGCCCTGAGTTGAGGACCGTATGGAGGAATGACTGGGTAAGGAGGATACTGTATTACATTAGGAAATTGAAGTAGAGTGGAGCAGAGCCAGGAAAACTGTTCTGCTTGAAGAGCAGACCTTAAATAAAATATGCTGGTGGATGGGGAGCCAGAGAAGAGATTCTTTGATAAAAGACAAGATGTGGTCAAATTTCCCAATAGGCCCGTCCATATATTACGTCCGCAAAAAATCGGATTTCTGGAACCTGTTGCACTGCCACTGCATACATGTTGTGGGCCCCCTCCCCATGCATACCTACATTTGAGCTCTACCCCCAATTGCAAAGGCAAAGGTTAAATAGCTAAAAACATCTATAAGACATTGATTTTACCACAGACTTTATTTTTGTTGAGCATCATATTTAACAGCTTAAATTTATTAACAGTTATGAAGAATTAAAACACCAACAACACTTGCATTTGAAAAAGTTTTAATGCTACATAAAATTGATTAAGCAGGAATATAGTCCGTGATTGGGTTTACAGTTCTGATTTTCATATTCTGTATTGTGGACGTCATAATTAAACAATTATATTTGCGTAGGTTACATATTTTCGGGACCCCCCACCATAGGCACAAGTACGCAAAATGGCCGAAATTTGAAACCCCCTACCCTCGCTGCGTAAGTAATATGTGGACGGCCCTATACCCCTATGAGGCGGGCTGCGGCAATAAGAATGAGAACCTGATCATAGCTATGGAAGAGGGAACAATGTAGGCTGCATTGAAATAATTCCAGTGCAGATGAGTATGGAACAGAGTTTTGATTGCATTTTATTATTATTAAAAATCACCCAGTTGAAAAGTAGTGAAAGAAAGGAATAGGAGCTTTAGAAACGTCTACTACTAGTTGTTTGATTTTATTATTACTAATCAATAAATCTAGCTTAATTAAGCATGGCATTATTCACAAAATGTCAAACTCTCAAGAAGAGACAGTCTTTAAAACATAACAGCAGCAACATTACTTCAAGACAACTGTTTGATATCTTGGTATCTGGCTATTAAACTTAACGGACCAATATTAGTCATCCTTGGTTTGCAGACAAAGAAGTTACAGACAGATAATAAGGTACAGTACTCATTTGATTATCACAACCAAAGTTTCTGCAATGACCCAGAGACATTGTGACAGATATTTTGGCTAAAACTAAAACATGGCACACACATTCCAAATTATGCATTTATTTTCAGCAAACGACTGTCAATTGAAGTGTTGGAACCTGAATTACTTTATAAGTCTTACAAAATAAGTAATGCTGATCCAATTGAAACTTTTACAATAGCCACCCCAACATCGCTGTTTACTTTCACCAATACATTGTATGATTGAACGGCATTTTATACCACACAAGTTTTAGGCTTTTAAACAAGGTTTAAACCTTGCTGACCAGTGGCGGCATGTAGGCATACAAAGGCGTGCAATCAACAATACTCATTTCGTCACCATCAGACGTCGGCACACGAAATACTACTTAAGCGATTACGTAGTAGTAGTATTTGACATAGTGTTTCCTTTGGTCAGCTATTACGTTACATAATTATCGGGAGCTATTACGTTACATAATTTGTTGGTAGATATTTCACTGCAATCAGAGTTGTATGGTCTCGAGACAGTATCTTGGCGTCGAGACAGTTTTTTAGCGTCTCGGTCTCAAAAGGCTGCTGTCTCAGTCTCGAGGTAGTGTCTCGAATTTTTAGAAACTGTCTTGAAGTGAATGTCTTGTTCTGTCTTGAACAAGCGGTCTCGATAAGTTTCGTGTGAACGGTCTTAAAATCTTGTGCGGCAATATAAAACTGTTCTCAGGAATTTGTACTATATACATTATAAGCTTCAAATTGAAATTACAAATAAACATTAATCCCGAAAACTGATCCATTAGTATTTTTCAGCATTTTACATAGGATCACTTGTCTTTTACTGTCTCGTACTGTCTTGAACCTAGTGTCTCGATCTCGGCACCTCACTGTCTCGGTCTCGTCTTGAAGTTTCAAGTCTTGCATACAACACTGACTGCAATTCACCAAAAACGTAAAAACAGCAAGATGTAAATCTTCTATGTTCATGCACTGAGAGCTTCAAGGTATTTCTTCGTTTTGAAATTCATTTACCCGGTAGATCATTTTAAACATAGTTCTTTAAATAGTGATTTTTTTTATTATATTGATATTTTAGCACGTCAGCATTGCCATTCCACTTGCTAATTACATATACTGCTTACTATTGGTATATCGGTTGCTACCTGTGAAATATCATTTTCATAGCTTAAGCTTATTAATTAATTAACACATATCAAAGCTGCTTATCAACTTGCAATAATATTGTCAATTGATAAACTGCAGTGCAGATTGACTTTAGCCAAGTTATCGATAACTGCATCGGCAAAAGAGAGACAAGCAACTTGTTTTAATTTCTGACTGCTAGTCCTTTCTACAGATGCAGATCATTTGCTTTGTCCTATGAATTACAGTTTCTACTCGGGAGTTACGGAGTATAAAGACTAGACTTATATTGCACTATTGCAGTGGGCTCGCCATTCAATAGATTAATCATAATAGCTAAATTATCAGTTTTGTGCTTGAATCTTGAGGTTACAAATAATTAAACTTATCTTTGTCGGACTTTTAATTAACGTCTTCTGACTGCAGATAAAACGGACTTAACTGATGCAAGTTAACTGTGATAAAATTAACAAGTCTTGACTTACAAAACATTACTAGTAGTCTGGCACTGGTCAACTGGTTTTGTTTTCATTTTTCAGACAGGACGCCTAAATGCAGTCTTAATTAAAGAACTTATTAGTAATATATTAATTGTTTATTCCCGTAATCCACTTAAAAACAATAAAACATATTAATGAGTTTAATAATATAAATTTATTTCAACTTTCATGGAAAATATGTAAATTGCTAATTTATTACAAGTGTACAGTACACATAGACACTAGTAGCACATCTGCATCATCAACTTCTGTGCTCCATACTGGGATGATAATGGCGAATGGCGAAAGCTACTACTAACTATTATCACACACAACTAGGGCATAACGAGAAATCGCCTCGGCCGAATATTGGACTATTCGGAAGTATTCACCTCGGCAGATATTACACTTTTTGAAAACATAATTTTTTTTGATAAAATAATATTTTTTCATCAAATAAATTTAGGACTAACGGATTTACTTATAAGTTATCGATTAATTAAACAAGTACTTAACATTCCATTTAAATTTTCTTTAAACTAATGATGTTAATTTATATATCTTAATTTCTGTTGGTTGCATTTCCCAGATGGCAACCAAATGATCAAATCAGTCATTTTCCCGCTTTAATTGGCTCCACCAACTTCCCGGTAAACGTGAGAGAGTAAAGACGTCGTTAACTTCATATTTCAAATTTTGTAACAAGGTTTTACATTTTTTTCACAAATAAAGTTATTAAATAATAAATTTATTATTGTCATAGCCTAGAGTGAGACAATATGCTATATGAAGGATATTGCATTGATATTGAAGGACCGTGCATTGAGTATATAGATAGTTCTCCGTAGCTGTGCACATGGCAGGTCAACTACACTTTGCCTACGAATGGTACTCGTGGCCAGTCGCTGGCCAGATTTGCCGCTACTATTCGGTTCGTACCCTGATCCGGCAAATAGTTCATCAAAATACTCGGATTTGGTACTCGGTGGAAATTGTCTACTCGGTTAGACACACAACATAGAAAAAATTTCACTAGACTACTAGATAGGGGTGGAACATTGCTGCTTGCATTACGTTTAAAAAATTCACACGCTACCACTGCACATAAAAATCTGCAAGTGCACAACAGTTTAAAACATATTTTTAAGTAATTCACATAAATCAGTGTTTAAGAAATAAAAAACATATAAATCTTCATATTATTTAGATTAATCTGAGGTAATACCAGCAATACTTACCTCTTTAACATAGCATAGGTTTACATACATATATTTGCATACATATATTAATAAACTATAGTTAGCAAGGCTCAACAAACTATTTTTCTCAATTGTTCTATTTGGCACCTTTTGTATAACAGATTTATGACATCAATATAAACCTGGAAATGAAACATAAACAACATCAAAGCAGGATGTCAACCAGAATATGGACAAAAAAGACCCACTCACTGACCGCTGCTGCCAAAAGTATGCATGTAGTAATATATTATAGTACTGTGAACAATGTAATCATTTATGCTTAAAATAGTTTAAAAGGCAGCCATATACAATCATAAGAAAGTGTCTTCCTGAATCACAAACATCATTGCAGTGAATAAAAAAATATTAATGCAAAGGAAAACAAAGCCCTTCGATTGACGTACTATATTAACCACTTACGATCAGTTCTCCAAAGTAAGCAAAGTACTGCTGGAGTAAATATGGCATTGAAATATACCAAAGGCACATAGTTACCAAACAGAATTCGAAGTATGATCCAGCATTATAAGATCTTTGGACTGTTGCAAATCACAACAGAAGAATCCCAACAACCTCCTAATCTTATAAATCGCATAGCTGTGCAACAACATAATGTACTCACTGCCAGTAGAAAAAGCTTCAGCATTATCTTGCCACATCTCAATGTGTGCAATGGAAAACTTGGAAGTCAATTCTCAAGTCCAGGAATGCATTTATGTAGCTCAGGAACACAAGGTTCTGCATAGGAGAGAATTCCTATTATTATGGAAACTAAACATTGCTACCAAAACTCTTTACCTTCAGGTAAAGAGAAAGCTTTTATAGTACTGGAAAACTCTAGACACAAATAAATAGCAGCTACAGTCCTAGCCACAATAAGATACAAACTTCAACAAATTCTCATTATAATAAAAAACACACAGCAATCAAGCACAGGGCTTACAGCATGTCATAAATCTGAAAAATAAATTAACCATCAGTTAATTAACTATTATTTATCAATCACCAGAGTGAAGTATAATTGCAACGAACCTCTCACGGCTCAACAACCAAGTGAAACACTGATATTGAAGATTTCTAGACACAAATTAACAGTAGATTAAAGCACATAATATATATTGAATTCTGCAAAATTGTCAATGCACAAAGTTGGCAGTCGCATACACATAACGTAGAATGACAAATATGCAAGACGTTATCTAGTATAACCTTACACAGTGCCCCCTGCATAGCATGAAATGCATCAACACATGGCATTCAAAATTAAAAACAATGAGGAGCTGGTCAAATTGATGCTAACTTTCAGATGAGCAGCAGACCACTCATAAAATTTCTAGAATGCAGAAGACTAAAACAAACAAACAAATACAAACTGTCCTTGACCCACATTTTTTGGATTAATGTCAGTCTTTGGCTGGAATCTTCTATGACCAAAGACCATTATCAGTATCATCAATTGACTTTCAAAGATCACTGTCGAACCATGATCCCAGTGGGTCATGTGGACCTGGCCCAGGTATGTGTGGGTGTATACCCAATGGATTCTGGACCAGACCAGGGCAACTGCCTCCTGCACCCATCCGTGGTACACCGCCCAGCTTGTTTGTAGGCATCATCATGCCAGGATTGCCAAGGCTATTGAAAGGCATGCTGGAAATTGATGGGCCAACATCCATCATGTCAACCGGACCATAACCGCTACTGCCTGTGTCCATTCCCTGAACTGAACCTGGCTGGTCATAAGCTGAAATGACAAAACAACCAATATTTACGAAAGAACCAAGTAGAATAAAAAAAACAACCTTAGGCTTCAAAAAGAATTTAAAAAAACTGCATTTTAGGTTTCAAATTTTAAGGTAACAAGTGAAACAATTGTTGATGGCTCAACGCCTGTTGACAACCAACTGGATGGATATACTGCCATATCTGCACTTCAGTCAGAAAAAGTATAACATTCATTTATGTTCGTATATTTATATTAATTCTTGCTCAAATCTTCACACTGGCTTCCAGCAGAGCATATACCTACTTTCAAAATAGAAAATCCTTACCTTTCAAATAAAAAAATCACTACATCAATGTTACATTCTAGTGAACTACAGCTCCTGCAAACACATTAATCACATTACTTCTTATTTATGATTACTTAGTCATTTATGATTCCTTTTGATTGTCTTACTCTGGCTATGACATGATTAGACATCACACTTGTTTGTAAGATGGCTTAGTGAAGAAGGAATAGGTCAAGTCTCACATACTTGCTGAAAGAACACAATTCAGAAACCATCCTACTTCGCGGTCTCAACATCTTAACATGGATCAAGAATTTGTCAGGTCTTAATGCGTTATCAATTAATCAAATTAGCTTTAATTACTTCAACTGGCCTGCAGTAACATAATTTTTAACGTGGTTATCAAGATTTTGAAACATTCCTTCGCAACTCAATCAGTTTTGAGCAATTTTCCCAACTCACCATATCAGCTTTTGTACATTTTGGATAGAATGTGTCAAAATATGCATCACGGATGTACTCTAAGTTTTAGATCTTAATATCTAGGAATTACCAAGAAAATAGGTTTACAAAACACACCTGGTGAAGCCCAATTTTCAGTGCCATGGAAAAATGTTTTTTCTACAATTTCCATTGCTGTACATTTTGTAGACTGCAATTATTGCAACTGACCACAGTGACCAAGCTCCTGTGGTATTTTGAGTCAACTCTATCCTGATGATATTCAGCATCTAATGTTCGGTGATGCAGCATGCTATTGATGCACGACAAAGAGAGAGAAGGCAGCAAATATAGCCTTATGATTTAATTTTCAGCTACTGCCCCATTACTCAGCCATATAAATTGGATGTCGTCCAACTGTCTGCATCTCAAACAGCACAATTTATATGGCCGAGTAGCCGAAAATTAGATCATCAGGCTATACTAACTGCCTTCCTTCTTTTTGTCGTCTTCTCAAGTTTGTTATCTTGGGATTGTTCTTGATAAGGAACTTACCTTCTCTGAATACCTAAATCACTTATACCACACTTGTTTTTCCAGATCTATGTAGAAAATGCAGGTAATTTCTCATTCACTTTCACCTAAAGCTGCACTTGTCCTTTGTTCACGTGTGTGTCTGTAGTACGATTGACTACTGATATATTCAGACCTACCTGCATAGTCATCTATGTTAGTCTTCTCTTGGGGCACAATGGACAGTTTGAGCTTGAGTTGCATGCAGGTGCTAGGCTTGGTGGTTTCTCAAAATTAACCACGTCTCACATTAATTATTCTGTCCGCATGACGTGCTCCACTGGCTGCCTGTTTCCTTGCATTCTGAATTTACGATATTGGTCTGGGTCTGCCAGTATCCCTGTCAACTTGTTGCTTTATCTAAGTTTTGACTGGCCACAGAAATCTTTCTTCTACATATCAAGGTGAACCTGTTGCTCCCTTCGCATGTACTTCAAAGATGTAATGTTGTGCCTTTTCAATAGTTGGACCGACCACAAGTAGTCGGATAATCGTCCTTCAGATCGTTGGCATGTTCATTTAACAAGGAACTCTGCTTACACCTTCTACAAGCATCTGAAAGCTGCCCCTCATCGCCGGAGTTTGGCTAGGAGCATCTCTGAGTAGGTATTATTTTAACAATAATACAAACATTTTTAATGTGTGCAAAGTCAGAGAGAAATGCGAATCTGAGGCGTGGTCAGTCGGTCGCCTGGTGAAGAGCTGCTAGATATCCAGTTGTTCAAAAGTTTAGAGGCATTTCTTAAGACATAGATAGAGTGAGTATCAAACAGATATTGGTAGGTGATTACACTTCTTGGTGGGGCAGCATCGTGGAATGCACGAGAGCTCACAACAGTGCTACAATGAATCTGTAACAAAGATCTCAGAGTACATGGAGGGAGGGACATACGAAGATAATAGGTGTTGACATACCAAGATAATAGTTGGTGACATACGAAAATAATAGGGGTTGACATATATTAGTTGTTGACATATGAAGATACTATTGGTGTGCTCATGTGCTCATTGTACAGTTCTTATATTTCAAAAAGACCATCTTAAATAATATTATGAATTCTACAGGAAGCCAATGCAATTAACCAAGCAGGGAGAAGCAAGTTTGCACAAACAGGTAGGAACATGCAGGCCAGGGCATTTTGGATGAGCTTTTCACTTCAAGATCTGAGATACCTGCAAAAGATTACGAGAAGTAAGCATCTTCATACATACACATAAAATGCTCTAATTTTTCAAAATAGCATGTTGAACACATCATACATCCTGAATTATATTAGAGCAAAGACTTTTACATTACTGGAAATTAGACCACAAACTGCAGCTATGTGAGAAGGTTCATGCTTGCATGCATAATAATATATTAAAAGCAGTTTCTGGAAATGCATGAAAAAACTATATCTCCTGAAACTGAATGTCAGGGAGTGTGTCGCAAAGTTTGTTGCCAACCTCATACTCAGAAACAACTACTGTATCAAGACCTGAAACTTTACAGACAATGCTATGTATTTATCTAAATATTGAGATGGCAAGACCGGGATACTTATTAAGTAAGTAAGTATGTACTTTATTGAACGGGCACATCATAATATGAACGTTCAAAACAATGTACACTCTCAAAATAAAACAATGTACACTCTCAAAATAAAACAATGTACACTCTCAAAATAAAACAATGTACACTCTCAAAATAAAACAATGTACACTCTCAAAATAAAACAATGTACACTCTCAAAATAAAACAATGTACACTCTCAAAATAAAACAATGTACACTCTCAAAATAAAACAATGTACACTCTCAAAATAAAACAATGTACACTCTCACATACATATCAAGCAATTACACAGCAATTAGACATCCTCAAAGTAGTTAGAATAAAATAATGTACACTCATAAAATAATCATAACTAGCAATTACACAACAGACATCCCATGAGTAACTAGAGTACATAGAAATCAAACAATACTAAACAAAACTAGGCCTAGTTACACTCACAATAGGAATAGATTCAATTGTATAGCATTTGGGTAATAAAACCACATCAAGTTCGTGCATCAGCACGCGAGATCTCTTGATTGTGCGATTGAGGACGGAGTGAAAAGGTAACAATCTTTAAAGCGAATGGAGTTGACACACAAAGACATTTTACAAGGTCTGAACTCCTGTTATCATTAAACTGTCAGAGTAACCCGATTGTTTCCCAATGTTTCAATTGTACAGGAAGAGGAAAAATGCTTAAAATTACCTTGGGATGGGTGTCCCAGTCCCATCTGACCAGTTCTTCCTGGAGTTGGATGATAGCCAGGGGTCACATGCTGACCTCGAATGAAAGTAGCATCATCCTGCATAAGGCTTGATCCAAAATCATCTAGAGGCAAAGGCTGCAATGGTAAACCACATCAGTCAATGATTCAATCACCTATATTAAATTCAACAATATTAATCCTAACAATTTGTGTATAAAACATGCCTTTGCATATTAAACTAAAATATAAACACCCAGTTATCGTGCAACCTCAATTATAGCAAAGCAAGCATAGGACTGTATTATAACCGCCATTAAGATAACATGATCACCATTTCATTATTATCGGGTATTTGTCCATTGCATAAAATTTAATGCTATATAATCATCAAAGTTAAAATTGGTTACTGTAAAATGTGGAGCAATATGCTCCTATGTGTATAATGCACACTTTCACTTGTGTATTTTGTCATAACGGAAAATTTATTAATCATAGGATGTGGCGAAGTAACGGTTGTGTTCTGTGCCTTGTAACTGGAGAGTAGTAGGTTCAAATCTACCTCCAGCCACTGCATAGTAACCTTAGACAAGTTGCTCATCTATAATAGTCAGTGTGGAAGGCAATGGGAAACCACCTTTACTCATCTCATTCCCAGATGGCATTTAAGTCAATGGATCTGCCTTCATACAGACATGTCCTCATCATGTCCTTGTGTAACAAATATGCAACTTGATTTTCCTGTTGACAATCATAACTTTGGAAAGAGATATGAAGAACCATTTAGAGCAACATATGTCAGAGACAAAGTGTTGGATTCAGGCTTGTCTTACTCATGATTAGAGGTATCTGCTGGGACAGGAGCCTACAATGACCTTTAGTGCAGTAGCGATGTACGAATCAAAGAAAACTACACGAAAGTGCCAAATGGATTCAAAACAAGTTAACCAATCAATAAGTTGGATAAGTGAAATAAACAACTGTTCTAATAATTTGCAAGAAGAAGACAAACGGTCACACATTCATATTCCAGCCACAACTTGAGATAAACCATGTAATGATAAAAAACTTGATGCAGCACATCATGAAGCTCAAAGAAGAAATTTTGGACACCAAACTGAAATGGTAATATACAACCCTTTAACAATGTGCATGTACTAAAATGCAGGCTAAACCAGTGCAGCTCGTCATTAAAGTGCTATGGCTACACAAAATGCTTGCAAGTCTTTGATCAACCACAGCCATAGCTTACCACGGACTTCTCCAAGACGGTAAATTAGCAGTTCGAGCCATATTGTAAAAAACACTGATACATACTGTAACTTATTAGCTGTAGAAAGTTGCACAGCTGTCATTTGTGAAACAATGAAAGTACTTGCTACTACAAAAACTGCTAGTCGGACATGCAGAACATCTACCCATAGCTCACCTCATTCCAGGCAATAGATTCTCCACGGAACACATTGCTTGTCATTTCAGCTGAAAGTCTTTTTTTGAAATCACGTGGCTTATCCTCACTTAGTCGAAATAGCACGGCTGCAGCATATGTTGCTGTCAACACAACATTTACACCTCATAGCAATCAGTATCTATTGGGTAATATAAACCAGTGCAGACTAAATTAACATAGCATTTTTGTACCCGTTCACATGGAAACACTTCCATCATCTGACTGTCCCAATCCCATCTGACCAGTTCTTCCTGGAGTTGGATTATAGCCAGGGATCACATGCTGACCTCGAATGAAAATAACTTCATCCTGCATAAGGCTTGATCCAAAGTCATCTACAGGCAAAGGGTTACACAAGGGCTCTGCTTTTCAGAAAGGTGGGAAGGAGCCTGTCTAGACTTAAATATAAGGTGTGCCTGTTAAAGTTTCTCTGCTGATAGCAGTGAGTATATTCTCTATTATGACTGCCTGCTTATACTACACCTTGGTTAATATGACTGTTAAACAAAGTTGAGCATTCTTGTCCGAAATGCTTTCCCATTAGTTTGTTCACCCCATGGGGATTACTCGGTCTTGAGGTCTCAGCTGAATGGGGAGTGAAGGATTTAGACTGATATATAGATATAATATAAATACCAAATATTTGCCTTAAAGTGAGCCAAATAGCCATTCAGTATTTGGTTGAGTAGTAGCAATCGGAACAAATACGAATAGTGGATATGTGACATCTGTTTCAGAACAATCGGCTGCTATATCGAGTGGACTACAATAACTGTCCTTAACATTTCATCCGTGATTCTCTTCATTGGCTTCCTGCACCTCAACACATACACTTTGAAGTTCTTACTCTGATGTGAAACTGTCTTGTTGGCTCTGCCCCGGCATACCTTTTGGCTCTCTGCACCAGAGTGTCCTCCATTCCCCAATGGGCTTCTCTCCGTTCGTCTGCTCGTGGATTATTGCTGGTCCCCCATATGCGCACTGCTATGGCCCAAACAAGAGGCTTTGCTAATCTAGGCCCCTCCAGTTGGATTAGTCTTCCCCTCCCCCTTAGGGCAAAACTCCTCGTTCTTTCCTCTGTTCAATCTCGGAAGCGTTGAAGACCTTCTTGTTTACTACCCGCAGACTTGGATCTGGAGCACCGCAGATTTGAGTGGCACTTTAAAAATGTTCATTTACAATTACAATTACAACATAATATATGCTGTGCTTGCAGCCAAACATTGCTACTGCCTGGACCACAACATCACAGTGCCAGCTGTCACATTTCTAAGTTTAGCCAAACTAATTCAAATCTCAGTTTAAACAGACTAGCGGAAAGATACGACAATCAGTCATATCAAAGTGAAAATGGGAGTTTGCTATGTACATAAACCAAGTGATTTTGTCTTTGTTTGCTTCTTACCAACACCTTCATTGCATGAATGAAGCAGTTCTGTAAGAACAGAAGTTGCCCCTTCTTCTTCAATCATCTCTGCTCCTTCCTTCTCCGCTGCCAGTTCACACAATACACCTGCAGTTACTCGTTGGATGTTTTCGTTTGGTGAATACAGAAGCTGTCAATTCAAACAAATAAGAATTACTATATATGATGATGATAATGATGAGTGCTCTGGCCAAAAGCAGGTTCATTGACCTTAAGCCACCCAGGGATGAGATGAGTGAGGTGGTTTCCGGTTGCCTTCCTCACACACAATTATTTGTGAGCAAATTGTCCAAAGTCGCTACACAGTGACTCGGGGAGGGTTCGAAGCTGCGATCCTCTGAAAGCAAGGCACCGACCATCCCACTATGCCACCGCACCCCACTCTATATACTCAACTAATAGTCAAGAAATTACGATTATTTAAAGACAGTGAAAGGTCTTTGATTTATACTCAAGAGACAAACAAATGGAAGATTTTCAGACTGAATACTCAACAATAAAAAATGAACTTATAAATTAAACCGTCAGTTGTCTTTGATTTAACATCATTTTTCAAGAAAAATCACATTTTGGCAAAGTACAGACTACATATAGATCAAAATTAAGTATAATTCTCTTAAAATAATTTTATGATATGCTTCTATGATATAATATATATTTCATGTATCGAACGCAAATTCCTCTATTGTCGCTTGCAGAAATCGCTGCCATAACAAATCAAACGTCAAGGTACAACCTCTAGACTGATCTCGGCCATTCAATTCGCTTCCTATTCCATTGTAAATCCACTTGGTTATATTTAATTATGGGCCCATAGTAAAATTTGCTCGCAGATTGGTTCTCTTGATTGACCTGAGCAATTCAATTCGCTTCCTACCAAGTCTTTAAAAATATTTTGTATACAAGGTTGCATATAACGGTAAGTCTGTACTATTGTGCAAAGCAGTTATGAGGTCGAAAGTTTAAAAATTATAATAAAATACTTATCAAATACTTACCAGTGATGATGATAATGATGCCTGTACTGCTGGTGCAGAGTTGGCACAAGAAAAATACAATAAACTATCTGGGGAATCAAATGATGATGACAAGTTTGAAGGATTTTTAATCATTGATTATACCAACCGGCAGCAGTGAACAGTAGCTGGCCATTTGCATTCGCATATTGATTGTTTCTAATTTAAAATGATTTTCAAACATTACCTTATTATAATTTGCTTATTATAATTTGCTTAGTATAACAGTTTTTAAAACCACTAAAACTTTTTAAACATCACTCGTTTTGATTTTATCGATTTGACTTATGTTCGAGCTGACAATTTTGGACGCTATTTTTGTCAAAAAAATACACTTCGACTTATACTACACCATGGTTCAATAAAAAGTAAGCCAAACTTTGACTACCGAATACTCACAGAACAACACGCCAAATATCCAGAGAAACCCGAATTCATCGGTCCAGAGTTGTTCGAATAATCCATAATGACCTTCAACTCAAGTGCTTTAAGAAGAAACCAGCACAGGAACTGAGGAAGCTAATCGTCTGACACGTTTGACAGATCAAGACAATTGCTGAGAAAATATCCTTGTCATATGGTTGACTTTATCTACTTTGCTAAAGAGAAATTGTTCACCGTTGCATGACCAAGCAACACCCAGATCTGTACATCACGAGTAGCACTAAAAAAGGCAGGTCACTGCAAACAGACTGTTGCATACGTCCACCCATTTCAGCAAGTCTGTTATGGTGTCCATTGCTGTTTCGACACTTGTCGTTCCCAATTGGTCTTCATTGATCCGAGAGTAAAAATTAACGGAGTCTATTAATGCGACATTCTGCTGTCACAACATTTTCTACCTGTTATCAGAAATCTAGCCCCAGAAGGTTGTTTTTTTTCAACAGGACAGTGCCCCAGCCCACAGAGTCAGGAAAACCATCCAAATGCTAACAGGAGACACACCAGACTTCATTTCTCCCACATTATGGCCTTAAAACAGTTCAGATTTAAATCCTGTCGACTTCAAAGTGTGGAGTGTAATGCAAGGGCGAGTCTACCAGACAGCAATCCATGAATGTAAACGATCTGAAGCAACGCTTGTTGGAAGTGTGAGATTGTCTGTATCAGAGGATAATCAACAATGTTGTTTCCCAATAGCGCCAGCGCATCCAGGCTTGCGTACAAGCAGAATGAGGACATTTTGGACATCTTCTTTAATTAAATAATCAGATCATACCATTGAGAGCTTCTTCACAAAAATATTAAAGACTGTTTCATTAGAGGTATTTTGTAACAAAATCTAAAAGAAAATTGTCAGGCATTAGAGATATATGAAATAGACAGTTTGGCTTACTTTTCATTGAACCACGGTGTAGAATTGACTTATAGTCGAGTATATATGGTACTATACACACAGAACAGAAAATTTCAAACAATATACAAGCAATACCATATCTTAAATAACTTGTTGAGAGTATCAGTTCCACTGCTCAAGGTAACAAGAGAATCAATATAAGTTATGAACTATATTAACAGAACAATAGTAGAAGCCACACCTGAACAAAAAGTGGGATGCACTTGAGACTGCAGATGGCAGCACGATTGTGTGCCTCTCGTGCCAAGATATGTAATGTTCCAATAGAGCCTTCAACAATTTCATCCATGCGCACACCATCAACATAAACTCCCTGTGGACCATTTGTGGAAGAAGCTGCTGTCACCTATATAGAGAAAGCAAAGCAAACTGATGCAACTAAACATTAACTTACAGCAGATGCAAAATTTAAACCATGTAACAGAGTTCTTCATAACTTGATCTAGCAGTCATTGCAAAGAGGTAGGGCATATACACTGGCACAGGTAACACACTTCTTGACATGCCAAACAAATGCTCCTCAGAAGCATTGTCTGAGATGGATTCTTTATTTGGCTCGGCAGCAACACGACCAATGCAATGCAACTACGGAATACCTTTTTAACATTTGAACTTGTATTGACAGATTAACAACATGAACAACATGTAGCAGCGAGTCAGCGACCGAATTCTAACAGCAGTTTAATCATGCATCAGGTTCGTCCTAAGAATTCCGTTCACTGCAGATTGGGCACCCTAGAAGTATCTGCTGTGGACGGTGCCCCAGAAATTGTCGTATTTACAATTAGACATGTTCACCGCACTGCAGTCTCATCAACATATTCACCTGTTGCGCAATCAAGAGCACATGTTCGTCATATGTTAAAATGCTTAAGTTATCACAGTAATCTTAGAGACAAACTTCAAGCCCACATTCAGTTATTATTACTACTTTAGATTAATGATTGCTTTCAGTATAAAAGTACAAAGAATTACGTGTTAATTCAAAAATAAAATTGATTACTCTGCACTTCATAGAAAAAAACCTCTTCATATGGCAGAGACTCTACAAACTACCAGTGCACCCAAACATTAACCTGTTTCTGATCAGTTTTTCTGAGAGACATGCTACAAGAGCTTTCTCAAGGCATTCTGTCACATAAATTTGCTCCAGAAGGACGTTAGTTTTTCCTTTAAACCTGTAAACTTTGTGATACAAGGCCACCTAAGCTGTAATTTACATGCAGACACAAAAGACTGTCACCCTTTGAATATCCTGGTGTGCTCGGATGAGCACCTGAGTGACCCTGGGTATGGCTCCGTGCTCTCTCAACGCAGCATGGTTAGTTTGTGAAAGCACAAGGTTGCGAACAAGTCCCATGACGGCTTTGACAAGTGGCCATCTGCTGGACGGTTGAAGAAGCTTTATAAGAGCTGGGATGCCATAGTGCAGACGCACAGCATTCTGTGCCACCTCGGCCTCTGGATGACGACTCGTCAGATGACGCAGAGCACAGATCTAATAACAGCACAAAAGCATCCAAAGTTCACATCATAATTAGGGCTGTACCAAATAGGTGATTATCACACTTCAGCCGAATACGAATAATTGGACCAGCTATTCGGCCGAATACGAATATAAAAAGTGTACAAATAGTCAAGGGACATATTTCAAATGTAAGCAGCAGCTTTAGTTTAGTGAATTCAATACATAAAGTTAAAGTAAACAGCTAGCTACAGGTAATGTAATATAGTAACTACATGTAATTTTTGCATCCTTCTGCCAGTCTGTGTAGACTAGGAATGGAACTAATTTACCATATATACTCGACTATAAGTCGAGAAATTTAAGACCATTTCAGGACGGCAAAATAGGTCTTTCGACTTATACTTGAGAGGCAAAATAATGGGAGATTTTCGGACCGAATATTCAACATTCAATAGCAGATATCAAACTATATATCTTTATTTATGATGGCCGCATGCATTAATAATGATCTGCCCACAGTAAAATAAATATTTTGCGGAGAAATCCGCCGAACTTCTCCTCTGAAAGACAGCAGATATCAGGCTATATTTCTCGATTTATGACGGCCACATGCATTAATATTCATCTGCCCATAGTAACATATATATTTCGCGGAGAAATCCGCCGAACTTCTCCGCTGAAAGACAGCAGATATCAAGCTGTTACCTCTTGCTTTATCACTCGTTTTTTATTTTATGGGTTCAACTTATATTCGAGCCGTCAATTTTGGACGCTATTTTTGTCCAAAAATTGCACTTCGACTTATACTTGAATCGACTTAAAAGTCGAGTATATACGGTAACTTAACTTAGCAATGAGACAGCTTACACTGCGATACCATCGTCCAGGCAGTAGGCAATGCCTGGCTGCAACTGCAGCATATAATATGTTAATGAGAGAGTTATTTTTGTCCAAACTCCATCACTGCTTGCACTCTGAAAGTGCCAGTCCCAAGCTTGGATACAGGGACTGTCAGATTTCACATGACCAATATTCATATTCGGTCCCACCACCAAACATCAATTTGACCCATGTTTCGGCTCCGAAGAGAACACAAAGCAAATATTCAGTACAGCCCTAATTACAATATAAAATCAATTTTAGCGCTTATAAGAAACAACTTAGGATATCAGTGGTTTTCCCTGTTCTTTGTCATAGTAAGTAGTAATGTAAGTGAAACAACACAACATTAAAAAATGGGTATCGCGTCAAGTGATCCTCCATCAGTTGATCCCCCGTCAGTTGATCCCCGTCAATCGATCCCCTCCCTATTCATCCTAAATGAATCTCTAGGCTGCGCATCACAGACTTGTAGCTGAGACCGTTAGTAAACAAAAGATTGACTTTACAGATTTGGAAAATAACAATGCAATGCCTAGAGTTCATGTCACTCGTCCAGGTTTCGTGTCATTCGTCCAGGACGGACTATATATATTTCTACACAAAGTTGTCAGTATGGAACATCAGGCAACGAAACTATATCGCTTGCTTGAGGCTAGTGTCAACCACGCTGTAAACACTTATGGCCGGTCGGTGGTTCTGTTATACCTCCGAATAATGGCTCATTTATCCCATGCATAGACACTTATGCTTAGAACTGTATGCTCATAAATTAATCATATTATGACTCTCAATTACACTTTTATAATTTCTTATCATTTTAAAATTTCGTGCTCTGTTACGTCGTTCTTTTAATAAATGGAGAAGGTCGCAAGTGGGCTGGGTTCAATAGGCAGGCGATCAATTGATGAGGCGATCAATTGACTAGGGGATCAACTGACGGGGGATCAACTGGCGAAGGATCAAAAGACGTAAAACCCCAAGAAAATGAAATTCTGGAACATTGCATTTCCTGGTGGTTCCCCGCATGCACTCTGCCACGGCCCAATCCAGGAGCTTTGCCTACGTAGGTCCCACCAGCTTGAACAGCCTTCCCCTTCGGCAGATGCTGCTCTCACTTTCCCCTGCTGCCTTCCGGAAGCGACATGAAGACTTTCCTTTGCTTTCTTTAGCTCTGTATTGATCGCGAGTGCCTCTGATTTGAGTGGTGCTATATAAGTGCTCCATTATATCACATTACTGTTCACTCTTCTTCACTGGAAAACACAAAGCAAAGTCACTCACCGCAGGTTCCGTGATTTCCTGATGGTCACCAGCCTGTAACACTGTTCGCACCAAAGCTTCGACTCCACCAAACTGACTGACAGCCAATTTGTTGGCCTGGTTGTTACAGGTCATGTTGGAGAGGATTCCTGTGACACAAGTCACTATATTGACATCATTAGAGGAAAGCAGTTGCACAAGCATTTGAAGAAGTGGCTCCAAACCCTCCTAAACAATCATAACACACTAACAAAGTTCAGAAAATCATTTTTATCTTAGTCTAATTTAGTTCACTAATCAATCATTTAATTTAGTATCAGTTTTAGTTCACAATTTCTCTCTAGTTCTCATTTCGTGAATGACAGCCTAATCTGTTTCATTCCTGTTTCTAATATGCTGGTCAAATCTAACTCATTTTAGCCCAATTTTGGAAATACGATGCCGGTTTACAAAATTATGAGTTACCAACACCAAGTGCTTAACATAATTAATTAAACTAAATCGACACCAAACGCAAAAGCATTTATGAATAAGCAGGCTTACACATCAGCTCTGCGAACACTGCATAGTTACACTTTGTCATTCGGAACTGTATATCAACTGTTATTCTTATATTATTTATAGACAAAGTATTTCCATACAACACCTTTTGTGCTTCTTACTACACTTAATAATCTAATAAGTCTACTATCAATTCGTACTTAACCTCTTAACCGCGAATCCTGAGTTAAATTCCTGAGTTAACTTTCTGAGTTAACTTCCTGAGTTAAATTCCTAAGTTAACTTCCTGAGTTTACTTCCTGAGTTAACTCGTCCACGGTAAATCATTGTGAAGTGTGAACCCCCGGGTTATCTTGTCATTACGATATGCATCTAATATACCCACCGTGTGACCAGTATAAACTCACCTAATTGAAATTATAAAAATATCAAAGCTTTACGATTGTAGATACGGCTTTCAAAGTTATAAATTACGCCATTTGCTGGACGGGCCGATCAAAATACTACATCTTAAACTTATTTCCGAAAAAAAACTAGCTGGTCGTTGCATGGTTGCAAACGTGTTTTATTGTGTGACTAAATACCTTGATTTTGGTTTGTCCAATTTAGAAAGTTATGATGCTCAAATTATAGTTCCAGTCATGTTACTGTTTCAGAAAAATAATAATGACAGGAAAGATTGCTGAAAACCCTTAACCTCTTGTGCGGTCAGAGATGGGTCGCTATTTGGCCATCATTTATTGCTTGAAATCATGATAAAATTCAATAGGGCTTATTTTAAAATTAAATATATATGTTGATTTTTATGTTTCTCAGAGCGGTGATGTGATACTGCATTTCTACACTTTCTAACATCAGTCGTTCTTTAATTAAGAAAGAATAAAAAAATTTATTATGCGGTAAAAGGGTTAAACTGTACGTCATACACAAAGGGCAGAAAGTTTAGACCGGAAACAAAACGTTTTATGAAAGTTGAAGCTGGAAGAGCTACGCTCCACTCGCATCTTTATGTCATAAAGAGGAAAGTCAGGTAGGGTGACAGTCATATGTGCATACGCGTCGTTCAACTGTGTCACCACTGAAAATTCCAACAAAATATACACTTTGGTATATTCTACATTTTTGTTCAAGATTTCAATATCATTCTCATTTTGATTTCGTTCAATACATTTTTTTTGTTTAAAAATCACGGATATGCACCAGCAAGTGATTACCCTTAGACCATGGAAAGCAAGAAACAAATCTGCAAGCAAGAAAAAAAAAGAAGAAAGGACCCTGCTTTCACACTGATCAAAGAGTCTGAAGACTATGAGAACATTATCGCTCTGAACTACTTAACCATACTTCTTTTCATCCACCTAATTACCAAAATTGGGCTAGAGTAGTTATGTTACTGCTGTGCATATAACTTAGTACCTACCTACTAGCATAGTAGCACACAAGTCATAAATGCAACAATTTTAAGTAAGTTTAACACTTAATAATAGATTCAAATAAACGTTTCCAACCACTCGTGTTGCTGTGTCCGACAGGTTACGCAATGTCCAAAGGCAATTCTGAACCAGCCTCTGGCTTGGATGATTCAAATGCATTGCCAATGCAGCCATTCCACCTAAAAAAGACAGCTGCCATGTAAATATATTTTATTGTAAATACAGCTTAACTCGTGCTCAATGAAAGATTAATTTCTTGTCAATCTGTTCCATCCTTATCTTTAAAATAGAAAATTTGAGAATATAATATACATACCTTAATATTTATAGCTCAAGCATACATTACAATTTTAGATTTGATATGCATAAGCAAGATATGGATTTATGCATAAAAACCATGTTAAATATAATATTCACAACCGCACACAGTTTCAACGCAATTGCCTGCGATAGTCTGAAAGATCACTACATTGTTGGAGTTTCCTCCACAGTAATCATAGAAAAAACTTGATGATACTATTATTCCATTGAATAATAAATCAGACCTAGACTTTCCAGATACATTAAGGGTAAAAGCTTCACATTATATCCAAGAATTTAAGCAAAAACAAACTGATAATACTAGTTTCACTGGTAATACCAGTACAAATCCATCTATACCCTCGATATAAGACCCTAGAAAATCTTAACAATTCACATAGGTTTTTGGCATTTCTCATATTGCTGCCAATGGGGAACAGGGGAAGTGGCTGCTACCCTGAGACCATTCACAAAAAAGTGGGGCCTTATTTCAAAAATAAAAAATTATTTTACTTCTCGAAAAGGCCGCAAAAATATCAATCTTACAAAGACAAAGTTACAAACCAAAGCACAATTTGCTAGAACAAAAAGCTAAGTACATAAATTAATTGGTACCATCTATATTATTGTTTTAGTAATGTAGCAAGCATTACACTCTCAATTATAGAGCAACAGTGAGACAGAGTAATGTTTTTGGATTGCGTCATCTGCACTGACTTCACGAAAATAATATTTAATAAATATTCTGTAGAATATAGAATAAAATTTAATATTGCAAATATTCACCTTATTTCATGTAATTACAATAAATTATGTCATGCTGTCAGATATGTCGATGTGGGTGGTTCTAACAAAACATAACAGAGCATGACAAAGGTTGTGCCCCAAAAACGGCTATTTTTGACGTGATTTAATTATGCAATGACCCCTTATTGGGTTCATTTTTACAGAGAAGCTTAATCATGAAAATATTCATCCTTATGTTGGAATTCAAAAATAACCTTCATATATTAATTATTTTTAATGAGCAATGGAGAAAATCCTGAATGAAGTCTAGAAGAAAGCGGCTGTTGTAATTGGTTAATACTTTTATACAATATACTATATCTATCATCATGCTAGTATAGAAACAAATTAGCATTACTATAAAAGTATCCAATTAGGGGCCGTCCATAAAGTACGTGCGCTCAGAGGGGGGAGGGGTCCAGGAAAAGCGTATGTTTGCGTATAGGGGGGGAGGGGGCCGCTCAAAAGAAGTACGTACGCAGAGATAAAAAATTATGATGTGAAATACGTCGTATCTGTTGTCCTGTCTAATTATTACCAACATTCTCTTCTACCATTTGTGAACTATAGCACTATAGCGGGTGAAGCAAGTCGGAGGTGGGGGTGGTTGCAAAAGCGTAAGTACTTTCGGGGGGGGGGGTGTCAAACGTACACCTTGCAACAGGGGGAGGGGTCAAAAAAGTCAAGTTTTCGGCGTACGTACTTTATGGACGGCCTCTTACTGTATATTATTGAATTGACTGTTTTGCCATGTTTTCGGTGTTTTAATAAAACAAAAAAAATACGTATTATCATAATGAATATAATTAAAATTATTGATATTGGTTAAGTGCAAACTGCCAAGTTGGGACTGAGGGGTCTTTTTCATCAGCTCACTTCCCCGGTGTTAATACCTGGCTATGCCACTGTCATATTGCAGTAAATTAGAATAAGGCATTAAAAAGTAAATAGTGGAGAAAATGACATCAGTATAAAAATACCTACCAGCTTCAACAATGGCTGGTTTACTGCTAGAGCACACAGACAGGACCTTGAGAACACGAGATGTTGTCCAAAGCAACTTCTCATATGTGTAGGTTTGCATAATTCGCACCAATTCCAAAGGCCCTCTGCTGGCCAGTATGATCAACTAAATACACCAGAAAACACAACACTTTTATTATGCTATTATTTACTAAAAACAAATTTCTTTTAACAAACTAATTTTTTCAGAATAATCCATTTGAAAAGCCAGCTTCAAGGTCAGCTACTCCAGAAATATGATCGATCATAGAACCAAAAAACAGACAGGTATACAAGTTGAAAAAGGTGAGTCATAAGTTTGGACTTGAGAGACATCAATGAATTAACAGAACAAACTGAACTGGGCAGCGAATTCTAGTGCCAGGCCACCGGGTAGCCAGGCATATATTGGCCAATCAGACTCAGCCAAAGTTTTTTACAGGGATAATAACATGGCAGACTTGTCCAGTTTGATGAAGTTGAAGATGGGAAAAAGTGTTTCGGAGGGACCATAGTTCACTCTGCTAATGTCGGACGATGAAATTAATTATGCTTTTTGCTTTCACAAAATGCTAATAATAACAGTAGTTTTCGTTCAATTGAGAGTTATAAGACTGAGCACTTGACACACCACAACTCTCAACCCAAGGCCTTTAGCTTGGAATGGCAGAATTAAGCTTTCTGACATGCAAGTTAAATTATGGTTGAGCAAGACAGCTTTGATCATTTAATTGGCTGTTTTTATGGGACAGTAAAATTGTGATAACAGTGACATTTGTGTTTAAAAAATATCATTTATATCAAATAAATAAATGAGCATAATGAACTGTGTGGCTAAGTGGAGTCCGCAATAGGCCAAGGAATTAGACAGTGGGATTAAGAGAGAGTGAGGTCAAAAAGATCTGATTTCTTGTTGTTGAATTGGATGGATAATTGTACATAATAAAGAAGATCTATATGTCATGTCGTGTCATGTCACATCGTCATCATCACTTCGCAATGGTGGACTACATGAATGGGAAAGTGATGTCCAATGCTTTCTGTCTCGTACGATGTTCATTAAGCTTGTGCCTTTTAAACCAATCCACGCCATGACATGGTCAAACCAACAGATTCTGGGTCTTCCACGACTTCGGCTTCCTTCCACTATACCCAACATCACACTGTACTCAATATTGTCTTTAGGCTGTCTCATGATGTGCCCCAGTTTGTATCCGTCCACTTTGATCAAAAGTGCGTCATTGTTATTTGTCATTACTTTTGTCTTTGCTACGCTAATTAGCATACTGTATTCTTTTGCTAATATCTCAACACATTGCACCAACTCCTGTAAATCCTCTGGTGAAGTGGCCAGTAGCACAACGTCATCAGCATATCTAAGGCTATTTATACTCTTCCCTCCAATCCTGAATCCCTTGTTGTAGCCTAGTGGTGCTTTTTGCATTACCTGCTCTGCCAGAATGTTAAACAGGCTTGGTGATAAATTACATCCTTGTCGGACTCTTTTCTTGATATTAAACCATGTCGACATGATTCCGTCTGTCTTTACAGTAGTTCATTGTTGTTTGTAGAGATTTCTCAATAGCTGAATGAGGTGGGGTGGGAAACCCATCTCCATCATGGTTATCCATAGTTGATCATGCTGAATCATGTCAAAAGCTTTTTGTAAAGTCAATGAAGCAGAGGTACTGAGGATATTGAACATTTTCAGTACATGGTAGCAATGCAGCTTTGTGTGATTTGTGAAGGAATGCCACTCCCTCTGCCAAGCCAGTGTGCACCTATGGACTGTGGTACAGAAGGATTTTGTTGCCGCCCTCCTCCCGATTGTCAGGTGATTCCTATAGGAAATCTGCAAGTAGGATCAAGCTTTCTATCAATGGCATCTGTTGTTGTCCAGGTCTTACAACTTCAGAGGAGAACTAGCAACTTCTGAAGCACAAGATCAATGGTGAAATACAAATAGAGATACATTCTAAGTAGTTTCTGTCAGTAAAAGATCAAAATAAAGGCCAACCCACTTCTCCATGAAAGATTACAAATATTTTATTGAAATAGCCTAACATCATATTTTCAACTTCAGCAAAATTACAACGAATTTTTGGTAATGAAGTTTTGAACCAGAATAATAAAAGAATACCCCACTCTGGCAGACCAATTAGGCCTAGTGTAATTCTCCCATTTGATACAACATACTTGTGCAAAGCTGGAGTCTCATTTTATACAATAACCAAAATAAAAAATTTAAATTGACTAAATGCTGCATCAGATATAAGAGTCCAGCTTTCTAGCATCAAACAAAACATCAACAAACTGTCATAAGAAAAAATCAAAAAGCATCGCACACAAAACATTTTGAGACTTAGCATATATTTACCCTATTTTGCGTTGCGGTTTAGACTAGACTTCACTATTTTGTACAATGTAAAATAAATTTCACAAATTTTCACAGGAAGCTTTTTGTTTAGCATCTACGTATGACTTCACATGAAAGATAATTTATATTTTGTTGTTAATAATCTAATCCAAGCCTTAACCTGTACATGCCTGCATTCTCAAGCGTTTGTACCTACAACAAAATATGTTTAATTTTGGACTGGGATTCCGTCAAAATAATTTAAGATCAAAAGGGTTCCAAATAAATATTTGGCATAAAGAATAGTGAATTATAAAAAATAAATAATTATTTGGCGGAATGTGGAAGTTTCACAATCGGTAGGCGAATTTGGCCGACACTGGTATATAGGCACTTTAGATGCGGCAATACAAACCCCAAAGGAAAAGTTCGCTCACAAATGCACACAACTTAAACCGAATTAATGAAAGAAAAAACGGCTGAAGGATGAGGACTTGGAAAGTGTAGTATGGGATATGAGAGTGTATGATGCTTGGAAGGAGTTTAAGGAAGTTTTGAAAGATATTGTTAAGGAAAACATATCAAAACACAAACACAGATAAGAGGAGGGCAAGGAGTTAAACTTAAGAGGAATTTTCAGAAGTTGAAAAAAATGGAGCATTTGAATGAACATAATATATAAGAATGGTGGTCAACACAGAGTTACTGTATGTGATAAATCAGTAAGAATCAGAGAAAGTCTGTAGATGTAATCTATCTAGATTTTGTCAATGCATTTAATACAGTACCCCACGAAAAACTGGCCAAGAAGTTGCAAGATTGTGAAATTACAGGGCAGGTAGGTACTAACATGGATTCAAAGCTGAAACTATAAGGTAGAAGCCAAGCAGAGGGCATAGGTAATTGGGCCTAAGATTTCTGGCTGGATGACAGCGTTAAGTGGAGTGCTGTAAGAATTAGTCTTTAGGTCATTGTGGGTCGTACTTTTTTCAATAATGATATAGATGATGGAATTTTATCGACAATCTGTAAGTTTGCATATGCAAAACTATTAAGAGCAGTGGATGGTGAAAAAGAAGTGACGATACTGCAGGACAATCTTAGAAGAATGTTCAGAAGGTCACATGACTGTCAGATGCTGTTTAATTTGGAAAAGAGCTCAGTAATTCGTATGGGAAGAGAAACAGCGAGTTTTCATTAAATGGGGTAAGGTATTGAAAGTGAACAAGGAAGAAAGGGATTTGGGAGTGATTATACATAAGAGTACAAAACATGCAAGACTGAGGCAGCAAAGAAGGCTAACAAAGCTAGGCATGATTAGAAGGGCAATAAGTCACCAAAAACTGACGTTGTATAAATCACTAAATAAGTCAGAGTTTGAATACTCCATATCTGGAGCTAGACATGGCAAAGTTGGAGAAAGTGGAAAGAAGAGCTACAAAAATTATATGGGGCTACAAGCCACAAAGAAAGGCTGAATAGGTGTACACTAACAACATTGGCTATTATGAGGAGCAACAGAGCCCTAACTGAAGCCAACAAGATTGTTACTGGAAAGAGGCAGTGCAGTCACGTAGGTTTTTTGAATTAGGAGGTATCTCGGAGATAAAATGGGGTAAAATGGGGCAACATGCGTCTCGTAAAGCCTCTGTTGCTCAATTGCCCATCACACCACCTACCCGTGGTACCCCTGTTGGAAGCGAAGTGTGTGGTGGACAACCGAACCCGCCGGTATATGCGAGTCCCAGGGGAGAAGATCTTGAAGGACGGATGGTGGAAGTCATTAACGCAAGGAGATGGTGTCTCAATAAAAACACCCAGGGGAAGGCAATGGCAAACCACCCTTGTCAATGTGCAAAGAAAATCGCAATGATTAACATAGAACAATTGATAGTTGCAGATGGCGAGACTCCCAGGCCGGAGTGCAACTCAACAGTTACTGGGGAAGAGTGAGACGGTGAGTCGAGAGCCATTGGATCTAATGAAGCAACAGGACCAAAGCCGAAAGGATGTCCTGTGGTGGATCGCATCAGAAGGCAAAGACTTAACCTGAGCTGTAAACAGAGGATGAGGGTAGCCACTTGGAACATGAGAAGTATGCAGAGTGGGAAGATGAATATCATACAGGAAGAAATGAAACGACTAGATATAGCAATAATAGGATTGTGTGAGACAAGATGGAAAGGTCAAGGACATTTTACTTAGAACGGATATAGGACAATAATGTCAGGCCAAAAACAGAGAGGAAGAAATGGGGTTGCAATCATGTGTGATAAGAAAAGTACAATGCAATAATGGGATACGACACTGTGAGCGATAGAATATTGAGTGTAAGATTCCGGGGAGGAAAGGTAAACACCACAATTGTACAGGTGTATGCTCAACAGTACCAGAAGAGGAACATGAAAGATTTTACACTGAGCGTAATGGACAGAACTGCAAAAGGAGATGTATTAATGGTCACAGGAGACTTTAATGCGAAAGTGGGAAAGGGCACGAGAGAAGAAAAGGACACAATGGGCAACTATGGCCTTGGGGAGCAAAATGATGCAGGAGAAAGACTGATAGAGTTCTGTGAAGGCAACAACATGAGAATTATGAACACGTGGTTCGAACAACCAAAAAGAAGACTATACACATGGATGCCACCAGATGGGAAATACAGGAACCAGATTGACTACATATTGATAAATAAAAGATGGAAAAGCACAATAAGAGATGTAAGAACGAAACCAGGAGCAGATTATGGAACTGATCATGAACTATTAATGGCAACGTTACAAACGAAACTGAAGAAACTAAGAAAAGAAGAAAGAATGACCACATACAACTGCAAAGGCATCACACCGGAATACAGAATGGAAATAAAGAATAGGTTCGAAGTACAGGAGAGGGATGTGATGGAGGTAGAGGAGGACACAAACAACCTGTTGAGAAGATGAAGGGAATGATATTGGAAGTTGCAAAGAAACCCATCCCGAAGAAGAAGAAATTCACAACAACACCATGGCTATCGCTAGAAGCTATTAGTATAGCAGGAGAAAGGAAAGCTGCAAAAAACATAGGAAACAAAGATAAAGTAAGAGAAATGAAAAGTGCCTTCCAAAAGCAAGCACGGAAAGATAAAGAAAAACATTTAAATGAAATGTTCAGGGAAATGGAGGAAGAAGTAAAGAAAGGGAGAACGAAAGAAATGTTCTCAAAAGTGAGGGCAATATATAAATAACGAGAAAATTTACACCTAGAATGGGTTCACTGAAGTCAGGAGATGAAAACGTAATTGGTAATGAAGAGGGGATGAAGAAAAGATGGAAGGACTACACGGAGGAGGTGTACAGCGAAGACAAGAGAGTAAAAAAAATGCAAAACGATATAACAGAACACGAAAAGGAACTGGTGGTTATGGAAGCAGAGGTGGAATGGGCAATCAAACAACTGAAGGACAACAAAGCGCCAGGTCATGATGGAATACCCATAGAACTGATAAAAGCGGGAGATGACGCAATGATAAAGACAATAACAAAAATATGCAATAACATATGGAAAACCGGAGAGTGGCCAGAGGAATGGAAGAGATCAATATTTATCCCTTTATTTAAGAAAGGAGACGCAAGAGAGTGCGAAAATTACAAGACAATAGCATTGATATCACACACAAGTAAAATACTACTCAAAATAATTCATAAAAGAATGGAGTACACAATTGAGAGAGAGCTTCCAGACAATCAGGCAGGATTTAGGAAATCCCGGGAACGCAAGATCATATTGCTAACATGAGGTGGATAATGGAAAGGCATAGGGAATATGGACAAAAAGTGCACATATGTTTCATCGATTATAGCAAAGCATTTGACTGCATTAACCATGAACTGATGTGGAAAACTGTAATAGAAATGGGAATACCAAAACACTTGATACAACTACTAAATGGATTGTACAAAGACCAGGAGGAAGTGATAAGAACAGAATTTGGAGACACAGACAAATTTAAATCAAGAAAGGGGTGAGGCAAGGGTGCATCCTGTCCCTATTTCTTTTCAACCTGTATGCAGAAAGGATAATGAGGAGGGCAGATATGGAAGAGGCAACTGAAGGAGTAAAGATATCAGAAAGGACATTGAATAATCTAAGATATACAGATGACACAACACTACTGGCAGGGAAGAAAGCAGATCAGGGAAAACTGATAAGAAGACTGAAGAGAGAAAGTGAGAAGGCAGGCCTATACTTCAAGTTAAAGAAGACAAAGATAATTATAACAGCTGATTGGGACAGTTTCGAGATAGATGGAGAGGAAATAGAGGTGGTAACAAGCTTCACGTTCCTGGAATCATTAATAGAAAAAGAGGGAAAATGTGACTCGGAAATAAAGAGAAGGGTGGAGGGAAAACTGCAATGAATGGACTGGAAAAGATATGGAAAGACAAACATGTGAGCATAGACACAAAAAAGATTAGTGAGAGCAATGATCTTCCCTACAGTACTATATGGCTGTGAAACATGGACAATGACAAAGAACATGGAGAAGAAGATTAACGTATGTGAAATGTGGATATGGAGGAAGATGCAGAGAATATCATGGACGGAGAAGACAACAAACAAAGAGGTGCGCAGGAAGATTGGAGTTGAGAATGATGAGACGTTACAACAAACAGGGTTGAGAAGGAAGCTGGGGTTTTTCGGACATGTTATGCGATCAAATTGGAATGGAAAAGGAAATGATGCTGGCATGTGGAGGAGGAAGGAAGAAAAGAGGGCGTCCAAGAAAAAAATGGATGGATGTCATGCATGAAAAAACTGAAATGAACCTGGAGGAATTAAGGGATGCAACTTCGAAAAGAAAAAAATGGAGAGGATTGGTCATGGCGGACACTAGATTTCCAAGATATAACAGCACAACACCTTGTGATCTCGGGGAAATTGGCATGAATTATTTAAGAAATCGAAAGGAGCTTAGGCAGACATTCTCAGTTCTAGAGTTGCACAATGGTGGAATAGTTTAGACGATAGTACTGTCACTGCTTTTATGAGGAAGCTAGGAAAATTGGACTATTAGTCTAAGCATGTCCCAGTTCTTTTGAACCACTTTAAACCCATAACTGTTGTTTTATACTGAGCCTTTAAATAAGCCCTCATTTATAAGCATATGGTTTCTATTGACACTGTTTGCCTACTATAAATTTATGACTTATTATTAATTCATTCACGTAGTTTACCCAGCCTTACACTAAATCCTATAAATTATGGTGACATTTCTAGTTATGTTGAATATATAATATTCTAAAACGCACCAATGAGCTTATGAAGAAATTTCTATCCCTGACAATTCCATAACAGTTTTGAGCTTTATGTTGTTGGCACATGTTATAGGCATGTGCCATATAGAGACATGTGCCATGTATACATGGCACATGTCACACAGGGCACAGGTTTAATTTGAGGTTGACTGGCTAAAACGGTTGGAGAAGGAACTAATTAAAGCAAATCAACGGTAGGCAGGCCTAACTGCATTATCCATGCTACATTATACAGGCGCGACCTTTGAATGCAATATCGTTTGATACCTCGTGAAATTTTAACATCTTTGACGGCGAAAATGAGGCACAGTATAAATATCGCCGTCGATGAAGGCTACGGAGTAATCAAAGAACCTCTTAAACACTTTCTGATGCCTAAAATGTCGTCAAATGCGATGAATCACAAAGGCTACCATCTTTGTTTACATCGCCCATACGCTAGGAGTAGAGGACTTACTCCTACCTCAGAATCGGAGTAGACTTACACCAAGCGTAAAGGGCTGTGCTGCTCCTATAATTACCAACATAGCCCACTACTTCAGTGTAGGCCATTTTACGTCGGTAGTAGGAGATATGCCAACCGCCATAATTACCGGCCCTGAATAGAAGACACAGGTCATCATTAAGGCTGTCAACAGGTGCCCGGGTACCCGCCTGAAGCTGACTTACCCGGGTAATGAAATCAGTTTTTGGGTACCCGAAATTCTGTAAAACTTTGCAATTTTACCTGAACATATGCCAGAAATATTCCGTTAGTCACATTGGCTGAGTGCCCAGGCAATGAAAAGCGGTTCTCGGGCAACGACATTCCGTAAAAATGCGCGAGTTCACCCAAGCATTTGCCAGAAATATTCTGTTGGTCATATTGGCTGACTGCCCAGGCAATGAAATTGATTCTCGGGTGCCTGACATTACGTAAAAATGCGTAATTTTCTACATTTCCTAACAAAATATCCACGCAGTCGGGTACCCAACCCAGGTCGCCATTTCAACATTTTTGGACAGCCTTAGTCATCATCATCATCATGAGATATCAAACCAATAAATAGGTTATCTTTAGAAGGTACATCATTTCAACCTTGCTCTCCTGGTTTCCATAAGCCAGTATCTGAAGGCAGTCTGTGGTTATGGCAAGGAATTTGACATTGCTGCTTTGCAGAAGAGCAACCATCTTCTGCAGGCCTCCTGCCAGTCGGACGGCCATCTTTGATCCTTCCTGATGCAGAAGCAGGTTGTGCAGCGTAGTGATGGCATAGAACAAGACAGACTCCACTGGTGAGCTGCTCAAAATAAAAAATCACAAGTAAAGAAATTGAACCTACTCCATCCATCCCAAAAATCATATAATAATTTATATTTCAAAGAGTCTATAATTAATCTCTCATACGCTACATAACCCTTCACTGGTCAGTTACTTGTCTCAACTTACCAAAAAGATAAGTGGACCACAAATCTTTTTGCCTTTCTCAGTGATTCTTATTTATGGAATTCCCTACCACCAGCCTTTTGGAACCATTCTGACTCTTATCTCATTTACCAACACTAGATCGCTTGTCTTCTTCAAATTAGCATGATACAAATATCTGATTAATAATATGTATTAAATATATGCACACACATGCATATAGTATATATTTATATTTATTAGAGGTGGGCAGCAATTAAAATTTTTAATCGAAATCAATTGTGCGATTAAAAACTTTAATCGCATGATTAATCGCATTTGAATCGCACTGTATTATTACAGTATTATGTATCATTAACATCAGGTAATAGTTAAATAACTGATATTTAAGACAACTTTACTCCTTATTAGCAGTGCTTTGTTTCAGCCGGAATGCCCCAGAATGGCATTCTGGCACCTTATTTCCAAAATAAAAATATTAGTTGCGCAAAAACTCTGGAATTTGATACAAAAACTTAACAATTCAATTTGTCAGATTCCACAATTTATAAGTAAATGTATAGATTGTGTTAATTGTGTCCTTTAAATGATGTCAGCTCTCTGTTGCGGTCGTTTGGGCTCTTGCACCAACTATAAGCGAATGATATGCAAGCATGCCTTCACTGCCGTCCAGTCGATGCAGTGGTCACTGTGGGGCTCATGTGCCATTCCATTGATGCCGTATCTGGTTGGATGGCCTGAAATCGATTACTTCTGAACCCATCCAAAACCCAGTGTATTTGGCTCAGTGGTTATAGGCAGTTGGCTGGTCTGGACCTTTGCCGGTTGGTTGAAGCCCTCCCTCATGTTACTTTTTCGCTTACTGTTCGTGACCTTGGTGTGACCTTGGTGTGACGATTGATCAACTGATAACTCAGTTACGCAAAGCTGTTGCTATCAGCTTCATCGGTTGTGTGTTGTTCTGCGTTCCCTCTTCCATGACGCTGTTGTAATCCTTGTTCATTGCCTTTATCACCAGTAGGGTTGATCTGTTCTTGCAGATCTTCCGGCTGGCCTAATAGGGCGCTTCTTTTTCTCATTCAGCCTATCAAACTCAGAATTAACGATTTGTTCCTTTTTTCAGGCAGCATCTACATCAGTTGAAAGTTACAACCACAGCCGATAGCATCAGAGGGGAGCAGTTACTAGCGAGGTTGTGATCATGGCTATGGTCGAGGTCATGGTTAAGGTCATGTTCGCAAAGATCAGTTTTGGTGGAACATCACTAAACTGACCGACGACAACATCTGACAGTGAGCAATGGAACTGGCAAATAGGCATTATCTACGAAGGACATTCCTTTTGCTAGGACAGCAGGACCTTCAAACAAGATGATGTGATTGCACAGCATGCAAACCCACCACACGATGCTATCGTGCCAGATTCTGGCAGGCACCCTCCTCCTTTTCCAGGCTGCCTGACTAGCATTTCCACCCAGTGCACATGTTAGTAGAAGGTGCATAGTCTGTGCCAAGCATAAAATAAATTGATTGGAAATACAAAGACACTAAAATTGTGACCTGTTGCAAAAAACACAATGTCCATTTGTGCATCGGGAAATGTTATGCATGCTATCATGCAAAGGTGCTTATATAGATGATGTTTCATTCACAAAACAGATTAGTTTCACAGCCAGAAGTCTGCTGATTCAAAAAATATACCCTTTATTATGCTTAGATGTAACCATTGTTGCTCTATTGTTGTTCCAATACAGGTACCATCAAATTACTAATTTTCTGAAAAAACAATTCGGGCGGGGATGGGTCAAGTTACAGAGCTGTAATTAGGTTGTCTAAGTCACGCTAAGAAATATATGTGACAGATGCTAGTTACGGCAAGAGGAGGGGTTTGTCCGGGGAGTTAATGTCCTGCCTAAAATTGAGAGGCGGTTTGTCCGGGGTTATTTTGTTTGGGGTTTTGTTCTACACCCGAGCTCGATCCTCGATTAAGCGGTACCGAGCCTTCTCGGTTGTGGGCCCTTCCATTTGGAATGGATTTCTAGCGCTTCGCATGCTCCTTAGGAACAATCTGCCAGCCTTCTATCGTATCCTAAAGTCATTTTTGTTTGGCTGCAGCCTGGCTGAGAGCACCTCTGAATAGGTTTCTTGAAGGGGTGCTATTGAAAATTTTAGCAACATTTCTTTCAACAATACACATGCGTTCTGGCACCTTTTTTAGAAAAAAGCACTGCTAATTAGAATATTAGAAAGCTTAGCAGAATAAAAGAAACGCATCTTTGTGCCTTAGTATCCGATTCAGCATGCCATATGTGCTATTCCATAGAGTCGGAACATCCTGTATGAAACCTTCTTCAGTTATATTTCTTAACTTCTGTTGATCATTCAAATCCGTAGCGTTGCTCGAACTGTGCTTAACCATCCAGTCAGTTCTTTGCTTTTGGCTTTGTTTATAGGATTTGCATTCTTTAATAACACAGACAGCGTTTGCTGCAAAGGAGATGAGACTGGATTGCTTGGGCCAGCAGAACTTGTCCCATTTTTAATTGATAAGCTCGTAAATGGGTGCCAATGTTGAAGATGATATTGTAGCATGGTGATACTGCGGTGGTATTTGAATTCCTTTTTACAATGTCTACATACCACAAATGTCTCGCATTTCAGCAGGAAATTTCCATCTAATAAAATTTTTTCAGAAACCATTCTTTGACAATGTTTGCAAAATGACTTTTAAAGTTTAACACTGACGAAATTTGAGTGAAATATCTGATCGTCGATAATAAACAACGGCAGCCTGTAGGTCAAGGATGTTTTTGAACGGCGCTTTCCAATTCCTTTAGCGTTTTTCTATAACGTTGGGATTTTGACATAAGAAATGACTCAAAGTGTTAAAAAAAAACGATGTGACTTAAAAAAATTAGTTTGCATTAAATAATTTAATCAGTTTTAATAATTTAAAACACATTAATCGCTGAATTAACGCGTTAATTGCCCACCTCTAATAAATATATATATCTGTTAAATGTTACAAGCTGTCATAAATTGCCCCTTTCATGACCTGTTGACACAGCTATCTGGTTAAACTAAGCTATAGGCTGATTGGCAATTGAAAGGAATCACACTAGTTACAGACGTCAGTAGTTGACAAGTTGCTACTGAAAGACCAATTAGTTCCAATTCACCAACTAGAAATGGCTACTTAAATGTCAAGTCCATAATACACACACATGTGGCATGGAGTACATCAAGAATTCTGAATGTGAAGTATCGCATTAAATGTCAGAGAATTTCAAAATGGAGATTCAAAGCCAAACGACCAACCTCAGCAGTGTGACGAGAGCTGGAATACCACAGGATTTAAAGATTGCAAACAGTCCTTCTTTGTGGTGTGACAAGTTGTGGAGTGTTCCAGCTGTGCACCTAACTGTCTCGACATCTCCAGTGCTGCTCATGACATGTACAAGTGACGACACCATTGGCAGTGACATCATGATTGCGAGACGACTCGCCTCCTTCTTTGACAGCTGGTGGATCATCATTGCCGCCTGATTGACAACCACCTGGTCCTCATCATTCAAAAGCTTTGTTAGCTCTGGTATTGCAACCGATGCCAGCTCAGCATCATCCTATATTTCAAGACAATAACAATTCTTACACATATTCCAAAGTAAAAAGTAAGGATGTGCTTTATTGAACCGCTTGCAAACGCTCTGTGGGAACATCATAATACAAACAATCAAAGAATACAATCACAAAATAATCATAATATCAATTACACAACAGACATCCTATCCTCGGAGTACTTAGAGTAAATAGCACAAGGTAAACCAATCATTCACTTCTTATCTCCGTTCTTTACCTCTGTCACGATTATTTCTCAGAAGCTCAGTCACTTGTTGTTTATCTCTTGACAAATATATAAACAAGTCAACACAGCGGACAGGACCCAAGATCGCACAAGTAATCGCAGTAGTCTGCAGAATGAGAAACATTCTGAAAAATCGAGGTAATCATCAGTAATTAATGGCAACCAGTGGTGTTAACTTTTAGTCGGTGGAGATATGCAGTAATCCTACAGTAAGGCAATAGTTCATAATTTTATTACCGTACATAACCATAACCAAATACTTGACTATAAATCAAAACCTTGATATTTGTGAAAGCAAATTCTGAAATGGCTGGCTCTATTGCAAATGCCATGTTGCTCTTCGTCCATAATTATCAATGATGGGCACTTTTAACTAAGTACTGTAGTTATTAACTAGTAGTTATAACTACTATAGAAGTAGTTGCCTAGTAGTCATAACTAGTTTTTAAGAAGTAGTTAAAGAAATAGTTATAACTACCTTTATCAAGTAGCTTTAAGTTAACTACAATATTTCACATAACAAAATTTTCTCCTATTTACTAATTAAAGATTGACAGGGGTAAGAGAGAGAGACAGACAGAAAGACAGACAGACACAGACACCGGTAAGAGACTGGGCACTGGCTGGATAGACCAGGTCGACGAATTGAAGAAGCACAGTCGATGAAGGGCGCTTTGTAGCATGTGTCAGTAGTTCTAGTAATTTGTTAGTTTACAATTAGATATGTCATTGGGTTTCTGATCACTTTTATTACTTATGCTGAACATCAGCAATTAATACTGACAATAAATTTGCATACTTCTTGATGACTATCAATGCACCATTACATAACATTAGCAAAGTAGTTTTAAAAGTAGTTAACTACTTATGTAGTAGTTACCAAACTAGTTATAGCCACTTGCCATCTAAAGTAGTTAAATAGTAGTCATAAATACATATTTTGAAAGTAGTTGTAACTAGTAGTTAAGTAGTCAGTGCCAATCACTGATAATTTATATGCTATACAACCGAAAGTAAAAACATGGGTTTTGTGGGATCCTCTTTTATTGACTTTTGGTAATCTGGTAGATGGCGCAAATGATCCATTTCCTTAAGTGATCATTCATGATGTAAACTTGCCAGAGTGGAGCTCGTCAAGGAAGATTCGTTTGAGTGGTTAAACAATATTTAATTTTTTCCATTATTTTCATTTTTTTTCTCAATTTTCGAGTTATGTCTGTAAAAATTTTATACATTGCATTGTCGTGCAAGCACGACATGTATGCAAAATTTCAGCTCTGTAGGTCGACGGGAACATACCGAAACAAGAGTTGAGAGAACTCCAACGATAAACTTTACGCTGCATCCATGACAAACTTTACGCAAGCCAAGTTAAAGAAAAGAGGGTAATAAAGATCCAGAAGTTTGGTCAGCATGCCATAAATCGATAACAATCATGTAGGGCCTAGTGTCTACACATCAGGTGTCTCTAATAGTCGAAAATAACTGACAAAATTGCTCTAATACTGCAAATGACCAAGACCGCTAATTTTAAATGAAGACCAATCCGAAGACCATTCCTTTAAGACCAAGACCGGACGCATTCGAGACCAAGACCAAGACCGATACATTTGAGACCAAGACCGAGTGGGCCAAGACCAAGACCGCAGTTTTCCGGGCTTGAGACCACATCCCTGCATATTATAGTGTTGTTATATACTTCTATGATATATTTCACGCATGGAAGGCAAATTCCATTATTATCACTCGCTAAGATCTCGGACGAAAGAAATCACATAACAATCTTATCCTCAATGCTGTTCAACTTATATGCAGAAAGGAAAATGATGAGGGTGGAAATAGAAGGGGCAACTGCAGGAGTCAAAATAGCTGGAAGGACACTGAATAATCTAAGGTATGCAGATGATGCAACACTACTAGCTGGAACAAAAGATCTAGAAGAACTGATAAGAAGGGTGAAGAGAGGAAACAAGAAGGCCAGCCTATACCGTAACATAAGAAGACAGACGAAGGTCATGACAAGGTCTGTAAATTTTTGCGGCCAAAAATTGGAAAAATTTGCAGCCAAAAACACAGAATTTGCGGTGTGTTCGTGGCCAAAATATGTAACCCAATAAATAAGTCAATAACTGAGTATAATCAATGACCATTCATGCCAATTATGGCGGGTGCTGTTGCTGTGATGTCTGCTTTGGAAAAGCAGCTGAAAGAGCAAGTTGTAATTTTCCCCTTTTGCCTTACCAATCTCGACATTCTGTGCTTTGCACTTGTGAACGGTGCTTATTCAGGTGCTTATTGCAACTGTCCCTCCAATTAAATTCGACTGGCACACTGCATGTTCTGCAAAATAGTAAATTGCCGCTCACCCGAAAAACCTACCGGGCTAAACCTGAACGTCCTCCTCTAGCCATCGAATGTTTTCGCACACGAAGTCCTAACTAATGTTTAGAACCTTCGCCATCACCACATCAAAAACACAAGCAGCACACAAAAAATGTCAAATTCGTGAATTTTGTGAATCCTGCAAAAATTTGCAGCCCTAGTCATGACAACAGCCAACTGGGAGAGTTTTGAGGTGGACAGAGAGGAAATAGAGGTGGTAACAAACTTCACATTCCTGGGAGCATAAATAGGAAAAGAAGGAAAGTGTGATATGGAAATAAAATGTAGGATAGCGATAGGGAAAGCTGCAATGAATGGACTGGGAATGGTATGGAAGGACAAGCATGTTAGCATAGACACAAAGATAAGACTAGTGAGGGCACTGATCTTCCCTACAGTATTGCATGGCTGTGAGACGTGGACAATGACAAAGAATAAAGCTCAACGCATGTGAAACGTGGATGTGGAGAAAGATGCACAGAATATCTTAGATGAAGGAAAGGACTAATGAAGAGGTGCGCTTGGAGATCGGAATTGAAAAAGATGAGTTGTTACAACGAACAGCGATAAGAAGGAAGTTGGGATACTTTGGACAAGTTTTGCAATCACATGGATTGGAAAAAGAAATGATGCTGGCATATGGAGAAGGAAAGAGAAGACGAGGGCACCCAAGGAAGAAATGTATGGACGAAATACATGAAAAAACCGGAATGAATCTGTCAGAATTAAGAGACATGACATCGGACAGAAAGCAATGGAGGACCATCATGACGGTCGCTAGAGTTCAAAGAACTGACAGCACAAGGTGAAGATCTCCACCGAAAGAAATCAAATAACAAGGTCTTGATTGATCCAAAATTCTGTATATAAGGCAGTATAAAATGGAAAGTCTGTAGTTTTATGCAAAGTACTCATGAATCAGGAAGAGCTCAGTTCTAAGAATTAAAATAAAATACTTAACAAATACTTACCAGCAATGATGATAAAAAAATGAAAACTATGCTGCTCATGCAGAGTTGACACCAGAACAATATGATGAACTGTTTGGGGAATCAGATGATGTTGAATTTGAAGGATTAGAATTTTTTCATAAAAATTAAGCTAATAATATAAATATTTATCATCATGAACTTGAACATTTATTTGTATACTATATATCAATTACAATACATTGAAGATGTTTCCTTTACTTACTAAATTTATTACACAAACTGCAAGCAGTGAACAAAAGTTATCCACTTGTATTCACAAATTGATTATTTATATTATTTAAAATAAATTCTAAATTCGTTAATTAGATTCTGCATATTTTATAGGTGCTTTAAATATCACTAAAAAAGTTTAAACATCACAAGTTGATTTTATGGGTTCGACTCATATTCAAGCCGTTGATTCTGGAGGCTATTTTTGTCAAAATAGTACACTTCGACTAATACTTGAATCGACTTATAGGAGCATATACAGTAATTACTTAAATAATCAATAATTTCAAAAAACTGTTTTGCATATTAAGTCATGCCAATAAGTGACTAACTCCATGCTTTATAAATCATTCAAATATTATTAATTAATTTCAGCAAAGCGCATGTATTTAGGTTCAAATGAGTCAATTCCATCAATCAATCAATATATTTTTATTGTAACCAACCAGATTAACAGCAGTAAGATAATTTGTTCAACGTTCCTGTGACATTGGTAACAATTGGGGGCACTAAAAGGATCTAGAACCCCCTAGCTAGGGTCACCTAAAGTACTTACTAATAATATATACAAAATTATACATGAATGACTGTCAACTAACATATTTCCAACTATGATGAACAGTTTCATTTAATCATACGCTTAATCCAGTTACGACTCAATTGATTAGCATTTTACCATAACTAAGGAGATGAGAACATAATAATATTAACATAATAACGTAGGTTTATAAACTGACAGAGTAGGCAATTTATTTCCATTCGCTATGTGGGCACGCAGCCTCTTTTTTAACCATGTTGTAAGATTGCTTAATCTGTAGAGGAATCTTGTTCCATTCATGGGGTTCCAGCAGGCTTGATGGTAAACTTAAGGGTATCTGAATGCACGGGAGCCGGGCGATATGCCTTTGTATTTCTGGTGTAGTGGGCGTGCATGTATGTACTAACGTGGAAGAAATATTCATAACATTTTGGAAGCAGGTCATGCTCATTTGCTCATAGCAGAAGAAGAATTCTCCAATATGAAACATAATCATCTGTTCAATCCTTAACAGCCTTGGTTCATCAATATTAGATAAATTCTTGAAAAACCAATGAAAGCTGCAAAATCACCAGCACAACCTGAGTTGAGCTGCCCACAAGCAGCATCCCTCACACAGTTAAGGGGGAAATGACCTAAACAGCTAGAAAATAATATTTGAAATTCACTTTTCCCACTATGCATTAACCCTCATCAGAGAAAGACACACTGTAATCTTAATGATCAGCTGCAACACAAAATACTGTTACTAAACCTGGTAGTTGATCAGATTGACAACTGCATGCTTCAGTGACTGTGATGGCTCTGCCAACTGCTGAACTGCAGTCACTTGGTCCGGATGTAGTTTAGCCGACTGAATCGGTAATCCTTCTTCCATTGATTCAGGAAACATTGCTCCTTGTACTCGCTGTGGCTGCGTTTGACTCAGATGCTGATTCAATTCTACAAGAATAATTCCATGTAAATCATGTCATTGTATGTAACTAAAACACTTATTATAGAATCGTATTTACGTAGAATCTGGATTGATGAAAAGAATCTTACACAATTAGAAGGAATCATTGCTTAAATAATAGCTGGATGATAAAATAATTTGTGTTTAGGTAGAAGCTGGATTGATAGAAATAATCTTGATTAAATAGAAGCTATATTGACAAGTATAAGATGGATGTGAGCATATATTTAGCAGACCTATTTGAAGTTTGACCAAGATCATTGTGCTCTCGTGTTAAGCATCGTTTGGTTTTTAAATAAGTAATAATATATAACAAATCCTAGTTTGCCAAAATATTGGCATAAATGTGTCTGGATATTTACTTGCGTATAATACGCCGTATATGCGAATGCATCTAGATAGTAATTTAAACATTTACATTACTTATTTAACAGTTCTGAAGATGCAGAACTACATCACTAAGCTTCAAATGCCATTTTAATCATGGTCATTAGTAACCAATCTCAAACAAGACTGCATAAATGAATTCCATCACCATACTGAATTAGGAAGATGTTTAGGACCCAAAGCAAGATCAATTGCCAGATTAACAAGTCTTTCTTTTAATCTGTGTGTGCTGTAAACATCAGGCATTACATGAAATGACATTAAGATGTCAATCCACATCACTTAAACAAACATTTTCTCATTGTTGGATTGCTTGGCCATGCTTCTTATGACTATTATTGATTGAGGCTTGAAGCAAATTACTTAGGGTCCATCCACATATTATGTACGCAGTGATGGAAATGGGTCTCTAATTTCGGCAATTTTGCGTATGGGTGCATATGGGCGAAGAAGAGGGGTCCAGATAAATGTATATGAACACAAATATGACGGTCTAATTATGATGTCCACATTATGGCATATCAAAATCGAAACTTGAAACAAATCACGGACAATAATTATTCCTGCTTAATCAATTTTATGTAGCAGTAAAACTTTTTTAAATGTAAGTGTTGTTTGTATTTTATTTCATCCTACACATTTAACAAATTTAAATTCTTAAATATGATGCCTAACAAAAATAAATAGCCTATGGTAAAATCAATATCTTATACATGTATTTAGTTATTTAACTTTGCAAGGGGTTAGAGCTCATGGGGGAGAGTCCACAAAATGTATGCAATGCAACAGGGGGGGGTCCAAAAATTGTGTATGTAATATATGGATGGGCCCTTAACCTTGCCTTCTGGCAGATGCCATGAGTAAAAGTAAGGGAGAACACTCTGGCCACCTACCATCCACCTGCTGCTGTGTGTAGCCACCTTGTGCATAGCCGCTGTCAAAGTCATACATCAGATGCTGTGAGCCATCCATTTCGTCACATGTGTCCATTCCATCCAGGCCATGCTTGCTACTCACTGAAGGGGCCTGTGTAGTCGCCCCAGAGTGTATGCCTGAGTCACCCATGTACTGGTTCTGGTGCCACATGAGCGTCTTATGTCCAGAATCTGTCGAAGGCATCTCTCCCATGTCCACATATGGCTGAGGAGCAACAACTACTGGAGCTCCTAATCATATAAAAGAAACAATAAACACTTAAACAGCTTTACTCTAATGTAATTCCAGATTTTAATAATGTCCAGATAAGAAATCCATAGTATATCAAAGTGGTCTTCTAGGTAAATGAAACTGGGTGTAAATTCTAGTATCAAATAGACAGTATGCTATGAAATTATCTACTGCATACACAACGTAGATACAGATACAATGACTCATTACAAAGAACACTTTCATAGAAAGTCATTTGGTTTCAGTAGAAACCAATCTGCAAATAATTTAATCTGAGGCCAAGGTTGGCTGGACTTCAATTAAATAATTAATAAGTGCCACACCATGTGATCTGGAATCATTTGACAAGAAACTTCTTTTTAGATTATTTCAGTATCATTTGGACAACTTGCTCATAATTCTGAATGCAGCATTTTACTATTATGTAATTTGACAATGTTCTATAATATTGTTTAGTTAATGCATTTGATATTGTGTTACCAGAAATGTATGTTTGTGGAACAGTGTAAACCCATACACGAGGATCTGGTTTCTTATTCTTTTCATATGCAATAAAGTGCTCCTTACAGTGCTTAACAAATTGCCCGTGGGATCAATTATTGTATGCACGCGGCAGCCCTATTGGCAATAAGCAATAATGTGAAGATATTGGAAAGCATTTGTAATTTATAGTAACTGTTACTGTTCTGTACTCTACTCTACTCTATAGTCACCTGGCTAAAAGTCTGCAGTTGAATGATAATCCTCATAATATGGCACGACACAGAGTGCAGGCTTAGAAGGACATGTGAGGCAGAAATAGCGTGTCTCTTTGCGCTGTCCACGCTTGTAGCACACAGCACATCTATGACTTGGTGACTGTTTGCGCTCAGTGTATCACCTGCGCAGTAGAGCTGTACCAATTAATCGGCTGGCCAATTAATCGGGCCGATTATAGAGATATCGGCAATATCGGATATTGGCAAGATAATCGACACTGATATTAAACATTATTTTTTATTTAATAATATTATTTTCAGTCTAAAAAAGCAAAATGACGACAGCAACATCACTTCATCTGTGAAGGACGGCATTTCGTTTTGTTCCCATATCGTGTCGTCGAGCCAATGGCTTCTTCAGACCAGTGTGAGACCACCCAATGTGCTAGTATAGATCGTGGGAATGTGTCAACATAGGTCTTATGCAGAGTGAGTCATAGTGCCTGCTTAAGGGCCAAGGAATGGCTGGCCAATTCAAGCAAAGGAACGGCTGGCAAATCCAACAGAGAAACCGATGAATGTACATCGTGGAGGCATATCTAACGAATACATGCTAGCTGCCAATCAGATCTCCCCGACACATGTCAGTCGCCTGAGAGCCTAAGACTAGATGGGTGGCTGTGAATTGCACAGCCATGCCTTGGCCTTTAATTACACTGGGCACAGTTTGACAGTGGGTGGTGTGTCTAATCTATATTGCCTGCCTAGGATTAGTCCACAACTACATGCATACATCTCCTATGGAGCAAGTGTTTGCTTGTATCACAACAATAGGCAGTAGCAGTAGGTCTATCTTTTGGAACCAGACATCTTGGAAACACAATGAAATAATTGGCTAAATAATCTGGTATCGGCGAATAAATAATCGGCAATAATCGGTATCGGCATAATCGGCAAAAAGTGTTATCGGTACAGCTCTACTGCGCAGAGGTGTATCTTTTCCGCTTACGCACGACTGAGTATACACCACTGCAGTACACACTAAAACGTTCATCGCTATGCTCTAGCTAGCAATACGCACCACGTGTAGAACCTTCCGTTAGTAAATGCATGCATATACATAGCATACACAGTGCATGCATAGCATATACGTATGCATATGAGCATATACGTAGCATATATACATAGTATTATATACATACACAATCCATATATATATTGAACATATATATTTTTTCCCTTGGTACAGCTTTCCCCATATTTGCATCTGAGACGCAGTAGAAAAGATTCCCAGGATGCTGATTAGTCAATTTTATGGCAATGTAGTTGGGCATGCTGAATGACGCCAGTTACCATCAGTCGTGTGCTGCGATGAGAAATAATTGACGTATTATTATGTCAGTCATGCTCAAAGTGTTAATAATCACTTTAAGATTGGGTGAATTTCTATTAACATCACACTACTAGTGATGCAAATCTGACTGCAACATGCAGAATATAGCCTTTTATTGCCCATCAAAATTGCAGAGCATTCAAGTAATGGTTGCTAAGAACTTTGATAACACAAATATTATGGAACTTTGACTTCGATTTTCTCATTCGATTATACAAATTTAAGTCACACTTCAGTTAGCAAAAAGCTATTTAGATTCTGTGAAAAGTATTTGGACACAGATGCATTGTAGACTGAATATAAAAAGTCAAAAACGACAATTGACGGGTTCTGACCCTCTGTGTCAAATATATGTATGACAGTTTACCTAAGAGGAAAAGACTCGTAGTCCTTCTTATAACATCCTTAAAATTTATGACATGTACACTTTATACGTATTAACCCATCTTGGCCATCAATTGTTGCACTTGCCTGTTCTTTGAAATGATTGGTTCTGTTGCGGATAGGCCGACATGGCTGGTCAGTTGAACAAAATCCGGTTAACCTCTGGAAAGGATCAACCAAAAGATCAAATCTGTAAAATACAGTATGAAACAATTTATAAAATTACTGTATAATAATTAACGCTGTTCTTATATACCACACAAAAATCCCAGCATCAAAATATGCTGTAGCAGTTCTAAGCACATGAAAGTACCATGATTTATTATAAACTGAGCACTAAGTTACTCTAACTCATTACACTGCTGATTTGTGAGGATTATTTCATAAAGCTGTTCATTTCTGAATTTTATTATATTGTTACCTTTGGACAGCAACAATACTTATTAAACATGTTCAATGACAACTTTGCCAATGAAAACAGGGTTTTGCTAGTTCCACAAATGTAAATACCGAAAACTAATCAGTCTCAAATGCATGATACAATGCGTAATCCTAAGCAAAGGGCTATTTCAGGTCATCCTGCTTCTAAGCAATTATGGCTGCCAGAGATTACAATAGCAATCACAGCACTTGATCACTGTCTAATCCTCTATTCTGGTCTGCCTGCTAGCCAGTTGTCTTGTCTTGATCGCATGCTGCTGCATACCTTATCATTCAGCCATGGGTTAATCACTCGTTGGTGTCAATGTTTTATTGTCCTTCTTCATATGTCTCGGTCCTGTGCCACACTTAGCGTATGTACATCTAGATCGCATCAGTCCCTGACATCATTGAGCCATTCTCTGCTTTGATCCCGGTGCCTTCTATCATGCCGAACATGGCCTGCCTCTCGTATTTTCCATCCTGCAGATATGTCCAAAGAGCTGGAGCTTTTTTCCATTAACTGTTGCATGATGTTTCTGGAGTTGTGTACTCTTCTGTGCACTTCCCGGTTTGTTATTTTCCATTGCCATCTAATTCTAAGTATCCTTCTGTAACACTTCATCTCAAATGTCAATAATTTGTCCTTATCCCTTTTGTTCGATGTCCATGTTTTGCACGCTTACAACACACTGAAAATGCATGTTCTGATTACTTCCATTTTGGTGCGTACACTAATTTCTCAGCTCCTACAAGTATTTCCAAAACCCAATATAGCCTCTACTGCCTTTGCTATTCTTCTCTTTATTTCCTTTCCACGGTCATTGTCCCAGGTCAATAGGCTTCCATGAACTCTTCCACGTTCTCAACCTCCTCGCCATCCATGCTCACCAGGCTCCAGCACCTCACTCAGTCAAAAAGTCATTGTCTTCGTTCTATCAAAGTTAATTTTTAGACCTGTGGTTTTGCCTTGTTTATTAAGGATTTCAACATATCCTCAGTGCTTTTTTTCCTCTCCTTCAATCAGATCTATCAAGTTGTTTATCTTAATGAATTGCAAACTCAGTTCCATTGTTCTTTATTTTATCCATTACAAGTATAGGATGAATTCTGTTGGTGATAATGGATCTTCATATCTTATGCCTATGGCATTATTAAACCATTCTCCCATATCCCTGCCCACTCGTACTGCGGACTTCACTTTTACACAGGCATACTACTGTTATACTCTACCTATAACATGCATAAATATGCCATTTCAAAACCTGCAATTATTTTCTGTACAAAATATTTATTTTAAATTTTAAAATATTTCTTGTGTGCCCTTAGCAACAGTACCTAGCAACAGTACCTAGGGGCACACATAGCACATGTACCACCGGTTGAAAACCACTGTATTAAGTAATATGGGCCATTTATGTACAGTATTATGTTTCACAAAACTTTCTCAGGAAATGCAGTTTCCAGTAGAGCTCTTGCAGATATGTTGAAACATATGACTTGTTTTCAATTTGCATCTGGCATACTTCAACATGTGCTTGCCTCAGCATCGTTTGGATCTATGTTGCATTGATGCACAGAAGCAGAATGCTTGAAAATGCTGACATGTAAGTTTCTTGTATTGGAAAAAGAATTCCCTCCATCAGGACAGATAAAATTCAAGGAGCAATTTTAAACTGTGCATGTCATAGGATTCACTTACTTTTTCGGTACTTACAAAATCCGTTATCGCAGCTTGCCACACCAGAATTTCTCTCGCAGAATAACCAGATGCGTGGAGCTTCCGCGGCCAAAAGTTCGGTCCTGAACGCAAGAAAAAATACTCCTGCGGCCAAAAGTTCTCCGAAAAATGTCTAAAAACAATAAACCCTAAACTGACCCTAAACGACCCTCATGAGGCCTAACCTGACCCTAACCGACCCACGAAATGCCTAACCTGACCCTAACCAACCGTCGCAACATATATTAAACATTTTAGGGTGTTTTGACAGTGGGCATGCGCCATATAGGTTTTGCATGCGCAGGTGTTTTCGCGCTAAATTTGATATGGGTTCGGTCGTAGAAGAAAAATTTTCGTGTTTATAACGGCCGAACTTTCGGCCGCAGAAGAATTGGTCATTTCTTATGGTACAAGGCAATGAAGTACTTTGCAACAAAGACTATTCACTAGATTATGTAAGTGATATCTTTTTGTTTCATTTTCCAGTCAACTTCGAGGTCGAACTTAAAAACAGATAAAAAAATATTTATCTTTCTAGCAAACACCAAATGATCAATGTTTAAATTTCATATAGTGTCCCTCTTCGAATCAGAAACAACAGAAACAACGAGGGACGCCTACGCTGACAAGTTTGAAATACACGAAAGCACTAAAATATTGCTTCTTGCGATCACGCATACATGTATAAAAGCTGTCTTTCACGCTTGAAGAAGTTTTCCACTCAAAGGAGATGCGAAATGTTGACAAAAAAACGAAATAAGCACATGAACCTCTCGAAAGTTTCACCTGTCTCTATTTAAACGCTAATTATCATAACTGGAGCTCTGTGTCTATAAAATCGACGTATTTAACACTCTGTAAGATGCCATTTGTAGTTTGGCGCCACCTATTATTTGATTAATGGCAAAAACAAAAACTGAACGATTTGTAAGAGTTACATAATAATAATAATAAACATGCTAATATAATCACTAATATGTTAACAATTGTATTGAGCAAAGTTACGTGCTGCTCTAAGTCAATTCTAAACAAATTTAGTCAGCCGTATACATGGTGATGCCATCCTAGTTATATGTCATCACGTGGTAAAGGAGCTGGGTGTTTGCATATGGCGCTGCGGCCATTCCTGAGAAATCTTTTTATCTCGAAAGTTGTTGCGAATAACTTATTAAACAAATTTAAACAAACTCCTGTGTGGAATAACCGATTGCTTGTCTAATTGCAACAAACTAGTGGTGTGTGAATTTTAGGCCAGCTAATGGTTAGTTATCAACTTATCATGGAGAGATCAGGTCGCCATCATAATGAACCTAAACCCCACTGCCCAGTGGGAACTTGGGAAGAGCAGCAGAGAAAGGAGAAAGAGAACTCTGATGTCAAACCGCCGAATCGGTATACCTCGACTCTGATATTTCACAGCTGATGTAGCACATCAGTGGAAGTTCCTAGCTTTAAAACAACAAGAGGGTCTTAATTTCGACTAGGTGCAGATATGTCGGCCATTTGTACAGAAATCGGAAGATAACAATTTGGGGCGAACTCCCTTATGGTCCAACACTGGGAGTTCGCGTGTCAGCAGTAGTTGGGGTGAACGCCCTGGAAAAACCTTAGAATCCTTCTCGTATCTTTCTGGTACCTCGGAAGGCCGAGGTTTTCCCGCCTCCCTCTTGATCATCCGCTGAGTAGCATCTATTCGGTTTGACACAGGTTTTTCAGACTGTCCCGAGAATGAAGATGAAAGTTCATAAACTCAAGACAACGCCTTGCAACACAGGTGTCCATAAACTCTCAGCGAAAGAATAATAGTCACGATGAAATAATCGACAGCAGACTGCCAACGACTCTACTGACTGCAGACTTTAACTACACTGACTTATTTATCTATCGTCTCAATAGTCCCCCGAATGAGATCTTGGGCTTCCTTATATAGCTTCGCAGTGCTACCCAGAGGTAGCACAGAGTGGTATCCGGGTAGCACAGAGGTGGCACAGCCCGCCTGCTACCCCTGTGCTACCCCCGGTAGCACAGGGGTAGCACAGAGTGCTACCCGGATAGCACAGGGGTAGCATAGCCCCCCCCCCAGGAGAGGTAGCACAGCGGCAGCACAGCCCGCCAAGAGGGGTAGCACAGATCGCTCCCATCCCCAAGCCGAACTGGCGGAAAACGCAACAATGTCCCCCCAGTAGTAAGTGGGAATCCCCATCCCTGCCAACAAAAACAAAAATACCTCCCTGGCAACAACGCAAACGAAAGCAACAAATGTCATAATTTTCACAGGATTAAATCTGGAGATCATTGTTCGCCCTAACAGCAAACTCCCCGACATAAATTGTCAAGGAATCTTCTACTGTGTAGCTAAAAGAAAACAACGCCTATCTCCATCGACTTAGCATCAGGGAAGTATTCGATAACTTAAACGAAATCCTATCACATCATACAGTTTCGGTGAAAGAATACAATGCCAGACAATGTTACAGCATACTAGGGGCGGCGACGCCCATGTCGCGCCTACTCGAAGCGGGCAGGACAGCGCCTCACGCGTTGAAGACGCCGCTCCGTCGTCTCGGCCACCACGGGCGTAGCTGCGCCCCCTTCAGTCTCTCCATCATCTGCGCATAAGCGTAATTTGTCGACGTGTACGATGAATGGGCGTGAGTTCGTCGATTTGCGAAGACTGTAATTTATGGGTCCGCACCGTCGCTCCACGTAGAATGGGCCAGTATACATGGACTTCCATTTCTGACTGCGACCTTCTGACATTTCTAACGACGCGGCGTGAAATACCGTACGCGGTCTCCTGGAGACAGCTCGACGCCCGTTTCTGACGCTCGGCGGAAGTCTTCAGTTGCTATCGCACCAAATGGTGGGCGGTCTGCATCCGATTTGCAAAATCTCGGACATAGCTCGGATAAGTAGAGCCTGTGAGCTCCACATCCGGCGGCCTTCCGTAAATCAGGTCTATCGGTGCTCTGGCTTCCCGACCGAACATGAGGAGGTTCGGTGTAAAGCCAGTCACTTCGTGAGGCGACGCCCTATAGGCGGCGAGGACAAAGGGCAAAAATCATCCAATCTCTTTGATGGCTGCTAAAGACTTTAGTCACTTTACCTAACATGGCATTGAGGATCCTGTGAAATCTCTCGATCGAACCATTCCCACTAGGTTGATAGCTGGCTTGCACAATTCCCGGAATAAGTTTCCTTCGAAATTCGTCCCCTGATCGGTAAGTATCTGCAGCGGACCCTGTACCGGACAATTACATGTACGCTATCGACTAAAGCTTGGGCGACTGAGATCGCCTCTTGGTTGGTTATAGCTATAGCCTCGATAAACTTGATGAAGTTGTCCATTACAGTCAGAATGTAGATATGCCCCCTTCTACTTCGTGGGTGAGGACACGGCCATTCTAAATATAGCACGGGCCTGACACGATGTAATGAACTTACGGTTTCAAACGTCAACAGGAGGCTCGACGAAAGTTTTACAAGACTTGCGATAAAAACACGCAATACTTTAAATTTAATGGTATTTGCGGTAAGTAAATTTGTCATACATTTTAATAAATGTATTATTTATCTTTCTTGTTGACTCGATTTAGATTATCTTTGAACATATTCATGTTTTGGATGATTTTAAGAGCACCCTCAATCATCACCCTATGACCTACGTTCTACGTCCTATGTTCTACCAGACTTGCCATAAAAACACTTAATACTTTAAATTTATTGGTATTTGCGGTAAGTAAATTTGTCACACAATTTAATAAATGTATTATTTATCTTTCTTGTTGACTCGATTTAGATTATCATTGAATATATTCATGTTTCGGATGATTTTAAGAGTACCCACAATCATCGCCGTATGATAGTACGGCCGTTATGACAGTCGGCAAAACTAAAACGGATAGTTCACTTCTTATCTGAAAGCCATCGGAACTGGATAGGACTGTAAAGATCCAGCCTCACAACACCTGATTTATAATAAATGAATATAATGGTGATATTCATATGCTAGAAAACAGTTAGATATTCCACAAGTTTGGGACGTTGTGTGAGACGGTCAATTGTTTATACAAGTGCAAACTTGTGGTCTAAAAGTTATGGTCAGATGTGGCACTGTAAGGGTCGGTTAGAGTCAGGTTAGATGTCGTGACGGTCGGTTAGGGTCAGGTTTAGATAGATATCATTTTTGCCATAAACTTCATACTTGAAATGTTTGTTTTTAGTTATGTTTGTTGTTTGTCTATCTATTTGATGCTGCAGGAAATGCCTAGAAAGTGCTGTGTTCCAGAGTGCTCGTCAAATTATAGAGGAATGGATTATGTCACTGTATTCCGATTTCCAATTGACGAGACACAGCTAGCGGACTAAATGGATCCGTGCAATTCCACGGAAAGATTTCACTCCAAAGACGCTGTTGTATGCATAAAACACTTTTCAACAGAATTTATTGTGACTGAAGATTGTGTCAAGCGTCCAGATGGATCAATGTTATGTGTTAAGAGAACTATTCCTAAACTTTCGAAAGAGGCGTATCCATCTGTTTTTCCAATTTTGCCATCTTACTGGTCGTCTGAGCCACCAAAGAAGCGTCAGACTCCAGAAGACAGGCACGCAGAATTGGATACACGGGACCAAAAGGCATTTATGGACTGGGATAAAAATGATGCCATCGAGTCTTTTGACACGCTGCGCTCAGGGATTTATGCTCATATTGGACAGGACCCTCAGTTGTTTATTTTTCCATCAGATACACATGTATGTATATGTAGTCTTGATACTATCGAGTGCCCTAAAGTCAAAATTGCTGTCAAAATTGGAAATAATTTAAAAGTTTCTGGATTTTTTGACAATGTGAGTGTGTCTGTTGATTGTTTGGCAAGGATCTTGGGATCTGATGAATTGCTGGACCGTTGGTCAAAGCTGGATTCACTGGTAAGCCATTTTTTTAAGGGTGACATCGAATGTAGTTCAGAGTCTAAAATGGAGCAAGCTCTTGCTCTTCTTCAGGAGTTATATGATGAAGGTGACAGCATTCAGTCGGCTAACAGTTCATTTTCTTTGAATTTTTCGACTGAGCAACTGCACATTCGTTTGATGTCACATAGAACTTACAGTGCAAAAATGATGCTTTGGGCTTGTAGACTGTTTCTGTTTTCACCTAAGCATATCCAGAGTATAGATGCAGTGATCATGGCTATTTATTTACAGGAATCTTCCTTACGTATATCTCAAATCATGTGCACTGAAGGATGACTACTTTATGTTTGATGACTATGATGTGATACTATATAGCTTAGCCTATGTTACTAAATAGATTAGCCTATGTTACGCTTGCTTATATATGTTCTGATAAGCAGTTAGGTCTCGTTATTTTCAAATGTTTCTTAGTTGATTATAGTGTCGAATCGTGTTCTTATTATACCTTATGCTCTGGAGACAGTAACTGTTAGTATTGTCATGATTCGATTAATGGCATGCTCCTTAGTAAATTGACAAGCATATCAAACTTCTGCACACCAAATTGTTTTCAATATAAACTAAATTCGCCGATGAGAAGCTTCCATTAAGGCAATTATAAATTACTACTAAGTAATTAGCAGTTTGCGCGCAGCCTCTGGGATGTGAAAAAGGCTCAATAACGAAGCTATCATAAATTTTCTTTATTTTCCTTTACTAATAGATTTAGTCTAGTTTAGCGTAGTAGTTAAGAAATTTTGTTGTTTTTGGTACGCTTTACAGGCAATGAATAACCTCATAGATATTAGCACAGGTAACGCACTCGGTGATGGTACAGTGAACGATAATTATATTAGCATAGCCACAGGAGACAACGACGTGCACAGCAAACAGCCAGACTTAATTATCTTCTCACCAGAGACAGAGAACTAAGCTCTTATCAATAACATGGACGTGGACCCTGAGCTAAACTTCTTTAACGACCTTCTATGTTCTCCTACGTATGTAATATAGCCCAATCATTAACTTCGGAACTTGAACAATCCACTGTACAACTATCAATCCTACATAGAAATTGTCGCACCATGTTGCACAAAGTGACTGAAATAACGGATCTCCTACAGGTTGTTCCGGCCTCTATAATAGCGTTCACAGAGATTTGGTTAGACGAAGAACAAGCCAGCTGTTTGAGCATAGTACCAGAGTGCAACTTGATACCTAAGGCACGATCCGAGGGCAGAGGAGGAGGTGTTGGCCTTCTGATTAGACAAGATCTGACATTTGAAACTATGTCTAACGATTCCAACGCAAACCCATACAATTCTTTTGAGTACCTTATTCTTCGAATATTGCATAATAAAGGTACCACAATTCTAGGAGTTATATATCGCCCTCCCGATCAGAACGTCAATGACTTTGTTACCGAAATGGCATCTTTCATAAGTAACATAAAGCAGAAATCGAAGGAGCATTTACTGGTCGGTGATTTTAATAGAGACCTCTTAAAAAACATATTGCACACAGACCAACAGAAGAATTTCTAAATTGCCTGTTATCGCACCATCCCCTTCCCATTATTACACGTCCGACGCGCATTACTGAATTTACTACGACTTTAATTTATAATATCTTTACTAATATTTGGGAAAAGGTGAAACTATCGTCTATCTTAATATCGGTTATATCTGATCATTTACCAATTCTGGCTGTATTTGATTACGATTTGACGGTCCAACACTGTCTAACCTCTTTGACCAAACGGATCATTTCCCCAGATGCAACAAATTCCTTCCTAGATTCTCTTGGCTGTACCGACTGGACACAAACCATTGATGCATGTAACAGCTTAGATGTTAACAAGGCATATCATATATTCATATCTAACTACCAAAAAGAATATAACAGGGCCTTCCCGTTAATTATGCGCAAAAAGAATAAAAGGATGTTACCAAAAAGGCTTGGATGACCCAAGGACTTATCAAATCATGTGCTAAAAAATCGAAACTCCACCTTAAGTTTATAAAGGACCCACCATCCGTAGCCAACAAAACTAAATATACCAAGTATAGAATTTTTTTCAAAAAAGTAAAAATACAAGCAGGAAAAAGTTACTTAGACGCTGAATTCTCAAAATATAGCCAAGACTTGAAAAAACTTGGCAGATCCTTAGATCCCTGTTAGACAATGGTAGTGATACGAAACACATAAGCATATTAAATCATTATTGGTTGATGGAGTGCCTACAACTGATCCGATAGCGATCGCTACCGAATTAAATACATATTTTGTGAATATAGCTCAATCGCTGGCTAATAGTATTTCTGTTAATTCGACACCCATTGACAAATTCATGACATCACCCAGATGTGACTCGTTTGGTCTTCCTTAAGTCTCCCCCCATGAGGTTTACTATCAAAAGGGCGAAAATTAAAAGGGCGCAATCAAAAGGGCGAAAATCATAAGGGCGAACGATCAAAAGAGCGCACAATCAAAAAGGCGACAATCAAAAGGCCGCACGTTCAAAAGGGGCGACAAACAAAAGGGCGAACGTTCGAAAGGGCGAAAATCAAATAAATGAACAGATCGAGTCAGAGAACATCTTGTAATCCATGACAAACAATGATTAAAAAGCACGATTAAAACAATGTTAAAAAAGCACGATATAGTGTCATATTATACAAAAGCTCAATGTCACATATGGTTTAAAGCACTATTAACGAATGTCAACGTCAGCTATTAAGCTTGCAACTCCAGGTTGTGAGCAATATCCCGTAAATAGTCCATGTTAAAACGCGAACCAAATTCGGCCACGATTTTTTTCGACCGATCAGCGCAGTCTTTAAATTTCTTCCTTTCTGCCTTTCTGCCGGATGATTATGTCCAGCTACAAAGTGCTCCATTTTAAATTCATTCAAGGCCTGCTCCTTCTGTAGGGCGTCGATGAATTTCGAAATTGAAGGATGGTTAAGCACCTAGAAGCTGGCTAAACCCGCAATGCCAACCCTCGACAGAGTTATTCGTTTGGGGAGATCGTCTTGAACTTGGCCGTGCACATTCCAGAGCCGAACCGGGAAAATGTGTGAATCCCTAACGCGCCGTCAAGCTGGTCTACTGATCCAAGTATCTTCAAAGTAATTTGTCAAATCCCCGTAATTCGTGAGAGTTCTCCGTGAAAAATGGTGACTCCATAAGTTCGTCGAAAACGGCTGCCACGTCGGAGATTGGAACAAACGCCAATGCAGCCAACTGCCGCACTTCAAAAGCAAATTCCGCATCCGCTGCATAATGTTGTTGGACTCCAGAGAGTTGCTGCATACGGCGCCAAATGCACTGGCTCAGATGAAACAGGCAGCCTTGTTGAACAGCGTTTGGGAACACAGTCTTAAAGGCAAGGATAGCTGCTTGTTCGAAGTCTGTCATCACGGTCTCTGGTTTTAGGCCGGGATGAGAGTTGAGTGCCGTTAAAACTTTCACGTAGCTGCTGGTACTTTTGTCGCTCATTAGCACATAGATAAGAGGAATAACAGCTTTGCTTGCTAGCACATGGATTGTATATATTTGCTGGAACAGTGGAGGCGTAGTTTTAAAGGTGCCATCAGCGTACCAATGCGAAGATCGCATAAGTAAATCCAAATTTCGTGTTGTGGAAAAATCAAGAATCGCGTCTGTCCAGGTCCGCTGTCGTGCATCAAAAAATTCTCGTCACCCAACGTTTTCGTGTATTGTTCAGGAATGTTCAGATCAGTCAAGGTTAGAGGATTTGGCAAAGGTGCCTGATGCTTGTGTCTCACACGTCTGATCCTTTGCTTCAGGTTACCTGTAGTTGGCAGCTTACCTGTGATTGCTGCTCCAGCACCGGTCGCGACTGTTGCTACGAGAGCGTGTGTAGTTTCCGTAGAACTCGATGCCCGGTGTTTCACATCAGCGGCTATTTTTCCCTGCACTTAGCTCCGCAGAACTTGGAACATGATTGTGCTGAAGCGGTAACTTCGTTAAAACATCGCCTTCAGTATGGCACCTAGCCACGCATTTCGCTACGCGGTATTCCGTACACTTCCAATAAGTCTTGCTAGTTACACTTTTCTCTTTGCGAAATGTGTAACCGTCGAAAACTAACATAGCGTGACCTTTATTGCTTTTGACGTATTTTAAACTCATTTTCATCCAGAAGAACAGAAGCACAACGAGCACGCTTTCACTGACAAGTGTTCAACAACGGAAGAAGAGGGCCTTATATATAAGGGCTTTGTTTGTCGTCCCGGTAAGTTTGCTTGAATCGTTCCTCCTTTTATTTACATTTATTTGATTTTCTCCATTTTGAACGTTCGCCCATTTGTTTGTCGCCCTTTTGAACGTGCGGCCTTTTGATTGTCGCCTTTTTAAACGTGCGCTCTTTCGATTGTCGCCCTTTTGATCGTGCGCTCTTTTGATCGTTCGCCCTTATGATTTTCGCCCTTATGATTGCGCCCTTTTGATTGCACCCTTTTAATTTTCGCCCTTTTGATAGGATACCCCCCATGAAGTGATAGCACTAGCACAGAGTCTAAAGACATCTCATTCGGCAGGAACAGATGATTTGGATCCTGAAATTGTTATCACTAGTACATGTATACCTAAAATATCTACTGTTCTATCAGAAATTATAAACTGCTCCTTCAGAGCAGGCTTCTTTCCTGACGATTTAAAGATTGCGAAAGTAGTACCTGTTTTTAAAAAAGGCGTGCGAGATATTAATCCAACTATAGGCCTATCTCGGTTTTACCTGTATTTAGCAAAGTTTTCGAAAAAGTCATGCATGAACGTCTTACTGACTTTATATCAAAAGCGAATCTCCTATACAATGCTCAATATGGTTTCAGACCAGGCCATTCGACTGTCATGCCTTTACTCACTGTGCAAGATAAAATTTCAGACGCCATAGATAAAAATGAGTATTCAATTGGCATCTTTTTGGACTTAGCCAAGGCCTTTGATACTATTAACCACACTATCCGTTTAAGAAAATTATCTATCTACGGAATTCGAAAAACTCAACTCAACTGGTTTAAAAGCTATCTCCAAGACAGACAGCAATTGGTGAAATCTGGAAATGCCTCCTCTGCTCTATTAACAATAAAACATGGAGTCCTGCAAGACTCCATCTTTGGACCACTATTATTTATCATTTACATGAATGACCTGCCTTCTGTTCCTCCTAGTCCATTCATGCTGAAAATTCAAACTGAAAATATTCAGCAATTTAAATATAAATTTAGGCAATTCATTCTACAAGATCCTAAATGACCAGAAGCTTAGAGTAGGATATAATACACTTGGTCACGAGTCTAACCTTGATTGAAATAGGATTACTTGGTTCCTTTAATATTCGTTTAATATTAAATATGCTTATTACGATTGTTGTAACATTGTTAATACTGCAACTGCATTGAAGTGTTTAAACTGCTATTGTACATGAACTGTAGATATTCTAACCTGTAACCTGCGATTGTTTGAATATAGTTAAGGGTAGTTAAGTTCGTTATAGTTCTGAAATGCTTAAATAGCTAAAACTATCGATCTACCGATGTACATGTACGGTCATCTGACTTTCTAGAATTCTACTTAATGTGGGGGTGGCAATAACTAGCGGGCCTATACAGTCCCTATTTGGGTCTCCCTTGGTGATCAGCAACAGTACGGTCTGTTATTACTCAAAAACATTTGTATCATAATCTATGCTGTTTTACTGAATAAAACACTGATTGATTGATTGATTGATTGATTGATATGATTTTCTTAGGAAAAGTGTGTTAGTATTGCCTCATGAGTCATACTTATGTCGTTTAACATCATGTTTGTCCTCATTTGTAACTGATATACATATTTCATATTTGAGAAACAAGGCTCGGTATCTTGAGCCATATCAGAAAATTGTTTCGTTGATGTTGGATGAGACTATTGCAACTTTTAAAGCTGATAATATTCAAGGCTTTGCCAGAAATAACTCGCAACAGCAGGCAACAACAGTGCAGGCCTTCATGATTGCATCTATCCTTGCTAAGGACAGAGATGTAGTATCTCTCGTTCCAGTTGTCAATATGACAGCAGCATATTTGAAGGAAATAACATTGAGAGTGTTGTATGCTATTCATGATGCTGGTTATAGAGCGTTGAGTATCATCTCTGATAATAATCGAATTAATAGAAACATGTTTACACTGTTGTGTGGCGGAAATGAGCTGAAGCCATTTATTGATAACCCGTTTGACAGCACAACGAAATTATTTTACTTGTTTGACTCTGTTCACTTACTTAAATGCATTAGGAACAACTGGATAAACCAAGCTGATGCAAGTCAAACATTTACATTTCCTGATCTTGATGACAAAACTTTGATTCACAGAGCCTGTTTGCAGAAATGAAAAAATTGCATAGCTTTGAAGAAACCAGGCTTGTTAAGCTGGCTCCAAATTTAACATACAAGGCTTTAAACCCAACTAGCATTGAACGTCAAAAAGTCAGCTTGGTTTTGAAGGTATTTAATGAAAGGACTATTGCAGCACTTAACTTCTTACCTACAATGAGTTATTCAGTGAATGATACTAAAATATTCCTTGAAATAATTTTGAAATTATGGAAACTTTTCAACGTGAAAGAGTCACTTAAAGGGCAAAGTTTGCGTGAGAGACAGTGGCCCATTTCGATAAGTTAATGATGAACTGCTGAAATTTGTGGAAGGGGTTGTTTTGCGGCTAACCAACTGGGAGGCAATTAAGTGCAAGGGCAGGCATGGCTGCTTGTCACAAGAGACTCATTTTGCTCTACAAGATACTGTCAAATTTATGAAGTTGCTTATCCATTATTTTCTGGCTGAATTAAAATTTAGCTATGTACTTCCTGGAAAATTCCAAACTGATAACCTTGAAAATCGATTTTCTCAGTACCGACAGCTGTCTGGAGGAAACTATCATGTTTCAGTAAGGCAGATTATCGAGTCAGAAAAAAAGTTGAGGCTCATCAGTGTCTTGCATTTGAAATCTGCCAAGTGTGGTAATTTTAATTTGATTCATTTCTGTCTGATGTTGCTTGTCAGGAAAGTCTTGCCACAGATGCAGTTATACCTGATGCATTTACTGATGTTGTCAGTGATTGATGTGATGGCTGTATTGATAACAGGGACTTGACTTGCATTGTTTTTATTGCTGGCTATATTGCACAACAAGTTTGTACATTATTTAGTTGTAAATTGTGCCAACATAAACTCTGTACTGATAGAGAGCTGCCTTGTGAATTCGGCAAAAGCCTGATTTCTGATTGTTTCCTGGATGGCAAATTCTTGTATATTGAAATTTTGAACAGAGGGGGGGGGGAAGACTTACATGGCCAACCCAATTTTTAACTGATATTGTTTCTGATGTTCTTGATGTATTTGACTGTTTTATTTCACACTTGTTGTTAAATGACCTGTATTAAGAAACATTCATAGTTAAATTATACATGTCTATTTAATGATATGTATGGTAGATGACAGTTATTTAACATTATTCTAAGAATGAGTGAATAAATAATTTTGTCATTGTAGTATGAGTGCATTCTTTAAAGTCAATGGGTAGTATCATGAACAACATTAAGCAGTCGTTGACAATGTTGCTATCAAGTAATAGCAGTTTCAGTTTAACGACACTGTGTGATAACTAATATCATTACCGTTGCCCTCCTCTTGTATCCAGGCGTGGGACAGGCACTCTTGGACTGCATTTAGTGACATAGTACTATCTAAGTGCTATCTATGTATCAAAAACTTATAGTATCAGTTTCATTTTAATGACACTGTGTGATAACTAATATCATTAGTGTTGCCCTCCTCCTTCATCCAGACTTAGGACAGGCACCCCTGAACATCAAGCAGTAGCTGAGTACTGTCTATGTCTCAAAAACCTATAATAGTGGGGTTAGTAGTTTCAGTTTAATGATACTGTGTGATTACAAATATCATTAGAGTCGCCCTCCTCCTATATCCGGGCTTCGGACTGGCACTGTCAGAGTGCAGATAGTGGTGGAGTTATGTTGCTGTCAAAGAAATAAATCGCAATAGGCCTATCAGTAACAGATATCTATCAAAAGTCAACATTGCAGTAAGCCACAAGTGACCTCCGGCTGATGACGTCATAATGTCTTGAAGCTGGCCTGCTGTTACTAAATATAGCCGGCCGTGGTGAGGACCAGTGATGTCGATGCTCAACTTCTCCCAGGGTTCCCCGCACTGCATGGGCTGCAGTGCTCCCTGCCGGGGTGGACGCCCTCGGTATTACCTGTTGCAGGGCGCGCATTGTCGGCAGAAGCACCTCACATCTCGGGACCACCCAATCCAGTAACCTCGGCGTCTTACCAGCGGGTCCTGCGCATACCCAATTGGCCCCTGGTCAACGTTGTAGAGCGAGCACCATGTGCTCTTCCATCAGCCTCTTGGGAATCAGGGCTTGCTCTACGCGGTCCGGCGTCTTCTAGTAAACTACCCCGTCCCAAAGATGGAGGCGGTCTTTCTGATGATAAAGCACATTCACGGTCTCGCTCTCACGCAGAATGGTCAATATATCTAAGAGCTGAGCCCCGCCCTCTATCCAAAGCAATACTATACCAAGATCAGGATCTGCCCGCTGCTAAACGCTCTATAGCGCCGTCTCCCGAGCCCTGCTGGGCACCATCGGACGCTTCGACGACCGTGAACGCCATACTCCAATCTTCCGACCCACATTGTCAGCATGGCCGCCGCGACATCGCATTGGCATTCCCGTATTTCTTCCCAGGCCGATGAATCCCTAAAAGCCACTCTAACCATCGGCCATCTTGGTCGATCGGCTCCGATGTGCGTTGCAGCCACTGCAGGGTGGCGTGGTCCATTCGCAGCCCGAACGGCCGCCCTAGCAGATACTGCCGGAAGAGCTTCACGAAGTATACCATCGCTAGCAACTCCTCTTGGGTCACGCAATAGTTTTCTCACCCGAGGACAGCAACCTACTCCTATATACGATCACTCGTTCGTCCCCAACTACCAGATGGTACAACACTGCTCCGATGCTGACATCACAGGCGTCGCAGTCCAACACATAGATCTCTTTGTCTTTAGGCAGGGCCATGACCGGCGTAGTCGTCAAAACCAGCTTCAGATGCTCAAACGTCTCGTGGCAGGTGTCATCCCAAATAAAACCTTGCCTTTTTTTAGTGAGCTCGAACATGAAGAAGCCAGCACCGAAAAGTCTTGAATAACCCTCGATACTACGAGCATAACCAAAGAAATGATCGTACGTCTTTTAGGCGCTGCGGGTCCGGCTATTCGACCACGTCGCGGATCTTCGCACTATCCGCTGCTACTCCATCTGGGGTCACCACATGACCAAGGAAATTTTCGGTTCCATGCAGCAGATGGCACTTGCTCGGCTTTAACTTAAGGTTATCCCCCGCAGGCACTCTAAAACCAATCTCTATCGCTCAGGATGCTGCTCGGGGTCCTCCCAAAGAATATTACATCGTCCAGATACACTAGACATGCCTCGAAATTAAGTCCGGACATGACGATGTCCATAAGCCTCTAAAACATGGCGGGCGCGTTACGGAGCCCAAACGGCTTCACCTTCCAATGAAATGTACGCCTACGAATTATTAACGCCGTTTTGTCGGCGTCCTCCGGATCCAAAGCCACTTGATGGTAACCTATACGAAGGTCCAGCGTGCTGAACCATACACCATCAGCTAGGCACTCATCTATTCGGAGAAGCGGGTACAAATCTTTTCTCGTCCGGTCGCTTAATTTCCGATAGTCTGTGCAAAAGCGTAAGGACCCATCCTTTTACGGGCAACGACTGTTCACGTTAGACGACTATTCACTAACGGCAGGTTCTATTCGCTCGGCCGCCAGCTAACTATTCAACTGCTCATCGATCGTCACTCGACATGGTAACGGCTGTCTATGTAGGGGATTCCTCACGTGGGACGCATTCCCCGTGACAATCCTATGCCTCAGGACCGACGTCCTTCCAAGATCTAATTACCCTTCAGAAAGACATCGCTACACTCTCGCAGCAGTTCACCCAATCTTGTCCGGGTATCAGACGTCACCTCATCCGTAAGATCGGACAATATGCCCTCGTACGACGGCACTTGGCCGCCCGGCGCTCAACTCTCATCGGCCGCCCGACTGACCTCGACGTCCATCGAGTGAAGCCCCGCGATTACCTGATCCTTACCGAATTGGACAGGGTCATCACTTAAATTAACTACTCTTACTCGAGTTGTGTCGGCGCTATCTCGCAGCACAACCCGAGCGAGACGAACGCCCAGCCTGATTTCCTGGGCCTCTAAGCTAGCGCAATAGAAGCCAAATCCCCGTACATCGTACGCACGGGTACGTCACTCTGGCATTTCGGCAAAACAACCACATCCTCAGCGACGGCTACTCGCCCACACGAAATGCACCCATTGCCTTTCACCAAGGGAATGAATAATGCACCGGACCCGAAGCCTAAACGGCAGCGATGCTCCTTAAACCAATCCATGCCCAGCATCATTTTAGTTATCTGGTCAGACACCAAAAACGTACTAGAAATTTCCAACCCGGGTCTTACCGTAATGAGCAGACTAACCTATCAGAGCTCATGTATGTTGGACCGATTAGCAGCCATCAAGAAACGGTAACAAGGATTGACTCTACCCCTACCGAAGCAGATGCAGACTCAGTATCGACCAGGCACGACTGTTGATGTCCATTTTTCGTCCCCCGAATGTAGATTGCGTTGCTCGGTTCGGAACCCTCGATCTGGTGGTGTGATTGACTACCAAGCGACGTATTTCATGCAGCAGATCGCTCAGGCTCTCTTCTGTCCATCCCTGCCTATCGTTACCAGCAGGACAGACGTCCCGACCCTGGTCCTCCGGCGGCGCTGAACTTCTGGCGTCCGTCCCCGTCTGTCCCTTCCAGTTGCCCTAGCAAGACGAACGTTCAGACCCAGGTCGTTAGGCGGCGTGATCGGCGATAGTAGGTCCCTGTCCGTCCCTGCCGATCGTTATCAGCAGGACAAACGTCCAGATCAGGGTCGTTCGTCGGAGTAGCTCGGCTCGTCAGCCCCCTAAGTTTTCGGTCGAACTTGTCCCATTGTCAGAGTCTCTCTTCGTCTTGTTGCTTGGTCAGGAAGCGCTTTAACCAGGGCTACAGTTTCGAACTCTCGTCGGTCTCTTGAGTCCCACGTACCCTGTTCGACGGCCGTCTTCGGTCGCCCGAGTCCATCGTCACCCGATAGGCATCCAGGCGAACGCAGTGCGATAAGCCTCGTTCGGGGTCTTCGGCTCTTGCTCCCGTACTTTGACCGAGAGCCCTCGGTCTCTCATGGCCTCCAGGAAAGCGTCGTTCGCGATGATCTCGGTCGTCTGGTTGGATGATTCAGAATTGACGAGGACGATCAAGCGACGCATTTCATGCAGCAGGTCGCTCAGGCTCTCTTCCGTTTGTTGGCGTCTGTAATAGAGTTACGCACGGAAGGCTTCGGTTAGGCCATCCATCGAAGTCAATGCTTCCATTACTCGGCTGCGGGGAAGAACGTACTTGGCTTTCTTCCCTATCGGTTGGCGGCCAGAGGAGTCCAGCAGCGTGTAGACGATCGCTCTGTCGTCTTCCATCAGCACTTGTGTCTTGCGATTCCACTTCGGGCAACAGTCTCTCTCAACATACTTCTCGGGTGTCCAAGTCAATTCACCCCACGCTCTGGGTCCAAAGTCGTTGCGAACTAGATTCACCTCACTTCTGGCGTACCAAAGTCATGGCAGCTGAGAGGCAATTCACCGTATTATCTGGTACCAAAGTTGTGGCTTACACCGGTTGAGGCCGGCACCGGGCGTTCACGTGTCATCGAACGCCCTGGGAAAACCTTGAATTCCTTCCCGTCTTATTCTGGAACCCCGGAAGGCCGAGCTCCGAAGTTTCCCCAGTTTTCTTAATCGTCCGCGGAATAGGACCGGCCAAGTATGGCGCAGGCTTTCGAGACTGCTATGAATTCGAAACTCACTAGGCTATAGACGAAATCAATCGTTGTTCGACATATAATTTTTATTATTGACTAGATCAGCAGCGAACAGTCAACACAACGAAAATCCCTAGTTCTCTGTTCTCGGTGCTTTTCTATCGTCAGCTCAACTCTGCGCTCCCTTATATAGCCCCAGGGAGCTTCAAACGGAGGCGAAAAGCTCCTAGGGGAACGAAAATTCTCCCACAGGGAGCGAAAATGGTCTCACAGATTGAGCAAAATTGCTATCAGAGGAAGCGAAACTGCTCCCGCAGAGGGAGCGAAAAGGCTCCCAGGGGAGCGAAAGTGCTACCACAGGAGCCAAATTGCAACCCCACGGCAACGCCGGCGAAAAACGCCACAATATCAATGTTGCGATGGGTTCAATTTGCTTGACCCGACCAAAGGAATATTGGTCCTTGGACCAAACCCAGCTTCTGAAGCCAGATATCGGATATGTCGCGACTGTAGCTTTAGCAAAGGCGCTAAAGAAATGCCTCGAAACTCAGAGGCTACGTGGAGGACAGTTAACGACGATTTGGAGGGAGGACAGTGGGGCATCTACCATCTACGCCTTCAGAGACTATCGAGTTGCACTTAAGGAGCGACCGGCGTCAATTCACCGCGTCGACGAGTCATCCATGCGAATCGCCAAGAAGACGAAATTCTACGCCAGAAGTGAATCTAATCCCTTAGCTGTTCGTCCCGGTAAGCTGTCACTTTAGCGACGATTCATCGACGAGAGTTCTCCAGCCACCGGGGCACCGTTCGGGAATATGAAACCGAAACGACCGGTCTCAACCGGTTCCGATGCCCAATGAACCGAGGGCAGGGGGAAAAGAGACGCCTAGGATATTAATAGGTCGACGGCGGAACAGGAATTTAATCCCCGGAGGCCTATGATCTACGCCATTAACGGTATACTAGACGTTACTCGACTTTAGTAATAGAGAGGGCATCCCACCAATCCGCGTCGAGGGGTGGGCAAGTGAGGGTCTAGGTGGACCAATGGGACAGCAGGATCTGGTGGAAATGGTGGTGGTATTGGTGACGATGATGACGATAATGATGATGATGATGATGATGATGATGATGATGATGATGATGATGATGATATGCTAAATACCTGGAAAGTTTCCAGATTTGTATGGGCCTATCTGTTGTATTTGGCTAATGGTTATTGCTGCATGGCAGTTTTTAGCGACTTTACACGCACGTGTTGTTCCTACGGTACCTACCAGGCTATAGCAGTACGTAGTAGCTTGAAATGGTTTCTATACTTACCTTGGCCTATTTCTTTTGCAGTACTAATCTTTTTCGTTCAGACGCTTCTAATGCATGATCTGAGTAATGTTACAAGTGATGTATCTAACTATCTATGGACTGTCTATGAGACTTTGTGGTAAAAAATTAGTCTCAAGAAGCTTTCCAATTTATCACGCTTGGTTACTTATAGCAGTGATGTGCACTTTTAACTACTGTAGTTATTTACTTGTAGTTATAACTGATATAGAAGTAGTTGCCTAGTAGTTATAACTAGCCCTTAAGAAGTAGTTTTAAAAATAGTTATAACTACTGTTATCACGTAGCCTTACGTTGACTACAATATTTCACATTAGCTACCTAGGCCTACTAGTTCCGTCTTACAGGAATTTCTGTTATTTCACAACAGACATGGACGTTGCCCATAATAATCTCATGAGTAAATTCGCTATGTAATTATTTCCTTAAAATTTGCGCATACTATTGCGAGGAAGGGGGCTCCTCTCAGAACTATAGAGAAAGCCTAAGACATTGTGCCTGCTTAATGGCATACATGGAGATTGTTGCGCGATAAGAACTAGAGTAAAGCGGTCTCAGAAGGGTTGGGGCTTATGATCCGATTGATTAAAACAGCCAGTACGCGGCTGGATGGCCACAAGTAGGCTGTCGGGTTACACATGGGTCTGAGAGAGGCTATTGTCGAGTCAAGAACGACAGGGGTGAGAGACAGACAGACAGAGATGCAACGGTAAGAGGGGTATTCCGTTACTGGCTGGATAGACCAGTGATCCTGTCAGATTTGATCAGCGATTGGCAACGTACGAGGAATTGAAGAAGCATGGTTGATGCAGACAGCAAAAGGTGAGATATACAGTGATATAGTAAATCATTTGTAGTATAATATATATATATATATATATACTTCTTTTTATTCTGAACATTCACATTTTCTAAGAGTTTTACAGTTCTGGACTATGTAGTAGTTTTGTAGTTGTAACAAGTTGGCTTATGTTACTGTTAAAACTATGCTCGGATCTTTTATGGCTTTTAACGTGATCTATTCATGCCTTTTAGCATGTGCTAGTAGTTCGTGTCCTTGTTAGTTTACAATTAGATATGTCATTGTGTTTCTGATCATTTTTATTACTTACGTTGAATATCAGCAATTAATACTGGCAATAAATTTGCATAGGCCTACTGCTTGGTGACTATCAATGCACCATGACATGACATTAGCAAATTAGTTTTAAAGTAGTTTACTACGTATGTGGTAGTTACAACTACCTGTCATCTGAAGTAGTCAAATAGTAGTTATAACTACATGTTTTACATGTTTTGAAAGTAGTTAGGAGGTAGTTTTAACTACTAGTCAAGTAGTTGGTGCCCATCACTGACTTATAGTACCGTTATGGTATACACGCCTTAACATACCATGTAGAGTAATGGATAACACATGGGGGTGCAGAACTAGGGAACCGTGTTCGATTCCGGTATTATATCATTAAGGTTGATTAGTCCTTCACCAGGTGACGTTTGTTAAATTAAGTATATAAAACGTAGTGGTCGCCTTGCACAGCAATCGACAGTTAAATTCGACTCCAGTGCCCTTCGGAGTCCGGAGTGATTTAGCATTCAGTGCGCCCTCCTTTTCCGACTGTAATGTGACCTCTTTAGACGATATAGCCTTGCAATTGAATGACCTCCTTAGACGATAATTATAGGCCTACAAGTATCGTGCACCCCTAGGTGAGGGTGATACAAAAGGCGGAAATTCTCAACAAGACAAACAATCTAAGAATGCAAAAAATGCGTAATTGTATTCGTCGCTGATGAGTAGGCCCTAGTAATAAGTAATAGGCCTACACAGCAGTGGTACTCGTAATCTCGAGATGTGGTACTCGTAATCTCGAGATTTATTCCGGCCTGTTGTCACACGTCTTAACATACCACATGCGCCGTGGAGTAATGGATAACACACTGGGATGCAGAGCTGAGGAGCCAAGTTCGATTCCCGTGTCACAAGTAAGACTGACTACTCCCTCCTTCACCACGTTGGGTTGATTAGAGTAGAAGTATAACGTATTGATCACCTAGCATGGCAGTCGACAGTTGAATTCCGTTCCAACAATAACCTGTCATCATTCGTTTATGCTATTGATACTGTCATACATGTACATTCATACATCGATTACCACTCGCACAACACCGCGCCACAAATAAGAAGGGCGCGCAAAACCGAATCGCTAATTACCGCGCGGTATTCATTATCGCGTTTTCACAACCGCCACGTTGTGCGCTGCTTATGAGACGGCTAGAGGAGATGTTAAGCTTGCAGGCGATATAATTATTGCAGGGATGTAAGCATGGGAAAATCTGCAACAGATCTATAAAATCATCATAAATTTAATAAAAATGCAGAAATTCTAATTTGAAATGGGCATAGGTTCCAAAAAATATTCAACAAACATGTTTAGCATTATTTTATAGCAAAAATAATTGGCAATAATATTTACTAATAATTTGTTTCATCATTAGTGCAAACATGTCGAAAGGGATGAAAAATGGTTTTTCAAACTAAAAGGCCAAAATGAGGCATTTCATAAAATGCGACTTCCTACTGGTTTGTAGAAAATGATCACATATATACAGTGGCGCCGGCAGGAGTTTTGAAAGTGGAGGGGCACAAAAGGAGCCGTCCAAAAATGACTATTAAGGACAAATTTTGACCTTCTCCCCGTCGTCACAAAAGTCATGCCACTTAGCCTAAAAATGACATCCCAAGCCTCTGCGTCCCTGCCCCTCGAAAAAACCAGATGTGCAAGATGTTTTATGGAAACATTGTTATAATTAACAGAAAAAGTAATTATTACTATAAACAACTCTAATTTGTATAGTAGAACAAAGAAAGATGGATAGTATAATTACTACAATCATTATGCATTCCACAAAATAAAGCGCGATGGTAGCATTGTTTCATTTAAAAAAAAAATGATTTATAACAATAACTCGAAACTAGCCAAACTTTATGTTTCTCCATATTCTAACGAAGAAGTAAAATGCTCCTTCGTGGAATAAATAGGGAGGGTTGGATCTCATCATCCTGTTCAGTGATCCAGCTCTTCCTCGTCTATCCAACCGACACACTCTTCTTTTCGTCGTTTGCCATTAGTTGCTGACGTGCAGCGTCTCTCTGATGGCTCCCAAAAAAGACATGTAAATTGTGACGCAAATTTTTTGGCCATCCTTCTTTTCCGATAGCACCTCCTATTTACAGAGCACTTTGCAAGGCAACGTGTCTTAATGACATAGTCGGAATTGTTATTGGCGTCAATATTATATGTATCATCTCAGCTTTAAGCATTCACAAATCTGCCAAAACCATAGAATACATGCTGCGGATAAGGTACGGTAACCGTTCTGTATACGGTATGATCGGGCTGAAGAAGCATCACTTGTAACTTTAGGTTTAAAGGCTACACGTACGCTTCGTTATGATAGAATATATTCAGCATTGTAAAGATATTAAGCTCAGAAATACACAGTACGTGTAACAAACAATATTACTTTATTGTAACGTGCAAAAACAAGCACCAGTTAATTAAGGTATACTTAGACTATTAAGAATGTTTTCTATTAGCCTATGTTTAGTTCAAAAGTTATAATTTCTAATGTTGTCTAATGTACGTTTTATGAAATCAAAGTACACCTGCAAAATTGAACACATATTTGAAATAATATATTTGTTTTATCATTTTGATATGAGTTTAAATTTAAAGAATTATTTATTTATATTTATTACCGAAATTTGATACCGCCCTTGTTCAAACATTTTTTGATCAGAAGTGTACAAACACGCCTCTACGGCGCAATTGCAGTTGTACTGGGGGACTCTGTGGGCAGTTCCTTAAGTAGAAACAGGTGGCGCCAGTATGCACATAGGTCTAAGAAAGCTTTTATATTGGCCATGCGTTGTTTATTTATTTTGTTCCGATCGATGGCTGGCATAAGAGTTATAATTATGGATAAATATATAAATTTTATAATCTGGCTAACTTTTAGATTACTTTTGCGTAAAGAACATACAGCACAACAACCAATCAACATCAAGCGCACAATTTTACCTCGGGTAGCTTACCCACATTTGATACTGGCGCCATCTATTTCACAGAGTTCCCCATTGTGCTCAAGGTCCCTACACAGTGACTCTCCGAACGAGGATCAAACCCGCTCGCTCAGCGCACACTGAACGTTACGGGCTGACCGCTCTAACCGATCGGCCACTGTGCCGATTTAGGTTTAAATTTAAGCAATCTAGAATTATTTTAAAACAAATTTTCTAACAAAGAATACCTATAGTAAAAACATTGCACAGACAATTATTCATTTATTCAGAGTGTAGAAGTTCCCAAAAACTGTGAACGTCTCTCATTTGCGCAAATGAACTCATGTGCTTTTTATTGTCTCTTAAGTCTGGTTATGTCTTTCACTCTTTCCTGACACATAGTGGATCGTGAGCCGTGTTGCTTAATTGTCTCATTTTCAGTCCATTCTACAGAGCTGCTATTTGAGGCATCGGCTACTGTTTTAATCTACGGCCTGAAGGATGTGGCGATTTCTTGTACGCCACAACGTTTTCCAGACATCATGAGGCATGGTTGCTAACTTTCTGTAGGGGCCTATCTCTGAGATTTGATGTAAGCTACTAATGATTGGAAAGGCCTTACCGATTAAAAATACTAGGCCCGTAATTCATTGCAATAGTTACATTATGTTGGCGACTGCCGTAGGTCTACGGTGACTTGAGTGCTAGCTATAGCGGTTTACAACACACATCATAACTTCTTCGTTTGAGTAAATGTGAATATATATATATATATATATATATATATATATATATATATCGTAGCATAATAATGTTACTTTAAGGAGCAAATTCTTTTCAAAAATCTAACTTCGATTTCATTTAAAAAAATTCTTCACATAAATCCAATTTCTGTTTAAGGAAGAATGTTTTATCAATCCAGCTTCCATTTCAGGTCAAATTCTATATATCAATCCAATTTCTATTTAAATGAGATTCGCGGCGGCTTCTTTGAAAAGCAAAATTCTGAGCATTTATAGAGGGCCGGCAGCGCCTCTTCAACAACCTATACTCATACAGGCCCCATTACTACTAGGCCAGTAGCCTCTTGATTTATTCTAGTATTGTGAAGTAAAGCTTCCGTTTGGAAACGTGCGTTTAAATTTTTTATTCCAACTCTTTAAAAATAAATTATTCGAGAAGGCTCATCGATGATTTAATTTAAAGCATCACACACATCGCGGATAATTAAAATCTTCGCGAGTTCGCGGGAATTAATTGCGCGCGGTAAATAAACTGGGCAGTTTTGTGCGTGTTATTTTCAGTGTTAACTCTTAGGCCTCCTTTTATATCTGAGACTGCCATCAAGCTGCTCGTGATGACATTCCTCATATGAACAACGCGCAGTAGAAGGATGGCACGCGTTCAAAATGCACATCCTACTTAGCCTATTGGTTAGTTGTCAAACTGTAACGATTTAGTAACAGTCAAGCAATTTCGGAAAAGATTAAAAAGACAATTATATTACGGTATTAACATTTAGTTGTGTTCAGTGCTTGAAGTGTAAAAAAAGAAGTGCCTGGACGCTAGTGTAAAAAGCTAAGAAGTAAAGATTGAAAAGGCAGATCACCAGCAACACCTAACCAACAGCCAACGACAATAACGTTCACGCACTATGGGTTCATGACCAAAAAGTTATTATTTGTCCACTGTAGGCCCTACTAGGTGAAATATAGGTTAAATTGATGATAACTATGATGCTTGAATAGAAATTAGATTGCTGAACGAAATTCTTCCTAAATAGATAATAGGTCTTATATAGATGAATATAATGCATGCTGAAGTGGAGGTTGGATTGATCAGAATAGGCCGAGTTCTTGGTGAAGCAGAATGTGGATTTGCAAGTATTATTATTACCAATCCAGCTGCTGTTTGATTAAATACAATTGGCGAAAAATAAAATTTTGGTCGTGAACCTTTTGTCAGTTAACCACCTGACGTCAACTATTTGTTGCGACTTAATGCGTACAGAGTTACTTGCCTTGGTGAAATTTCGATACGGGATCCTGTTTTTAAAGTGGGAAAGGGAAAAAAGTTTGTGAGAGAAATTTTTCCATGCCCTCCTCTTTCTCCGTGTATCTCACCAATTCACATATTACTGTGCCCTTTGGCACAGGTGCGTGTCCTAGCCAATTATGGTTATGACATTATTTGAATTGTTAGCTGCCTCAAATATTTTTATTATTATGTCGGCTTCAAGCATTCAAGGACTTGCCAGAGCCATATAATATGCTGCTGATAATAAGATAGGCCTACGGTAACCGTTCTGTATACGGTATGATCGGGATGAAGAGGCTTCACTTCATACTTCAAGAGCTACGCTTAACTATAATAAAATTTCTTCAATATTGTTGAAATATTAATCTCAGAAATCCACAATGTGCCAAGCAGTAATGATGACTTTTTTATTACGTTCAAAAACAAGTATCTGTTGATGATGGCATACTTAATAAGACTGTAGGCTCTAGCCTATTGTGTTCATTTCAAAAAGTTCCAATCGTTAATTTAGATCATGTTGTCCAGTGTACTTTCAATTAAACCAAGTGTAGCCTACAATTAAAAACTTGTTCCTGTTTGAAATAATATATTTAATATATTTATCATTTTAATTTCAACTATAATTTAAAAGGAATAAGTTTTAAATTTAGTCTACTAAGAATATCAAAAAGTATGTCAAACAGCAGCACACCTACAGCAAGAGCAATGCACCTGTACTTCTGTACTTATCATGACCATTGTAACAAGCTGCGTTTTTGCCAGCATGAAACCTGAATAAACGAAAATTGATTGATTGATTGATTGACCTACAGGAAGAGCAATGCACCGGTTGTTGTTAAAATAACTTCTGCCATAGTGTCTCTTAAGTTCATTCTTCTTCCTGACGTATCATGGATCGTAAGCCGTGTTGTTAAAATTCCCCTGTAATTATGCCATTTTTGAAAAAAATAATCAAATGTTGTTGATAGTAACGTAGAGAAATTGCACTGTTGCATTGACGGTCATGGACGACGTCCAGGCTAGCTGACGAAATAAGTGGCAGGACGGCGTCCTGCTTTGGAAACAAGTGCCTGGATGCCGTCCATGACCGTCCATGCTCCTTTTAAGCATTGGTTGGGTTAGATTAGAGTAACATTAGGATTTCATATAAGAGAATATAAATTTAATTAAAACTTGATGTTAAATATTTGGATAAACTTAACAATCTAGTATTATATTTTCGCTTTAATATTGCTGTTTAGTTGTATGGTGGCTTATAATGAAGCATTTACCATTTTTTTTATTACTAACCGCGCCGAATTGACCTAGCCGGCTTTGTTCTCGGGCCCCTCTTGCTCATCTTCTACACTACCCAACTCAGTTCACCCACCAAAGTATCTTCGGTTTACAATCACAATACACGGACGACACCCAATTTTTCATCTCTTTCTTTCTAAGCTACTTCCCCGGCTTCATAGATCATTTTATATATCGGAGGAGTAAAAAAAATTTGAATTTTGCCCCATCCCCAGAAATGTAAAAATGATGGGTGCACAAACTATCTCAAAATGTCATCTTATCATAATTAGTATTAATTACTCATAGAAATTAAAAAAATGAAGGATGATTTTAAAGTATACACTATACAGTAATATTTTTCTACATTTTTGGGCAAAATACGGTAAAAGTAAATGAGAATTAATCTTGTCCACCATTATGATGCCTGTAAAAGGGTCAACAAGGACTGGATGCCCAATTAATTTTGGCTTTAACTTGCCACAAAATCCATGTCTAAACAACATGTGTCATTGGGTTCTATGGGAAATGGGAAAATAAAAAATTGCTATAAGAAAAGCACCAGTGCAACTGTATGACATCAGAAATACATACATATACAGGCCTATATATGTTAGTCTATAATGTTATATATATATATATATATATATATATATATAACAGTGATAAATTTAAGAGTATTTTGACTTTCTTTGTGAATTTCTTGAAGAACTTTCATGCTGCGTGCTTCGATAATGTCATTTTGAGAATCTGCTGAAAGATACTGAATCATACTGCACTAACTACAGAACAGTTTTAAAAATCCATTATTTTGGTCATAAATTTAGTTTGAAGAACCTTAGAAAGCAAGTCCTCTTTCACCCCCAAAAAAACTACTGCTCAAATTCTCTTGAGTTATTCGTTTCAGTACTTCATCTTTGCAGCAATTTCTTTATCCAACTGTGTCCTTAAGTCTTTTCCTCGGAGAAAATTCTTCCGTCTGAATCTGGCCATCGTAGGCCATAATTATATATGAAAATTTTCATGACCGTCGCTTTTCTCGTAAGCTGGTACTTCATCGTACGGCTATCGGTTTCTAGCGATCGTTTGTGTATACATGGGCCAAGGTGGCAGAGTGCCTTTCTACATTTTCCATAAGTTCTGAAGTTTCATAAATTTTATTTATACTGTCACATTTTCATAATCATGATAGGGTCTATACGCGCGACCACTAACTTAATTTTCGTTCACTCTGTTATGTTCATGTGTGTTCGGGACTCTTTGATCTGCTCGCTGCTATGGGTCCCTTGGTGCCGTCGGCTGCTTGCCGCCGACGAGGGTCCGTTTGATCTGCTAGCCGCTATCAGTTCTTTGATGTGCCTGCAATTGGCTGCTTGCGCTGTGGGTCCTTTGATCTGCTCGTATTGACGAGCCCTTTGATGTACTCTACAGCCGTGCATGCTTGGTCCGGGGTACCCTGTAGGGTCCGGGGGACTCTATGGGCTGTAGAGTCCGGGGGGACTCTGTAGGGTCCGGGGGGACTCTATGGGCTGTAGGGTCCGAGGGGGACTCTGTAGGGTCCGGGGGACTATGCACGGTCGGGGCCGTAGAGTTCAGGGGGACTCTGTAGGGTCCGGGGGACTCTATGGGAAAGTACTTGGTTATAAATAAGAGTGCATTTCTGTATAGTTAGTCAGTCTGAGTTTGGAATTCAGTCGAGTTGAGTGCGTAGTGAGAGTAAGTCTGAGTTTTAGTACGAGTTCAGTCTGTATAGTCGATGATGTACGAACTTTCCGTGTATTCTGTTCGCTGCTGTTGAGAAGAAACGTTGTTAAACTCTTCGGACTGTGTTTCTTCCTCTGCGAAAATAGACTTCCTCGCCGTCTGATCCTGCCATCGACCGTCAAGGGGCTGTCGCTGTTGAAACTGTATCGAAGACCCGTGCCAAAAAGCCAGCCAGGTCTTACTACGCGGACATTTAGCAAGAGGGAAAGCTTCGAATTCGGCCTCCTGGGTGGTACCAGTGACTAGAAGGAGGTATTGGAGTCTTCCCCAGGGCGTGTTGCCGTATCCTGCTGCTGCTAGACAAACGCTCGAAGTCGGACGAAAAGGAGATTCGCCATAGTTATGTTATCAATATACGATGACGGGGACTACGTCTAGAACGAATTCTCTTATTTGTATGAGCAGTTCCAATTACAGGTGTGTTACTTCTTCTATCCGTCACAGTTCTTGCGGAGCTATCACCATACTCCTCACAGACCGAAACCTTAATACCTCATAGTGCCTTGAGGGGAAGGGGAGGAATTATGATAGAATTTTCAGTTTTGAGTGAAAGACCCGTGGCCGAGGGGAGATACCAAGAGGTGATTGGTGCTGGTTAGTTCGTAGGAGGGATCGGATATTTGTCTTAATACTGGTGGTAGTTTGTTACAGTTACAAAGAGGCGGGACAGCCTCTGTCAGCGGGACAGGCTATGGAGCAATTTCCAAATTTGAGTGATGACGTGTCGGCAGAGCGAAGCAGTGTGAGGGTGGAAGAGGAACTGGTTTAAGTCTGTGATTGAATCGTGAACAACTGATGGAGATAGGTGGGCTGTGAGGATTGAAGCGTGTTGTAGGTAAGGGGTTGTTCACATATTATATAACGCTAAAGGGGTAGGTGGGTGGGTTCCTGCTTTGTTAGCGTTATATCGTGTAAGGTGGGGGTAGGTTGAAAGTTTCGTTATATAACGCACTTTCTCAGCTTATGCTATTTTGCCTGCCAATTGGAAATTACATGTACCACGGACCTTCATTGTTTAATCGAAGTTCACAATACGTTATGAACCAAAACTAGTACCATTAGCGAATTAGCACCTGGCGAATTGATTTGACGTTCTTGCTTATTATTTAAAAATCATCTTTTTACAATTCTGTACATTGCTTTAAGCGCTCTTAAAATCAATTCTGTGTGCTTTGTTTTGATTCTGGTTTAAATGCAAATTAATTCACTTGAAATAATTATTTCTACTACTACAACCACAACCCAATTGTGGTTGTAGTAGACACTCTGTATACATCATACGCCATTACATAGGTAGAGTTGTACTGCGAACCTATAAATAAATACCGGATAGTGTTATATTAAACCAATCCATTCTGTGTGATACTGTTATCCTCATTTCTAGTGCAAAACGTGCGGGAAACTAAAATGGATTTTTTAGATAAGATTTACGTCACTACCAAGTATTATCATGCTGTATTAGTAGGCCTACATGTAGAAACCTGGTACTACCCAATTAGTTACCGTAATTAATACAAGTGACTTTAGCGCCATTAAAAGTCCAATTATTAAGATGCAAAGGAGCTCCATACATCAGGTCTAATCATCATTGGCACGAGAGAGTACACAATATTAAGATGGTTTTTGTTACGTAGCTAATTGGACAACGGCACTAACTAACGGCACTAATTAATGGCACTAACTTCACTTGTATTAATTACGGTAACTAATTGGGTAATCGACGATTGTCACCATGTATCTACATATAATTCGACTATAATACAGCATGATAATACATAGTAGTGACGTACGTACTATTTAAAAACACCATTTTAGTTTCGCTCCTGTTTTGTATTAGAAATGAGCATTATAGTATCACACAGAATGGATTGGTTTAATATTGAACTATCAGGTATTTATCGATAAGTTCGCGGTACAACTCTACCTATTTAATAGCGTATGATGTATACAAAGTGCGTACTACAACTGCAATTGGGTATTTATGCAAACATAAACTATTTACACATACTATAGAAAATGAAATCAAACATCATGATAATACCTACCAAAATAATTATTTCAAGTGAATTAATTTTAATTTAAACCAGAATCAAAACACAGCACACAGAATTGAATTTTAGAGCGTTTAGAGCTATGAACATGAAATTGTTAAAATTGTAAACAGCAAATTGTTGAAAGTGGATTTATAAAATAATAACCAAGGACTTCAAATCAATTCACCAGGTGGCAGCTAATGGTGCTAGTTTTGGTTCACAACGTATTGTGAACTTCGATTAAACAATGAAGGTCCATAGTACATGGAATTTACAATTGGCAGGCAAACAGGCAAAATAGCATAAGCTGAAAAAAGTTTGCTATATAACAAAACCTTCAACCTACCCCACCCCACCCTACACAACATAACGCTAACAAAACCGGAACCCACCCCCCACCTATCCCTTGAGCGTTATATAATATGTGAACGGCCCCCTATCAGCTGAATCACTACTATTAAAGTGCTAACTAACATTATATTGTTATAAAAGTTTCAAATTGTGCAATACAGTTATGTCGATTATATGTCTTTTAATGTGCTTATAGACTGGGCTGGGGTAGGTAGCATATCTGTTATATAATATAGGGGTGGGGTCACAGCTGCTGTTATATAACATTATTAGAGGTATAAGTGGGCCAAAAATTGAGATTTTATGCGTTATATAATAATGTGAACGGCCCCTAAGTGACAATTTATGACTTTGTATTCAATTCGCTCAGGTATTTTGAGCCAGTGGAGTGATTTGAGGGCAGGAATGATATGGCGGTGCTTGGGGGTTTGGTGACAGCACGGGCGAGAGTTCGCAGAGTCAAGCATTAGTCTAATGTCATTTTAGCAATCGTAGATCGTAACAGCCTAGGCCTACAGTAAATTTGTTGTCAAGCGAGACGCAGTTCCGTCCACAGAAATACATTTACCATAAAATAAGTAAGATTCCGTCAGATAATCAATCGTTATAGCTTGTCAGAATTTTAATTTATTTTGGCTTATTAACTTAAGTAATCAGCGTGCTACTACTAATAGTCTTGTCAGTCCAACATTTTATGAGTTGTAACTATTATACGCGCGCCCGCATTACGTCACTCGCGCTTTAAACCTCGCGGTGACACGCATTTAAGGCACGTTCTAAGTTTTTGGGATATTTTTGCCTCTGTACTCAAAATTAAAAGTCGGGGCCTATGAATCCGACCACTGAGCTAGTTCAGGCCCAAAATGAGTAGCCTACATATCTGACACTTTGAGAAGTTTCTAGACTTCAGATATAACGACAACATTTGATCAGTTAATTTCTACACCGGTCGTGTTGACTGATTTCCTAAGGGTGTCGACTTTCCTTAAACTGCAGGGTCACACAGACACTGCATGGGTAAAGTCGGTATCTGAAGTCGAAGAAACACACACACACACACACACACACACACATATATATATATATATATATACGGCCATCGATTTAAGCAATGTGCATTGGACATTGACACTAAAGAATTTGATATTATAGTTTGAAAACTAAGCGACCATTTTTCGATGAAAGATGCAAAACATAGAATGCTTCCTGCAAATTCTTGTGAGAAGGGTATGTTACAGGTAACTAGGAATTTGTATGGAGAATTGGCTCCTTAGAGAAAATACTGTGCGCAATGAAGTAGATGAAATTGATTGCTAAAAATATAATTACTACATAATGATGAAGCCTCAACCGATTTTATATGCAGTTTTTCAATGTGACTTCGTTTCTTGAATACTTAGTAGACCCTCCTTCTGGTTCCCTTGTAAAACATTCAATACATCCTCCGCTGTTCATCTTTCTGGCTTTCTGTTGACTACCCATGCACCTGGCAATCACTGCAGTGCATATATGCTACAAAGAAGGATTGCGCAAATCTTTATTCTGCAGCATCGTCGATGCTTCTAGGTCTGCAATACTTTCTAGGACTCTTGCTTTTAAAATCATTACGAAATGATTGACCATTTCGTCATCTCGGAAGCTAGATGTGACGTCGTCGTCGTCCGTCGGTGATCGATCGTGGCGCTGCAGCTGTGCAGTTGACGTTCTCTTGCGGAAGTATCCGGTGTCGAGTAGGCCGACGCACGACGCATACTGGCGGAACTTACTAGCAAGCACATCAAAGGCAGGTCGGTCGATCTCCTTCAAAACGGATAGGACGTGTTGCATCGTCTTACCTGTATATAAAGCCCATTCAAGCAGAAATAACACAAGCAGATTAACAGTAGGTCGGACTTACAATTGGCTGAATGATCTGCAAAGGACATAATTGCTTACGGAAGTTACGAAGTTGAACTTCTCCTAGGCAGTTTAAGGCAACTTTTCTGTTCAACGTCTGCTTCTGGTATCAGTCTCTCAGTTTCATGTTTTCCACTCCTTGACTTTCCAACAGCAGTCCTTTATTTCCTGTCTAGCTTCACGTTTATTGAGTTATTTTTTTTATTCTTTCAACGTTTCTTTCTATTCGCAGTCTTTACCCGTCGGACACTTTCTTTTCTGCTTTATCATCCCACCCACGATTCCACGAACTCATTTTCCCCCTTTCATTGTCAGAACATATTGTTACTCATTTGGGAATGTCGGGTTTCTATCTCCGTCTTAATTCAACTGTAGGATATATGTCTCGTCCTCTCTTCCTCTCTTCCCGTTTTATGTTTAATTCACGGTTTACACCATTTATCCTAGCAATAGCATATAGACCCTATCCTATAAAAAAACTAAAGCTATCTTGCAACCACGTGCATCTGTAGAGTCGTTATGAAGCTCAAAAAAGTCTGAGCGTCGTATACAAAAGCCGCATCAGGAAAATCAGCAGAGAATTGTCCATGGGTTCGATTTTTGGTTCTAGGACGTTTCAATCATGGACGATTCATCCAGGGCGATTCATCCACTTACGATTCATCCAGTGGACTCTTCATCTAGCGGACTGTTCATCCACGGGCGGTTCATCCAAGGACGGTACATCCAAATCTCAAATAATATCATTAATGTAATTGAAAACAATAGTAGAAAAAACCTTCTAAACATTTAGTGTTAAATTTTATACGTCAAGATCTTAACATAGACTTAATATATCAGGAATAATGCAGATAACAATACTGATGTTTGTTAATAATAGTAATAATCAGTGTTTAATGTGTGCTACAAATTCGAAATTGCTCGAAGATTATAGGAACTGTTATCTTTATCCTTAGCCTACGTTTGACTATTGTTATTTTCGACGGCAATTATAATAATAAACAACAACACGATTAATTGATATCGCAAGAGCTAATAAATTTCCTTGCCGGCCTTTATTTTTGATGAATCGTCCTTGGGTGAACCGCCCATGGATGAACAGTACTCTAGATCAACAGCCAACTGGATGAATCGTCCGTCGATGTATCGTCCGTGGATGAACCGTCTTGGATGAAACGTCCGCATGCCGTATTCATAACTACCTCTGGACTAGATCCTGGACTGGGTCCTGAGCTGGGTTCTGGACTGGAAACCGAAGCTTAATATTTTCCTTTTGTCTTTAATTGGCGTTAGCAATAGCAATCTTAGTCTGAAATTTCCTCAATATCTACGTTTCTTCTGCGTTAAAAAAGCCAATTCGTGGAGGTAACTGTGTAGGCCTATTCTGACGCTCTGGCGATGTTTTACGTTGCCACAGAAGAATAATGATTCTCTGAATACCAAAATATCAAATCCTCCAATTGACGGTGTAAAATAAGAGCACAAAACAACTGCCATCAATTCAAATCTTACTCATCTAGCAGAGTAGGTCTAGTCTATAACTGAAAAGGTTGGAAATACTGGCGTTTAACTTGATTAATTAGACCAATGGTTCTTAAAGTCGTGGTCCGCGAAGCTCTGGTCAGTGGTCCGCGAAAATGTTTGGTAAAACAAATTATATTCACACTTCCGTAACAGTAATTTAAGATTAATTTGATTTTTTCATTAATTTAACATAATCTATTATAATCTAACTTAAAAACTTTAACATGTGAGTACGACATAAACTCATAAAGGCATAGGCTAAGCGTCGTCTGGCACTGTGCCCACTGTGAACAGATAAATGTATTGGAAATGTTTCATCTTTGTCTAATTTTGATTTCGTCGCATGGAAGATGAGCAATAAATCAAGTTAGTAGATGACGAGTTGTAGCAGAAGATTCAATATTTGCAAATTCTGTAGATTATTGACTCTTAAATTAACAAACTTTTATAAATAAATAAGAAATAAATATGAGCAAAAATCATTTATAAAAACAAATAAAAAAATCTGCGGGAAGAAGCATCTACCATTCAGACAGTGAAACCGAAGAAGAAAACGATGCTAATGGCAATGCAAATATCTTTATATATTTTTTATTATACTTATATAATCACAACATCAAATGATATTAACAATTTATTAGTCTGATTACATTTCAACAAAAAATAATTAAATCAAATAGGGGAAGCTTACAACGCTCTCCCAGACTCCCTTATCGTGGATTCGTGCGGGGTTCGCGCATTCGGCGCTCGTTTGTCCACGTAGACTTCACTACATATACCAACGTGTTCACACGTTTGATGTTAGTGGTCCGCAACAATTATTAAAAAGTCCCTGCTCATCCCTGGTGTAAAAAAGTTTAAGAACCACTGTATTAGACCATCAAATATTCAGATTGCTTGAGATTTACTTTTGATTATTTTGTGAGAAATTACAATTTACGTAGTCACTTATGATATTAGCATACAACGACTGGTCTGTCATTAAACAATCAGTATACTATTACAGTTTTGCAAGCATTAAAATCTGTCAGTCAAATGATGAACAGTCCGCTAGATGAACCGTCCGTGGATGAAACGTCTGCATGCCCGATTTCTATACCCGATCAGACCCGACCCACAAAAAAGGGACAAGACCTGACCAGACTTATGAAGCCAACTATCTGACCCGACCCGACCCATGAAGTGCATGACCCGATCAATTCGACCAGACCCGCACTTAGTCATAATTTTACTAATATTTTTTATCAGCAAATTCTAATGTCGTAAAAACACAACACAGTCAGACCGATATAAGATAGCAATACAGATATTTTAAGCTCATAAATATTGAACGTGCCATTGAAAATGCTCTTCGTTTGTCTCGTTTACTTTAGCCTGAACTTATTTACGCTCTCCATAAAATCATGCAAATGAATTCCGGATATTACTAGTACGTAATAGTCCGAGCTAAGCAGTTATTTGACAGTCTGGTCATGCACCAGTGATTATTTGACCGGACAAGCATACGCTGTGCGCGTTTTGCGCCAAAAATTAAGCTGCTGCAGTCGTCGATTTGAAGTGTGCACATAATTATTGTCGAGAGCGCTGTCAACGTGCAAAAATTGAGTTGAAGTGCAATACAAGTTTCTCTTGTTTTAAAAAGAAATATTAAATATTTGAAAACTGTTTCAATGTGAATTAATAGCCACGTACCACCAGAAGTTAGTTACTTAGAAGCCGTAGAGAGGAAGAATGTTCAGGTCACACAGAATGATAGAGATGAACTCTCTGTCCCTTTCGTATTATCTGCCTGTCAGAAATATTTTTTTTACAAAATTTCTATTGTTATAATTATATGCTTGTCTATTTCTCAAAGTTGTCTCTTGCTGCTTACCCTCCTCCTCCAGTCCTCCTCTCTCCTTATTGTCACGGAGATTGCCGTCAAACCACAGCGACTTTTACGTCAATAACAGCGATCACAAAACAGCGATCTTCAAAACCGCGATAATAGCGATGCACAAAATCGTGACTGTTTCAAAACTGCGATTATCAAAACATCGATTACAATATAGGCCCCCGAAGCTTTAGGCCTTTCTCTTTTTCTATGGGAAGCAATATCACGCCAAGTTCAATACTGGGCTGTATGTTGGTATGTTGAGAGCAGAAACAGTTTATTGTGAGATTAGAAGTTTCTCTGATGAAACTAGAGCTTGCATTTATTATAGAAGATCATATTAAAATGCCATGTATATAAGAAAAATGGAACGATAGGTAAAATGCGTTCATAACTTACAACTGTGTATCCTTCGAAATAAATCTTCTAATGTAGGCCTAATTGCTAATAATTGAACAAATTCATGTACATTCATTAAATATCTTCAATGAATAATTTCGATCATCACGATTTTGAAACAGTCTGTAGTGGAATCGACGACGATTATCTTATTAATGTATTATAGTAATGTATTATTTAGTTTAAATGTGATTGTAACTATTATTTGCTCATGCGAACATTTGAATCAGGCTAGGCTATAGAATATTTGGATCTGATGTGTACCAAATGAGCTCTACATGTAGGCCTACGTCGCAGACCCGTAGCCGTTGCTAATCGCTCGTTCGCAATCGCGGCGATAACGACATTCTGAAATAGCCTTAATTAATACTACATCCAGCGCATTACCAGACTCGCGCAGCTGACAGCAAGAGATAGAGGGATAAATAGAGAGACAGGAAGGAGACGTAGAAAGACACATTATGGGAGATTATGGGCAAGGGCACGGCGACAGAAGAGAGGGAGTGACGAGAGATGGGACAGAATACTCGGAAAGAGGACGGTCCAGACGGACGATGAAAGCAAGAGAGGCAGAGGCGACAGATGGAGACAGCCGAGAGGGGAAGAGAGGAAGGTTATAAATACGGGACGTGGGCGAGAGTCAGACGAGATTTGCAGAGCATCTCTAAACGCACGACCTGATGCCGGAGTTGTTTGACTGAGGGCGGATCGGGACATTTAATAATTATAGAAACCAGTTTGCTGTGAATATACGTCTGCATTTTTAATATATCGTAACATCAAAAAGTTTTTGCTGATTCCGTGGCTAAAACGAACTTTCTCCCACCGAAGAGAAACGCCAGCTACCCACATCAACTTATCACCGCTCGCCACCATATACGTCTGATTCTGTAATCACGTCTTTTATTACATAAGTGCTTTCATTAATTGCGCTTGCCTCGTTTTCGCAGCCTGTAATTATTTCTCCTTCTTCTGTACGGCTAGTGTCGCCCTCTGTCGCTCGTGTCCACGTCTCTATTCAGTGGTGGACTGGGGCGCCGGGACACCGGAAAGAATCCCGGTGGGCCTCCAGGATCAGTGCTGTAATATAAGAGAAGCACTACCAAACCAAAAACGGCTGGTCATATTGTTCATACTAAAAGAAAACATGGTAGAGTCGCAGACTAAGATGTGACACTTCCTATCTCCTTTGTTTATCTGAATGTTCACGTCACCTACCTTGGAATCAATTGTCGTTACCACTATTCCAGTCGCTACGTTGCGCTGCTGGAATAGTGGTTTAATTGTGTGCTTTGACCACCACACAGACCACGTAAGCCTACACATCGAGATAAGAAGTGTCATATCTTAGTCTGCGGCTCTACTGTCTTTGCTAACAGCAACTAGCCGCTCGTATGTAAATAAGGAGAGCTTACCGCCAGCGGCTGGATAGCGGATTAATGTCCACGACTATAAATATTTCTAGTATCCAGCCAGTAGGGGGCCTATAGCCAGTAACATGTCGTCGCTAAGTCAACGGCTGTCATGTTAGAATTGACATCTGCCTCTCTAGTCTCTTAGGCTCTCTACTTCCGCTGCGTCTGCTTTGATAAAGATTCCACTTTCTTTTCAATATTGTTGGTTAGTAATAACTAATATCAATTTAATAAAATAATTCACGGTTATAAGTGGCATCAATTCGATACGTAGGCCCTAAATGTTAAGGCAGTGCGGAGAAAGTAAGAAATAAGACAATAAAAACTCTGGCTAAAGATGGAAGTGATATACACGCATATACCGTGATATACACGCATATATGTATATAATTATATATACATATATATATTCGTGTAATTATATATTTGGCCACATATACCGTCTGTCCGTGGCCTTCGTGAACTTGGCATATGTTCAATCTATCAACAACCATGGACTCATCGCCCGTAGACATGTGTCGGATACCTTTCTAGCCACTTCTCTCCACACCGTCATTAAACTTGTGGAGACTTGTTCCACATCATTCTTCAAAGTCATCTGTCATTCCCTATGTGGTCTTCCTCTTTCATATGTTCCATTCCTTATTCCATTATAGATATCAACTCACAGTTCCACTAGTATAGTTTAGTCACTGACCCCTAGATAATTTATGCGTGGTCTGTGCACAGCCGCAAAGCGTTTTCACACAAGTCGATGTTCCTGCTGTCCGGAAAGACTATGGTCACAGGTCACTTACGTCTAGGCCCACAAAAGTCTGGTTTTCTTCATACGCAGTTTAAGGCTTTTAGTCCTACATAGGAAATCTGCCATAGCCACCAGTGTTAGGGCAATCACTAAAAGTTTTACTGATTATCCTACGCAACACTAATTTCGCTTGCGTGCTACTATAGCACCGTCTTCGCCGTGTAATCGACTGCCTGGATTATTTCAAGTAGGCCTATTCACACATCATTTTGGCGGATGACAACAAGTTTATGGAAATGTGTAAGTACCAATATACTTATATTACGTTAATAATTGTTTGTAGTGGGGCCCTTATAATTGGAGATATTTTATCTTGCTCATTGTGCATTCCTAAGCCTAATGTAATATTAAGTCTAGACTCAAATGACATTTAACATGCACCATACGCTCGATAGCGTAGGCCTAATAACTATACTGTCACTCGATTGTTTTGGGATTCAAATCAGCTGGGGCCATCCACCCTCGTATGATGAGGCTCAGATAATGAAGTCGGTAACACTTCATACTTCAACCTCGTTTGAGGGACTGCTCCTTTTCTTCTCTTCTTTATACATGGCTTGCGTTGAGCAAAACGACTTTGTGAGATATGCACTATAAAATGCGCTTCATTGAAACACAAGTTGACATACCGCAACAAGCTAAGGCAACATAAGAAAAAGATAGTCCATCTTCATCATCACGATGAGACCCTGGGAGACCCAAGCCATTTGGTGGCGATGGATACGAATAAATGCTATCAATTGTCTTGCTGTTGTTGCCGCTGCTCGTACCGTAAGTTGTTATAAGTTGATCCGACTGTTACTTCTGCTACTTCCTCTATTGCTGCTATTGCTACTACTTCCATTGCTACAACGACTACTACTATTGTAACGGGGCGGTTTAGGTTGAACGATTAGTACATAATAATTAAGAATGATGGAAAAGGTTTAATGTGGAAGTCATTCGGGTTATTGACCAATACATCTAGAAATATGGTGAATTCTGATCACGTTTTACTGCTCGTTGTGCTTTGAGAAGGGAAAATAAAATTATTACTTCTTGCTTTTTGTTCGTAAACTTCTGTTCTGAGTCTGTTTTGAGAACAATTGTTTCTCTTGAATAAAAATTTGAGATCAGCCAACAGCAAAAAATAATGTAGAATATGCATATCGTTATAATGCAAGTTACCTTGCCGAACAACTTTTGTAGCAGGTTTGCTAAAACTTATAGAACACTGCGCGGTTCACGCCGCGCCCCCGCCGACCAAAAATGACCGACGCTCCGCCGCCGAAAGTTCTAGGTTGGCGCAGGGCCCTAGTCCGGACCCGTAGAATCGAACTGCTGCAGTCGCCGACGACTATTGAGGCCCTCGCGGTCCCAATCTCTTCAAAACACGGACCTGCTGTCCTCCTGGCCATCTACCGATCGAATTGTCAGCTTTAATGGAACAGTTCGTCTTAACCAGTGCGCTGCTGGTTCTCACTGGAGACTTAAACCTCCACTTGAAAGATGCTGCTCGACTGGAAAGTGCTGAGTTTGCAGAGATCGTGGCTCAGTTTGGTCTAGCTCAGCACGTTGCTGAGCCTACCCGTGTCATGGGCGGGTGGCTGGACGTCATGATAACTAGAGACGACTGCCGGGTTACAGAGGTCAGTGTTCAACCTTCTGTCCTGTCCGACCATGGACTGGTAACGGCTACCATCCCGTTCATTTGTGAGCCGCTGCTTTCCGTCACAAGGCGGATTCGTCTTTGGAAACAACTGGACAGCGATGTTTTCCGTTCAGCCATCCAGGTCCAGCCTTTATTTCAAGTCACAGAGGCTACGTCGCTAATGACCGCCACTGAACTGTTCAGTTCATATGAGACAGTTATTACAAAACTCCTCGACTCCTGTCTTCCTCTACGCACCGTTCGATCCCGTGATCATCCACTCTCTCCGTGGTTTTACGCCGACTGCAGGAAACTTCGTCGACAGGCCAGACGCTTAGAACGAGTATATCAAAGAACGCGCCTGCCGGTCGACCGATTGGCCTGGATCCACTTTGTCAGACAGATGCACAAGACCAATGGAGACAGAGAACGAGTTTATTGGGAGAACATCACCGGTAAGCAAGCAAAGAAGCTTTTGACGACGCTGAACAGCCTCCTTGGCCGTCGCTCTCCGTGCTCCCAGACGCCTTTTGTCTGATTTCTATAACGCAATAGATTGTGGTCAGATAACTCTTCTTGCGCTTTTTGATGTTAGTTCCGCATTTGATTCTGTGGACCATTCCATTCTCCTTCAGCGGCTTTCTATTTCTTTTGGCTTGACTGGCAGCCCTCTTGAATGGCTCCGCTCCTTTCATACTGACCGTACCAATTGTGTAGTTACTGGTACTTCTCGGTCTCTCTGGGTCTCCGCCCCTTTTGAGTTCCTCAGGGTCCAGTGCTGGGTCCTTTGCTCTACAGTTTCTATACCTCTGATATCAGTCCTCTGCTTACTCTATCTGGCCACCTGCATCAATTGTATGCAGATGACATTCAAGCTTATGTCCATTGCAAAGCAGCTGCAGCAGTGGTCTCGGTTGGGCTGATGTGTGATGCCATAAATGTCCTCTCTGAATGGATGGCCTCGAATAGCCTCCCCTTAAATTCCTCCAAAACAGAATTTATATGGATTGACAGTCGCAGGCACCTGGCTGAACTGGATATGCAGATATTGGCTGAGACCTATTCTCACAATACTTTTTCATCTGTTGTGCGTGATCTGGGTGTATTGCTTGATCAGGAACTTAGTCTCTCGCAACATGTAAACCAGGTTACTCGTAACTGTTACTATCAGCTACGTCAGCTTCGTGCAGTTATTCGCTCTCTTACCTTTGAAGCTGCAGTAGTCCTCGTTCATGCTTTTTGTAACCAGCAGAATTGATCACTGCCGCGCTGTTCTGGCTGGTCTTCCCTGTGCCTTAGTGGTGCGTTTAGATCGCGTTCTTCGCTCTGAGGCCAGGCTTATTGGACATATACCTAAATTTTCACCGGTTTCAGCTTATATGCGCGATGTCCTTAACTGGCTACCGGTTCTACAGCGCATTACTTTCCGCATTGCGACACTAATTTGGCGGTGTCTCTCTGGTTGTGCGCCATCCTACTTGACTGAATTGTGTCGTCCGATGTCTGAACTCCTTTCGCGTAGAGCTCTGCGCTCTTCTGCTAAAGGCGAGCTTCTGGTGTCCAGGGCCCGCTCGTCGCTAATGCTGTGTCGAGCTTTCTCAGTGGTTGGTCCATCCACCTGGAATGGTATCCCGATTGCCCTCCGTCTTCCCCTTACAATAATCTACCTACCTTCTGTAAGCTGCTAAAGTCATTTCTTTTTGGCCGTGGCTGGGCTGAGCTGGGAGCACCTCTGAGTAGTTTCCCTTGAAGAGGCGCTATATAAATGATCGAGATGAATGAATGAATGAATTCGAACCAAAGACACCCCTCTAAAGAAGCACCTTCAATCAGTACACAACCCGAAGAAAATCAATGTGATGACAACATTACAGTCAGTATTGAGTATATTGGCCTATTGTCAGCAGCCAGAATCCACCTTGATTCTCCAGCACATTTGATTCTCTGATCACCTTACATTTAGAAAAGTTGTGAGTTGTCTATGAAAACAACGCTGGCATCTCTAATTCCGAAAATGACAGTTCCAAAACTTCAGTTATCGATGATAAAGACACCCGTTATACTTTACAATCATTTTTTTAAATTTCACCCAACACAACCAATTGCGAGTGAAACTAATCTACCCTTTGCAAATGTACAACTAGTGAACTTGCGCCTAGTATTTTATAAGCGGTGGTAGGCCTATCAATAGAAATTGGGTGTAGTGCTGTTTAAAATCTAAAGCTCTCTTGTGCATAGTGTGCTTACTACTTAGCATTATGGCAAGACTAACTAGAAATGTCACATTTGGTGCTTTTATGTTTTACATAACTACAGTTTCTTAGATCAAACATACAAGCACCTGTTTAGTGCACATATAAATTCTTTTTAACTCTGTCTTCTACCCAAGTACCTTGTGAGAGATCTTTCTCTAAACTGAAATACATTCAGAATCGCCTGCGAAGCTCATGTCTTTTACACATCTTGAGGCTTTTATGCTTATGTCAATAGAAACCGATGTTTTAAGTGAAGTCAATGACGATACAATAATAGATCATGTGGTCGAAATGCATCCAGCTTAAAGAAGTTGCTTATACTATAGGACCTAACTATCATTAGTGAGTAGGCTTATCTAACAAATTGATTTATAGCTTGAAACGCATTCTTGATATATTATATCCAATTAAAAATTATATTTGCGCTAATCATTTTTTAATTACTGTCTTAATTAGTAAAGTGACAATGACTTTGGAGGCCTCAGACTTGGATGGGAAAATGCATAAGGAAACTAAAAGTAGGCCTATGATAATTTCTTTTCCCGGGCCTCTCGAACACCCCAGTCCACCTCTGTCGCTATTTTGTGAACGCAGTTTTTAACGCAGACCGCATACAGAATTATTGGTTACGCTACAGAAACTATAATTCAAGATGAAAGACCTGTTCGATGAGCAACCATTTGAACTTGGACGACGGGGTTAGGACCACATTTTGCATCAGAAACGACACTGTTGACAGACAACACGATCAGCATCAACACACCAAATAACGACGTCGTTGGATGCATCGCTCCTTATTCTTCTCGAAACACTACAACAAAACAACACATCTACTGCAAGGTTTAATGCATTTATTGTCCCGTTGAGTTATTGCAACCCATCTAAGGAGTGCAATGTCTCTTGTTCAATATGCCAGAATAATTCTATTTCCGAAGGTGCTCAACCTATTGTCTAATTAAACCGTGTGTCATGTAATTTTCGAGTTTGCGTAAGATTTTGTGTGATTTTATAAACTGCTGTCTTTCTCATGAGGTATCCTTCCAACATCCAAAATGCGTGACATTGTTTCTCACTCTTGTAAAGCCAAACCCTCGATCCCGGCCTGTGCCAAAACTATCGCCTTATCGCAAATCTTTCCTTTCTCTCACAGACTCTAGAGCAACTTGTTTCTTTGCAACTTCTTCCTTACCTCGAACAGTCGGGACTTTTGCCGCCCAGGCAATCTGGTTTCAGAGCCCACCACTCAGTTGAAATTGCTCTTCTTTCACTTCTCTCTGCAATGGATAAATCTCATGTCATTCTCTTTTTGATGCATCCTCAGCATTTGATATGCCCCATTATTATTGTCCCGCTGAGTCATTGCAACCCATCAATATTTTTATAAAAGAAACTTCTAATCTCACAGCGTCGCCTTGAAATGTCCTTTGGTCTTAGGGGCCGTCCATAAATGACGTCACGTGATTTTGACGGTTATTTACTCATCTCCTCTTTGTCACACGTCATCACAAATGTCATGACTCCCTCAAATATGACGTCACAACTCTCCGACTGACCTCCGAAAAAAGCAGATGTCAAGAATGTAATGGAAAATTTCTTATAATTATAAAAAAATAATTATAACTATGATAATACTATAATAGTAGAACGCAGAAAATGGAGAAAGTAGGCTATAATTCGGCCTCCTGCAATCTAGGGTATTCTTTAAGATTAAAGGCTCTGGCGGAATAATAAAAATTATTTTTAGAAAATTTATTAAACATTCTTCCACGGGGAAGCAAAATCCTCCTTCATGGAATAAATAATATCCAATCCACACACTCTTCATTTCATGATAATTTAAATTAGGTCATCATTCAACTCATTCATAGTTTCTGACTATACTTATTTCAGTTATGTTGTGATAATTTTCTTGTAGTATGGTGGATTAGTAAATACAACGATATATTTTTTACTGCTGCTTAGTCATGCGGGATTATACATGTAGGCTGCAGTAGCTGTACTGCTGCGCGCCAATGCTATTATTTAAAAACTTTTCTAGAGATAATGGAATCGTCAACTTGAAACATCATCTACACATGTATGATGATATTACGTTCAGTCATGCACAGTCTCTCTCTCTCTCTCTCTCTCTCTCTCTCTCTCTCTCTCTCTCTCTCTCTCTCTCTCTCTCTCTCTCTCTCTCTCTCTCTCTCTCTCTCTCTCTCTCTCTCTCTCTCTCTCTCTCTCTCTCTCTCTCTCTCTCTCTCTCTCTCTCTCTCTCTCTCTCTCTCTCTCTCTCTCTCTCTCTCTCTCTCTCTCTCTCTCTCTCTCTCTCTCTCTCTCTCTCTCTCTCTCTCTCTCTCTCTCTCTCTCTCTCTCTCTCTCTCTCTCTCTCTCTCTCTCTCTCTCTCTCTCTCAATCATTCCGCTGGTCAGCCGCTACGGCAGTTTAGCCAGTTGGTCACTTGTCATTCAACCGGTTACTGGCTTTGTTCCTCAGCAGACCAATGCACATTCCTTAACCTTAGATCATTATAGCCCCAGCCCCTCTAAGGCCGTTTACTCTAGCCCTAGCCCAACAAGCCAAAGGTATGCAATTGAACAACTACTTCTTCAACTACTTCCTAAAAACTAGTTATAACTACTAGGCAACTACTTATATGGTAGTTATAACTACTAGCTAATAACTACAGTAGTTAAAAGTGCCCATCATTGCAGATATGGTCCATGGCACCTTAGATGTAATGTCAGAGAGGAGACAGAAAAGCAAGGACTCAGTTGAGTGACTCGTATACGAAGGCCAGATTGACATGGGCGATACTCATGTTCATAGCGCTATTGAGGTGTCACTAAAATGCGCTCTATTTAAGTTATATCGATTACATACAAATAAATAATGCTCTCATTATATTCACATAAAATTATAGGCTTATATGCTATGACAATGGTTCTTAACCTTTTTCTATTCAAGCACCCCATATATTTTTAAATCCCATTTCGCACCCCCTAAGTTTTTTCAAATTATCATATATATATATAATTTAGTAAATATGCAAATATCAACTCTAGTGATATCTTTATTAGCACTATTTATTGATGCAACTCTTTTACTATACCAGTTCTTACAAAATCTAATCACTTAAATCTAATGTGATATCTGTTGCTGTTTCTTTTCAATTAGGCCTATGTGAGATATGCTGGGTTTCTTTTTTCAGAGAGCGAGTAGTATGTAATGTCGAGCATCGAGGCGATCCGGGACTTTGATATGTGGCAGACTGGAAAACCCTACCTCGCAGAGAAAGGTTGTAGCAATAGGAGCAAGTAGGCCAAGGGCTTTCTTTTAAATGCTCGGGCATGTTGATATCTGAGATGTCCAAAAGTTATCCGGTGATTTTTCTCCAAAGACCAGCTAAGCAGCTTCATCATGTTACACATTAATGATCTCCTCCTTCAAAGGGTCGTCATCGGGAATATCGCTGAGCTGGAACATGAAGGGGTTTCGTATCGAAAGGTCTCTGATTTCCAAGATTTCCGGAGGCCCATTTATACAGGGCCTACAGCCAATTTGCTTAAATTGTGTGCCAACAACTAGCGCTGTATAGCTTAATAATCGGAACTATAGTTAGATCTAGATTTTATAAGTTGCTGTTGATGCAAGATAGATTTAACAATTTCAACATGTAGTTCTGCTTGGGAACCTATGGTATGTTCCATGTGTGGCGAAGTCAAAAAATATATTTATTTTGGACCATTTCCTTGCACCCTCTAACTCCACCACTGGTAGTACTCGGCCAGTGCCAGTCCCAAGCCTGGATAAAGGAGGAGGGCGACGCTAATGGTCTTTGTTATCACAGAGTGTCGTTAAACTGCAACTACCTTGCACCCTCAAGAAGGGACTCTCGCACCCCCTAGGGTGCGGGCACCCCAGGTCAAGAACCACTATGAGAAACGCTGCGTCTATTGTAATTTGTAATTGTAATTGTAACTGAACATTCTTAAAGCGCCGCTCAAGATGGCGGCGTTTTCAACCAGTGCACGTCGGCGGCTAGGTGAAAAATAGGAAGTGTTTCAAGCCCTCCAAAGTTATGGGAGCAACTAGCAGTTCCACCTTAATTGGGAAAGGAAGACTGTTCCAACTTGATGGACTCACCTAAGCAAAACTCCTTGTTTGGCCCAATCAGTACACAGCCGGAGGACCAGCAAATGCCAAATGGCAGCAATAATCCAGGGACAGATGAGTGTTGAGAAGTCCATTGGGGTATGGAGGACACCTTGGTACAGAGAGCCAAAAGTTATACAGAGGGAGAGCCAACGAGACAGTTTCGCATCAGCGTAAGAACTTTAAACTTTATGCCTTGAGGAGCAAGGAGGCAATAAAGAGTCACGGATAACAGGTAAGATGTGGGCAAATTTAGGCGGTGTCGCTCGCAGCACATGCAGGATGACGCCTTTGCCCAGCGGTCAAAGATGGAAGACGACGATCGAACTTCAAGCGCCTCTTCAAGCAGCCGAGTGTACGTCGAACAGACGTACACATCGGTGGCCCGCCGGCCGCGGTTGGTATCGAAATGCCACCTGTGACATCTAACAGTGATCGAAGTCAATCCAAAGCAGGGTTGCAAACATGTTGGTTTTTTGGTCATTTTGTTTTTTTGTTTTTTTTACAAAGAACCAAAAATACGAAAAATGGCAACTTGTTTTTTGGTTTTTTAAAATATTTTTATTCAATTTAATAATATTACTATTATATTACTAATTGTGTTGTTCAGTCCGAATTCAAGCTAAATTATTTATAAAAATGAGTTGTAGTTCATTTTCATGCTGTGTTTTGTGCTTTTTATGACAAAACTGTTGTGACAAAACCCAAAGGAAAACTAAAAACAAAAAAAACAAATGAAAAAAAAAACAAAAAACAACTTTTGATTTTTTAAAAATCTTGGTTTATTGCACCTCTGATCCAAAGACCTACATGTTCGTCGCTCCTCAGCCGAGATGAATATTGCCCGGTTGCAGACGGTGTTGTGCACCCCCTATAAATTCCAGATTCTGCCCCACGTCAGAAAACACATTGCCCATATTGCAGTCACGTCGCAAAAGACGTACAACTATCTTCATGTGTGTCTGTGATTGGCTTGTAAAAGAAATAGTAGACCAATCATTTCTTATAACGTGTGCATTATTTTCCACCGCTGCCTCTTCAATCTTCCTTAATAAGCTAGTTCCTGCGACTTCGCTTTTGTGGGCGCTGTAGAAATGTTGAGATTACGATTACGATTCCTTACAAAAAATCATGGTAGATCACACGAATCGCCCATAATATCTTCTTAGCCATTTTAAAATATATTTCAAAGTCGTTTCTTTCACCAAATGGAAAGTGCACTTGACATAGAATTTTCCTAGTCAAACATAGGCCTATAGTATGGCCTAATCCCTTTCGATCTGCTACGTCCTCTGCAGCACTTTAGCGTAATAGGCCTATGACATAATACATACCATATCGTTATGTAGGCATAATATACCCACTATGTAATGTAACGTAATCTTACAGGCTTGATTATTAGTGGCATACATAAACTCAGATTGAAGGGAAAGGCCACAGACCACAGTGACTGTCGGTAATTGCCCGATAGTTTACTATACTTCCAACGATAAAAGTGTCTACAGTTAACAGGCATTAGGGGTCGTCCATAAATGACGTCACGTAAAACCCCAAAATAGACAAATAGCGTAACAGTAAACAATCTAAAATTAAGAATGCATTAATCGTGAATAGCGTTGTTAAATTGTGGTAACAATTATTTTCATTAAAGTGGAACTTGTTTAAATGACACTTTTTACTAAGATTAAACATTTTTATGCTTGATGTGATGATGTGACGTCAAATTTTTCAGACCCTCCCGATCGTCAAACGTCATCACAAATGTATGACCCCTTCCCTAGGCTCCTGACGTCATTTATGGGCGGCGCTTTACTTTCATGAGGTTTGGCTGATAACGAAACGAAAAAGCCTGAATTGAAAGCGATGCATCAATATTCAGTATGAATGCAGAAATATTAGCAGAGATTCAGACTGTAACAGATCATCTATCTTCTTCAAGCCGCCGTAGTCTAACCCACTCCATTTCAATCCAATTTACTCTAGTCTATTGCAATCCAGTCTAAATCATTTGCATCTTATAATGGTGCCGTTGTCATAATGTGCAAGCAGAGGTGGAGATCCCGGGAGGTCAAGGGGGACACATTATACGTGTCTCCCCTAAATTTCCTATCCCTCTCATTGGGTGTCCCCTCACCTGTCAAACGAGATCGCCGCCTCTGTGTGCAAGGTAGCCATCAACAGTCTATGCATGCCTCATGTGAAACCGTCACTCGTCAAAAAACGTAATCTGTTGGAGAATACGGATAGGTCATGACCCGATAAGGCATGAACCCGATAGGTCATGGAAACCAGAAGTCGGGCCACGAAATCTGAAGCACGTTAAAGAAACGAGTCGTCGTCGTCGTCTTGGCGGTCTTGGTGATCGATAGTTATTTACTTACCTTTGCACACTGTATGCCGTTGAAAATCCTTTGGAGCCGTTTCCATAAACGTGTGGAGTCCGCATGAACTTTGGAAGACGATGCTAGGAGCTGTTTAAGAGAAGCAGTCTAAGTTTTATAGAGGAGCCAAAGATTCCATCTCAGTCGATGCATCCATCCGTTCATTCACACGTGCGGATACTCGTGCGTGTGATGTCCTACATGTACACAGGCCTATATGCGTACACATGTATGTTCCCGGCATAAGCTCACAGTGACTCTCTCTCTCTTTGTATCTGTCTGTCTGTCTGTCTTTGTCTGTATCTCTCTATACCTCTGTCTCTGTCTCTGTCTCTGTCTCTCTCTTTCTGTCTATCTCTCTTTCTGTCTCTTTCTGTCTCTTTCTTTCTCCCTCTCTCTCCCTCCCTCTCTCTCGCTCTCTCTCTCTCTCTCTCGCTCTCTCTCTCTCTCTCTCTTTGTGTGTGCATGTGTGTCACCGTGTGCGTGTCACAGTGTGCGTGTGTGTGTGAAGGGGAGGGTGGGTGGGGTCCTGCATGAGCGGCTGGTCAAACATGAAGGTGTGCACTGAGATGTGTCTGCACAGACCACGTGACGCGAGGCGTGACAATTTTTAAATATGCTGAAGTAGTCGTTTTTGATGTGTGATACAATGTAGACCCCCACAATGATACATGGTCGAATTGAATTGTAGATTGAGATTGTTGGTCGTGTACTGTTAAAGTAAAATCGATTGAATTGAATTTTATAGGCCTATTGGTTGCTAAAGTGTGTTGTAAAGGGAAGAAATATTTGAAAACCAATTTCGCGATCAATAATTATTGATAGTCACTTATTAATAGACTGAGACATTTATGCGTAACCCTAGCAGTAAGGAAATAGTGATTGAGTTAAGTGGCATACATGATAGAGAAGTGATATCGGTCCAGTCGGAAAACGTGGTTAGGCTCAATGGTATTGGATGAAGTGGTTAATTTGCATTGAATTAGAGCTTGGGGTGCTGAATAATAACCGCAGATTTTATCACAAACATTAGGCCTATCTTCTAGTGTAGGCCTATACCGTATGGATCTTGCTCGAATTACAATTGCGTCGAATACATCTATTATCTTCTACACTGTGGCCTATACTTTATTCTATCTACTATGCGCCCAGAACGGTCTATTGTGTTTAATGACCAAAAAGCAACTGATCAGTTGAGAGGAGATTGGATAGACCGTGAGTGTTATGATCTCGCATTTTGCACGGCCTATAGTGATAAACCCTGTTCTCCGTTCAATGGTCGAGGCACTATATAGCACCATAGGATTCAAGTTGAGCAGTAGGCCCAGAGGTCAATTTCAGCCGGAACAAACCGGCACCTGTACCTCAGCCAATTCCTGCACCTCAGTCAATAATCCAGGCGGAACGCCGTTCCGGGCAGTTCCACCACATTAAATGTGGAAAAATTTTCCTGTTGTAAAATATTAAAATGCTTTCATTTGGGAGACCATGAAAGAATTCCGTCCAATTTGTTATCAGATGTGGCATAGAAACATTACCCGGTCGTGTAAATCTAGCTTTTGAAATGATACGAAACTAAGGATGTATACAGACACGGGCAATATATCATCCTGCGAGATCGCAGCACAGAGTGATCGGGGGTTTACGTTAATAACCACGATCACAAAACAGCGATGGTAAAAACCGCGATCACAAAATGTACAAAATCGCGACTGTTTCAAAATAGCGATCATCCAAATAGCGATTTCAATATGAAGCTTTATGTCAATTAAATGAACTCTTTTATCGTCAATCCATTATATTTAAGCCTACTAAAAAATTACTTTCATCAATGCAACTGCTAGTTTCAACGGAAACTATGAGCCTACTTCCATTAATCCGGCCTCAGTTTTCAATTACATTAGACCTATTCAGTGTTGTATGCAAGATTTGAAACTTCAAGACGAGACCGAGACAGTTAGGCGCCGAGATCGAGACTGAGACAGTGAGGTACCAAGATCGAGACTGAGACACTAGGTTCAAGACAGTACGAAACAGTACGAGAGTAAAAGACAAGTGATTTCATATAAAAGGCTGTAAAATACAAATGTATCAGTTTTCTGGAATAATGTTCATTTGTAAATTCAATTTGAAACTTATAATGTATATAGTACCGATTCCCGAGAACAGTCTTATTGCCGCGTTTAATTTTTTTCTCGATATCTCTTCGTCGGCCTATCTTCTGAATAGTACAAATTCGATATCAAATACCAAGCAAAATTTTAAATTTGCGCATAGCTATTATTACTTTGTCAATAACTTCAAATTGCGTAAACGCAAACTTCACAATTTCAGGTTGTCTCTCAGACATTTTCCACTTTAAGATAATTGAATTGATTTCAGTATCATGTGACTCGTGCGTTAACCAGAATTATCGTTTCTCACAGATTCCGGTGTCAGTTTCTAGCGCAAGATTTTAAGACAGTTAACGCGAAACTTATCGAGACTGCTTGTTCGAGACAGAACAAGACTTTTACTTAAAGTCAGTCTCCAAAAATTCGAGACACTATCGCGAGACCGAGACAACAGCTCTCCGAGACCGAGACACTAAAAAAACTGTCTCGAGACGTCTCGAGACCGATACACTGTCTCGAGACCATACAACTCTGGATCAATTTAATCCAGAATCTAAACTATAAACCAAAAATCAACGTTTTCGTTTGGGAGAAATTTTCCGACAAGTTCGAAACTGGGCTGTAGGCCTACGTTGGAATGTCGAGAGCAAAAACTTCCCACAAAATTGTACGTTGTCGCTGATGAAAAAGCAGTTTATTGTGAAACTAGAAGTTTCTTTGATGAAAATAGAATTTGAATTTAACATGGCCATTAATATTAAAAAGTCATTTATAATTGTATATGAAAACGATAGAACCATATTACAAATCTTCAATGAATAATTGCTGTTTTGGTTATCGCTATTTTGAAACAGTCGCGCTTTTGTGCGTCGCTATCTTGTGATCGCTGTTTTGTGATCGTAGTTTTTAACGTACACTGTGATGGGGTACCTGTAGGCCTATTTCGACAGCGGACAACAGCTGCACGGAATGATAAATTATAGGCCTATGCTTATGTTGAGTTGAAGCCTTTAGGTAGATGCCCATATCCATTACACATTACACATTACATAGTGTCTGTGTAGGCCCTACTCGTTGGAATATATATATATATATATATATATGAACTTCGTACTATATCTATGAACATTTAAACGAAAACACTCATTAATAACTATTCGTTGCTTTATTTTATCATTTCATGCCTGTGGATCGTTTGCAATCTTTGAAAATCAATTTTGTAAATAAAATTCTAAAGAGCAACTAATTTCTAACTTTTTAAAATGCATCTTTCATGTAATATTTGAATTTTAAAAGAATGTGATTATACATCCATACAGACTGAGTGTGGAGTTTAATTGCATTTTTTCCTATTTTCTCAGTTTTCGCCAAAACTTCTAACTCGTTTTCTCGGAATTTTTGAAAATGGACATACACAAGGATAATTCGCATGCGACGAAATCAGTCTTTGTATAAGCAATTAAGTCTTATGAGTATTGAGTCTTCCTGCATCTTGATTATAAAGTACCTTACAGTGTGGACAGTCGCTTCGTAGTCTCCGTAGACGCCCCCTCCTCCTACCTGCTTGTGTGAAAAATAAACGGAGACTCTTGTGAGGGCAAACGTGTTCGTGCACTTGGAGTGTCGTCTATGCCAGTTGCAATAGGTCGCAGACCCCGGCTTCATACGCACAGCAGACAGTGTGCCATAAAAAAGCGTCGATCGAAATTCAAGGGTCAATTCCCGGCCAGTGGCAGATGAATAAAGGCTGTTATGGTTGATATAATCACTTCGGGATCTGCTTCTTTGCAATTAGTCGGCGGATCCAACAGGGGCTGCTTGGAGAGAATGAAAGGGGGGTTTAAGGAGCCAGCAGCCTGCTGGAAAGAAACTGATGCGTTTGCCCACTTCCTCCTCAGATCTCGAGGCCTGAAGGGGGTAATCGGGATTTCGATCATTGCAAATTCGACTGGTCCAAGAGACTGGCGCAGATGTTGAGAGCACAATTCTTCAAGGGAGTCTACAGTCAATCTGGATAGGTTTAGGCTATATGTATTGCAATGATTATTACTATTAACGATACTATTAATAATGCAAGTAATAATACTACAAATGATTCTTTTAAAAAATAATATTAATTTGATAATTACACCAAAGTTGCGGAGTGGAGTTGGAGTTGTGATTTTGCAGTGAATGCGCGCGCGCATGTGTGTGCGTGTGTGTGCGTGTGTGTGCGTGTGTGTGCGTGTGTGTGGAGGATGAGTCAAGGTTGAGGAAATGGAGGGATCTGGGATCATCTTGAATTGTTCACAAAGGTCAACACAGAGGTCTTAAGTATGAAATCGATTTTGGAAGGGCTCATGTACACGAGATTTGAGGTCATTCAGTACAGATATTGGTAACGGCATGGAGAAGATTATCTATCGAGTCGAAGAAGCTGTTTGGGGAGAATTAGACAAGTAATTGATGGGTGTAATTATATATACCCCTCAAATGATCCAAAACATACTTGGCAGACTATAACAGAGATATTAAAAACTAACAAACTTGATTCGACTGTTAAATGTCTAACTATATATAAATGACATAGAGGTCACGGATGGAGCCATAATCGCAGAACGGTTTAATTCTTACTTCAGCAAATTAAATGATAGCTCATGAGCTAGTAAATAAAATTCCGCTAAGTGCTAAGCCAGTAACGGCCTTTATGAAAGCTCAGATTTCAAACTCCTTCGAAATTTATCCTACTTCTTCTGAGGAAGTGCTTTCTCTGGCTCGTTCCCTTAAAACTACCCATAGTGCTGGGATTGATGAACTATTTCCAATTCTAATTAATCCGATTCTTGTCCTTATTGATGTTCCTTTGTCTGATATCATTTAATGCTCCCTTACAACTGGATTAGTTCCTGTCAAACTAAAAATTGCAAAAGTTGTTCCTGTTTTTAAGCAAGCGCAAAGGGATGAATCAAAAAATTATAGGCCAATATCTATATCCCCTTTTTTTCTCTAAAATTCTTGAAAAATCATGTTTGTTAGACTCTTTGACTTTGTAATTTAAAAAAATATTTAAAAAAAACTCAACATGGATTTCAAGCAGTACATTCTACTATGATGTCTTTAATGGATCTCCAGGACAAGTATCTTATGCAATTGACCAAAACGAGTTCCCTATTGGTGTTTTTATTGATACTACGAAAGCATTTGATACTGTGGACCATAAAATATTAATTTAAAAAAACTAGAAAGCTTAGGTATCAGAGGAATTCCTCTAAAATGGTTTCAAAATTATCTGCAAGATAGATACCAACATGTCTCTTGCAATGGTTTCTTATCTTCTGCTAATTTAGTACGTTATGAAGTCCCAAAGGGATCAATTCTGGGACCACTGTAATTCCTGATATTTATTAACGACTTACTCAATGCTGCACCATTACTTCATTTCTTACTCTTCGCTGACGATATCAACATTTTTGCATCCCATAAATCTCTTGAAAAACTAGTTCATCAAATGAACCAAGGACTCTCACATGTCAGTGAATAGGTTTCTTCTAATAAATTATCATTTAATATAGCCGAGATCAATTACATGTTATTCACATCACATCGAGAAAATCTTCCATCCATAAATGAAGCTTTAAAAATCGATGACATTCAAATTCTTCGTGTCAAGTCGGTAAAATTTCTTGGAATCCAGGTTGATGAGTTTCTGACATGGAACGATGGTACGACCATATAACCAGCATTGCTACTAAAATTGCAAAAAACATTGGCGTAATATCAAGAAGAGCGTATTTCCTACCAACAAATATACTTTTTTAATTACACAATGATCCACCCGTACGTCTCATATTGCAACGTTGTGTGGGCATCTAATTACAATACTAGATTACAGAGAAAACATATATTGCAAAAAGAGCTATTCGCGTAATTACAGGATGCTCTGATTCTGAACGGAAATTTTCTAGTCTCCCTATCAAAATTAATGTATTAACTGTATCTCAAATAAACTCCATACAGACTAATGAGTCCATGTATAAATACACTAATAACCTGCTTCCATCGCGTCTTGACAACTATTTCATGCAAACATCATCTATAAATCCCTACCAGATTCGCTCCATCGACTCTTACAGACCAGCCTTTTGTAGAACAAACACTAGGCAATTTGCTATAAGATATTCTGGTCCTCTAATTTGGAACATGACTTCAGTAGACATTCGCTTAGCTCGAACCACTAAAATATTCAGTAAAAACCGCGAAGGTTACTATTTAATGTTGCTACAGCTTAGATGTGAGATGCCAGTCTTTTCTGTAGTTAACTAGTTGTGTTATAAGTTACCCTCGTACTATAATTAAAATACCTTCCTGCTGCTTATACTTAATGTGAGAAAGCGGGGACCTTGTTGGTCCCCTAGGGCTTTCTTTTTTCTCCCTATTGGTCCTCGGCTGTATTTTCTGCTTCATATACTTGTTATTGTGTAGTTTTGTCAAATTTATCTTCGGATGAGGATTGCAATAAAAATGGTTGGTTATGGTCATGGTTATGATAATGCGACGTCACAAAGCTCTGACCCGTCCCCGAGAAAAACAGATGTCCAGAATGCAATGCACATTTTCTTAGGATTTATCAAAGAAAGTAATTATGACTATAAAAAATACTTGAAACTACAGAGTAGAACGAAGAAAAATGAGGGAAGTAATATTATTAAAATTTTATGCTTTCTTCAAGCTCTAGCAGAATCACTGCAATTATTTAAACAAAATTAATGACAATAACTCGAAGTAATCCAGACTTTGTGCCTCGAGATCTCTGTTCTCCCATGGTGAAGCAAAATGCTCCTTCATGAAATATATAATATTAAATTCACACACTCTTCGTTTACTTCGCGTGCGATTAGCCTACTACCAAGGATTGGTCCTTGGCCTACTACCAACACACAGTGACTCTCTGTGTGTGGGTTTGCCACTGTTTGGGCAGGATAATTGATTCCTGATTGTTTGTTACAAAACTTCCAAAACCCAAGAAGTGATTTAACTACAGTTAATTAAGTTATCCCCTCGTCTCACATCGTCATAAAACCCCTCCCCCTAGGCGCGTGACGTCATTTATGGACGCCCCCCAGAACCGAGCAGAGTTGTGTGGGTCAAGAAGCGATTTAGCCTAACTAGTTAACTATTCTACCTTACTTTCATACGTCACCTATTTTTAGTCAACTTGGTGTAAGAGTGTCCCTTTTATGGCTGTTAGTGGGACTTCGGTCCCTTCATCGGTCTATTCTTGAAATCTTCCCTATTGTTTACTGTCAATCTCCATTAGACTATTATATGCTATTATATAAAAGCTAGTTATTCAGTAAAAACGATTGGTTAGGCCTATGGTTATAATCACGGTTATTACATAAATGGTAATATGATTATTTATGAATCTCATCTTTAGACAAGACGTCTTGTGGTCAGTCCATCATAGTATCATACAAAAACTGTGAATTTCGTCGTGTGTCGTTGTCGTTTGTTTGGCTCTGTTGTCGAATATTCGCTTGTTCGAATGTTAATAAGTCAGCGCGGTTTTATGGCACCGTTTTCTTAAATTAGTCGTTCTAAGTCGTGAACGAAGGCGGTCAATTAGAGTGATGGACCTCGATCGGAAGCCTATAAACGCTTCGCGTTGGAAGCGAAAAGTGCTGGGCGCATTAGTTCATTAGAGCAACAAGGTTTGAGAAACATTAGCAACGCATGATGGTGCAAACATCTTACGCCTCGGTTGAGTCGCCACCAACGCCATAAACTAAGCAATTTCGGGGACGGATGTTTGAGGGGAGCGATCAGCATCATGAAGACTTCAATAAAGAGTTTTCTAGGTGTTAAGATGTTGCGTTGGATAATATAATGACGTGTGATGCATGGTGACTCACCTAGTAGGATTACTGTGGCCTTATGCCTGGTGGGATTATAGCAAGCCCTAACAGTTGTTAGGATGTAAAGTTTTGTATGATATAATTTTAAAAAACGTCGATTCCAACAAGAGCCCCACTTAAATTGTACACCAATATTGTCTCATTCATAGCAATTCTGTCGGATAGGCCTATACCAGATAATTAAGTTAGAAAACTTTATTTTGACCAGTTGCCTAGTGGAATAGTAGCTGCTAAGATGCCAATTTGTCTGGTTATAGTCACAATGTTAGACCTTCTAAATCTGCGAAAATTGACGCACGATGCGTAGGCCTAATAGATATTTTGACAGTAGAAAATTATGAGTCATTTTGGTCCACCTTGCAAATGTCGATTTAGGTTTAAAGAAAGACTGTATCCCTGTTCCATTCTGATTCGGACGTTTTTTTAATGTTGAATAAATTAGATGGTAGACATACTAGAGATTGCAATTCATGAATTCCCGATTTTCAGAATTCCGGTATTTTATAAATAAGGTCTGCCGACTTTCCGGAAGTTGTCAGACTTGAATTCCGGAATTACGGAAAAGAAATTATCATGAGTCTGAGTAGCAGTTATTTTCATTATTATCATGATCATGGAACAATGTCAACAACTACGGAAATTGGAAAAACAGTCAAAGAACTTGTTGAAAGGCTAGACAACAGTACTGTAAGGACGGTCATGTAAGTTATGTAACCCATTTTACACCCATGGATTCCGCATTGTCATGGACTTGCCTCGTTTGGATTATCAAGGACAGGCATTTCCATCCGATTCACTTCAAACCGTGTTAATGTAAGAAAACTTTAAGAGTAAGTTAAAATCATCTGTACAACAGCAGCAGGGAATCCCGCTATCTGACTCATTGACCATAATATTGGTCAATTCACCCACCTAATAGGTTACAAAAACGTATTTTTAACCTATAACTAGGTTAAAAATAACCAATTCATACACAAACCTAAGGCTTATGTTAAACATCAACCAATACAGTCTAATAGGTCCAAACAAACACCGAGAAATTTCCAATAGTTTCGATGATGAGTCACAATTCATGCACAAACACAAAACCTAGGTCAAAACACAACCAATAGGTCCAAAGTCACGGGACTTTCCAATAGTTTTACCGAGTCAGCAGTTTAACAACAAAAAATCTTGTGTAATATAAAATGAAGGAAAATATTTTCTCACAACAGCTTAAGGTAATGTCATCCCAATATAAAATGGAATACTCGAAGAAGACTGTGATCGAATTTTAAAAAATTGCGAAACAGAAAGGTATGGTTGATTATACGAGGCTGCGTAAAGCAGATTTGATTAGTAAAATTGAAGCTCACAGGGCTCAAACACTCATCCCCTCACATTTTTCCTAAATCTCGACCAATGCTAGTTTGATAGACGCACCCGTTCCAGACATTAGAATACCAACACTCATTCCTATACCGGTCTCAGCGGTACAAAAAGTCCTTGATAAGACAAAATCCGCGATTAATACATTCGGAAAGTGGATTGAAGGGTACATACCTGAAGAACCAACGAGAAAGGTGAACGAGAAGATAGAAGCACTGAAAACCAAAGTGAATTCTATATTCGGTAAAATTCTTATGAAAACACGCGAAATAAAAGAGACGGCCACAGCTATCAAGGGCTTCTCGAAACAAAACACGATCGAAGGAGCAAACGGAATTGACGCCACATCTTTTTTTAACATCATTCGAGCACAAGTGGTAGACCTGTTGACAAGAAATCGACAGACTAAAGTCAATTTTATCCTCACCTGCTCAATGGAGCGCGTTGACATGAAATCTGGTGAAGTTGATTCCGGAGATATACCATTCCGCTCGCTAACTGAAGTGGTTTTGGACTCTACTGACACCAGTGAAATTTACAACAATGCGAAAAATAAAATCATAGAATCAATGGCTACATTCCAGATGCGTGGTAGTAACTGGAGGTTCAGAGCAGTTGTAAAGCTGGAAATCAATACGGTTGTTTATAAACCGCTGAAGGGTAGTTCTTACATTCCGCTACCGAAGTGTTTAGCGAGTAAAAAGGGTATTATCAATATGAAGAACGAAGACGAAGACTGCTTCAAGTGGTGTGTAACGAGAGTCTTAATTCCTGTTGATAAAAATTCAGAAAGAATTGCGAAAGAATTCATCAGTCTGACGAACTTTATTGGTCTAGCATTGAATTCCCAGTCGCAGCGGATGATAACGTGATAAGTAAGTTTGAGATAATATTAATATTAATGTTTTTGGTCATAAGAAAGATGTCTACCTATTCCCACTGTATTTATCGAAGCACGAGAGCGATATCAGTGTAGACCTATTACTCATTTCTAACGAACAAAAGAAGCATTATTGCTGGATAAGGAACTTCAACAAACTGATGGCGGTTCATAACGCAAACTCATACACTTCGATGCACTATTGTAAAAGATGTTTGATAGGATATGAAGAGCTAGAGTCATTAAAAAAACACACCGTATACTGTTCCCAACACGCCGCTCAAAAGATAGAACTTCCAGAACCAGGAACTATGTTGAGTTTTAAAAATTATTATAGAAAGATGAGAGTTCCCTTTGTCGTGTACGCCGATTTTGAATCTTTCATTAAACCTATAGACACTTGTCAACCAGATCCCAACATGTCTAACACCAACAGATATCAAAAACATGTCCCAAGTTCTTTCTGTTATTATATAAAATGTTTTGACGATGATCTATATTCGCAAGCTCCTGTGACGTTCACAGCAAAGAGCGAAGACGATGATGTAGCACAGATATTCATAGATACTCTTATACAAAATATAAAAGATATTTCTAATCGATTTAAATTTCCTAAGGATGTGACATTCGGAAAAAAAGAACAGGCGCTATTCGATTCCGCTACCGTTTGTCACATATGCGAAGGCGAACTGGGTAAACATCGAGTTAGAGACCATTGCCATTTAACTGGAAAATATAGAGGCGCCGCTCAGAAAATTTGTAATCTAAACTATAAAGTTCCCAAGTTTTTCCCAGTATTGTTTCATAATCTATCCGGTTACGACAGTCATCTATTCGTAAAGAAATTACGAGGTGATGATAACGAAAAGATTAACTGCATTCCTAGCAACGAAGAAAAGTATATCTCATTTTGCAAAGAAGTCGTAGTCGATAAATTTACGAATGAAGAAAATGAGAAAATATTAGTTAAACGAGAATTGCGCTTTATCGATAGTTTTAAATTTATGACATCGAGTCTCAACGCTTTATCGAGGAGCCTAAGGAAAGATCAGTGTAAGAATGTGAGAAAACACTACTCTGGTAGTCAGCTTAGAAAAAAAGGAGTGTACCCTTACGATTATGTTGATGCCGTCGACCGACTGAACGAAACAGAACTACCACCAAAGTCAGCATTCTACTCAATACTTAACGACTAAGGCATTAGTGACGATGACTACAACCGTGCGCAGACGGTATGGAATGAATTCGGATTCAAGACGTTGAGAGAAAACCACGATTTATATAATGTGACTGATGTTCTCCTGCTTGCTGATGTATTTGAGAATCTTAGAGATGTATGCAGTGAGAACTATGGTCTAGATCCCGCTTGGTATTATACTTCTCCAGGTCTTGCTTGGGATGCAACATTGAAGTTGACTGGAGTAGAGTTGAAGTTGTTGAGTGATTACGATATGATACTAATGGTTAAGCATGGGACAAGAGGTGGTGTTGGCACCATTTCACATCGTTATGGACAGGCAACAATAAGTATATGGGAGAAGCATTTAACGATAGCAAGCCTTTAACATTTATAACCCATGTAGACGCAAACAATTTGTACGGATGCAGTATGTGTAAAATAATACCAACTCATGGGTTCCAGTGGATGAGCAACGATGAGCTAAATGATTGGAGAGGAACACCGTGTATATTAGAAGTCGACTTGGAATATGCACGATCTTCATAACGACTATCCTCTTGCTCCAGAAAGTGTTAAAGTCGAAGGATCGGACGTGCCAAAACTCATCCCAAACTTGAACGATATTGTAAAGTATATAGTCCATTACGAAAATTTGAAGCAGTACGAAAGTTTAGGTTTGAACATAACCAAAATTCATCGTGGAATTAAATTTGAAGAAAGTGCTTGGTTGAAAAAGTATATCGATCTAAATACCAACCTGAGGACTAAAGCCACCAACGATTTCGATAAAGACTTTTTCAAACTAATGACAATAGCGTGTTTGGTAAGACGTGTGAAAACATAGAGGCTCGTGTAGACATAAAACTGGTTTGCAGTGAGAAGGAAGCCATTAAGCTAGCAGCGAGAACGAGTTACGACACTCGAACTATTTTTGACGAAAACCTAATCGCTATTCACATGAAAAGGACGAAGCTATATTACAACAAGCCTATATATCTTGGCATGTGTATTTTAGACTTGAGTAAAACTTGTAATGTAAGATTTTCATTATAATTGCTTCAAGAAAAAGTTTGAAGATAGAGTAAGGTTACTTTTTACAGATACGGATTCTATAGCCTATGAAATTAAGACCGACGACTTCTACGCCAATATAGCTCCTGACATCAGAAGTAGGTTTGACACTAGCGACTATCCTAAAGACCATCCCTCTGGTATAGAAACTGGCATCACCAAAATGGTCATTGGCATGTTCAAAGATGAAGCAGCTGGTAAACAGATCGAAGAGTTTGTAGTTTAAGATCGAAACTGCATTCGTGCAAGATGGTTAGAGCGGACCACAAGAAATGTAAAGGTGTCAGGAAGAATGTCGTTAAGAAATCAATCACTCACGAAGATTACAAAGATTGCTTGTTCACCAAGAGAAAACAATCGAGAAAGATGAATGTCATTCGATCGCATCTTCACGATGTCTACACTGAAGAAATAAACAAGGTAGCTCTCTCAGCAGACGACAATAAACGAGTTATTCAGGAAGATGGAATTCACACTTTAGCATATGAACATTATTCCTTAAATATAAAATGAACACTAAACTAATCGATATCGAAGACGTAACGCTACCAAATATTGCTTTGTCGAACGTGGATCTAATTGCAGCGGCGAGGAAACTTACTATAAATAATTTCAGAGGAGTATTTCTAAGAGACGAGTTACCGAAGAGGACAAGAACAAGTGTGGCATCCTTAATCTAGACGATTCTGACAGTAAAGGAACACACTGGACGTGTTGGATCAAGCGCGCCAATGATAAAATTTATTTCGACAGTACGGACTTCCTCCTCCTACTGAATTGATAAATTGTCTACAAAGGCCCTATTCTACAACAGCGAACGAATACAACCAGACGGCCAAGTGTTTGCCGGTCATTTATGTCTGTATATATATATTGAAGAAGACGATCAACGACGGTTGTAAATTTCAAGAAGTCGTGAACGAATTGTATTAAATAATAATATTGTATATAAAATGCCTGTTCGTAAATTTGGACGAACGGATACTGGCTCAACTCAAATAATAGTTTCTGGAGGTGTTACTGTGGCGTTCTGTCGCCCGAGCGCCGACCTAGCGCTAACGGACGGTATCGATTCCAGCTTGCTGACACGTCTGGAGTCGCCCGAGCCACTTTCTTATCAAATCTCAATGCCAAACGGTTACTCTCTATATCTACCAGGATGATCACTATCACCAGGCTAGATTAAGAATGGGCCTCTTCTCCAAGAAAGGTAACACTGTTCGAATTAGTCACGAGGTCTGACTGCCTATTCCGCGGTCGCCGGATGGGCAACGTTCTGATGATGGCCGTACTCAAAACAGGGTTCGTAGTCATACCGGCAGGAGTCTTTCTCGCCTTGACTACCTTCCAAGCTACTAGCCTCTTCTTCCTCTCCACCTGATGTCGTATCATTCAACATCCTGTGACTCAAACTATCGCCAGTAAGGGACACCAAACGTTCTCATAAGTTATGAGGTTCAGATATACTTGAGACAAGTCCCTAAGTCATATCGATAGATATTGGTAAATTCAACGTCTTGTACTCCTAGACATTACTGTTCGCAACTTTCTAAACTCTCTCGTCCTAGACACTACCAGTCTCACAGCTCTTCGTCATATCATGCTAGACACTTAGCTATCACGCTTTCTGCTCAACACGTATCTTTCAGTCTATTTCCGTGTATAGCATAACGACCGCACACATATATTTATCATGCACCACAATTGACGGAGTAAGTTCCCGTCCTCTGTGTTGGCAGTTACCCACCAACACTGATATATTCTGCTTCGATAAAAATGACACTGGCATGGTATTCAGTGAAGGTCTTCTGTCTATAACCTTCGCTATCTACACACAGATCTTCGATCCGACCTACGCACGAGGGGGCCCGACCTCGCACTTCAGTCAGTTCTCGGAACTGTGTGTGACGACAAGCAACCATGTATTCACCTGGGTACCCGATTACCCAACCGTACTCGTATCGATCACTTCGATCAGACACGCAAGTAGATACACTTCGGGAAAACGGGAGGAGTAACTATGACCAAGGTAGATAGCCAATAGGAATATTTACGTGTCGATCAATTCTTGATCTACATGTTATCTTTAACCTGGGTTTCAAACTGCCCAGACTTTCACGTGCCTCTTGGTCCATTTCAGACTGCCCAGACTTTCACGTCTGCGTTCATCTGTTTCATACTTGGGTATCGGACGACAATGGACTACCCAGACTTTCACGTGCCTCTAGGTCAATTTCCGTGTGTGGCATACCGGCCTCACACGCATAAGTTATCATGTACACGATTGACCGTCCTCTGCGTTGGCAGTTGTCCGCCAACACCATAATATATTCTGAGCCTTCGGGAAACAAGAGTATTTATCGAAATGCCATAAAACCATCAAGAAGAGTTATTTGACCAGTAACCTGAAGGTATCAATCGGCACCAGTGTTTTCTCTTGTTTGTAACGTGCTCTTCTAACGAGGTCACCCGCCACGTGATTTTCTAGCGGGTCCTTCGGGAATTTCCCGGTATTTCTATCGAACGGCCACCCGAACTCATTCACGGTCTGTACCACTCTCGGCCATCGGGGCCTCTCTGACTATATACGATTGCTAATCCTGGGACTTACCCAGTCTGTATCTATCACGGCCAACCGAACTTTCACGGTCTTTCACACGAACGTCCACGTGTCCGACAACTCAGGTGCTGCTGGAAACCCTGTGGAGTAATTATGACTACGTTGGGTAGTATATATATTAACGAAACCGTACATGGAAAAGAATAAGCGGAAACACCCGCAATTATTGAGGTCTTCGGCACCAGTCACACCGTTTCTTGTAATCGTCGAACGCACCAATGGGGGTCACCTTCCCGGTTTTTATCGAACGTATCGTCTGGTGAACTTTCCACGTATGTGCCAACGCTGCACCGACAGCTCTCTCTGTCTGTACGGTTGCTACTCCGGGAATCTACCCGGCTTGTATCTCTTGCAGCCACCAGAACTTCTACGATTGCGGCCACCCGAATTTTCACTCCTCCAACAAGCTGCTGGAAACCGGCAGGAGTAGCTATGACCGAACTAGGTAGCCAACAAGCATATTTCTCGGCCTGCTTTCATCTGTTATATACTTTTGCATCCGATCACCCAGACTGTCACATGTCTGTAACTCACATGGACTGCGTTTATTCCTCCCATCGTAGGATCATCTAGATACTCGTCACCTAGAGCTCTGACCAATGATAATGCACCAAATCTCGTAAACTTCGTTTCTTAGATGCGATTCTCTCACAGGCTCCTGAGGTTAGTGTCACCATGTTGCCTCTATGTTTCACACAGACCTGTATTATTAAAATCACCTCTTTCTCTGAAGCAATTTTACTCTCTTATACAATGGAACGAACCACGGACAGATCTTTCGAGGAAGTCCCCGAAAAGATTATGCAGAAAGAAGATTCTGCAAGAAGAGATTCTTCGGATATTCCCGCAAGTAGAAGCCTCGCGGGGAAACCGGGAGTCAAGATATTACAACTAGACACCGAATGAATAGATTTTTGAAAAACCAGAGGAATAACTGTGATCGACATAAGTAGCCAACAAGAATATTTATCGAAAGACCGTAAGAAGACATACTGCGGGGACACCGCAAGTACAGATATTACATCTAGTAGCTCAAATAAAGATTCGCGGGAAAACCGCGACCAAAGTCATTGTGATCAGACACTCAAATCAACAGAATGCTGGTCAACGAGGGGAGTAAGTATGACCACGCTAGGTAGCCAAGTATATATATTTACGGGAAACCATAAACAGAAAAGATTATGCGGAGACGCCCCCAATTGATAAGGTTTTCGGCACCAAAGGGAACTTTCCCTGCAACGAACGCACCAATGGGGTCACCCTCCCCGTATTTATCGAACGTAGTTATTCGTCCCAGTATGTGTCAACGGCCTCACCGGTAGCTCACTCGATCTGTTTCCAACGGCTTCACGGGGCCGCCCTCCCCGTCTTTTAACAAACGTGTTCACTGGGGAATTCTTCCCATATTTTGTCTCAACGGCCGCCCAGATCATTCTTTCTCGATTAAAATCGCACCTCGTGGATTTACCCGTTGTATTGTATCCACGGCCACCGAGGCCTCTCTCGATATAAACGTTCGGTTCCTCGTGGCTTTAGCCGATCTCTTTCTCACGGCCACCGACGGTCACCATCTTCCCCGTATTTCCGTACAGAACTGTCATTCATTCATTTATTTCTCTCGATCGGGTCTCTACGCACTCTCGAACGTTACCCAGACCTGTGAGCATTTCTCACGATCGGTCTTTCTCTGTCAGCCTGTTGACTCCTACGATCAGTGCACGGTACGTCTTGCGATCGACGGCAGAGGGGCCCACCCCGCCAGATCAGCGAAAAGCAGCACCGGCCTGACCGCGAGAGCGGCTGTTGTCACTAAAGGTAGCATTTTTATGGCAACACGATCTCTGGAGCGGTACGAGAACCACTCTACGTATAAAGCAGTACGAACCACTGCTCCACATATATAGTGATGCACCGCATGTCAGGCTATACTCAAGCCAATTCATGCGTCTGCACGCTGTGCACAGAACCAAAAACCGCCGATCGGTCTTCCTTCCTCTACGCAACACCGTAAGAAAATACACGTTAAAATAACGCTATGGCGAACCGATAATCTAAATATATCATTCATTCGAGCCTTGTGGCCTGTCCGCCACATTACTCTATTTCAAGCGAGTAATATATTTCTAAAAAGAGATGGAGCGAACGCAATGGAGGGTGATTTAAATATGAATGGTAATACGATAAAAGGTCTACCAACTAACATTCATCCACCGGTCATAGCAAGCGGGGCTGCGAGCTTTGGTCAAGTCGAAACTCTAGTCAGCCAAATGATAACGACCATCGATTATTCAGGACTATACGTGACTGCAGCTCCAACCATGACTTCGAATGTAATGACAATATACGGTTTTACTTACGAAGCTAGTGCTAGCGAATATCGCATAGCGGCTGGGTATAACTTTGAACCGTGGAAAGCGTTTCAAAATGCTTGTCATGCCCCCGAATGTTGGATAGCCGATACACTAACTGATGTTTGGTTACAGATTAAATATCCCGTTCCTTTGTCTATGTTGGGTTTCTACATCATTACTAGCACAGTATTAGACGAATGTATTACTAGATGGAAAGTTTCAGCGAGTAACGATGGAATAGTATTTACAGATATCCTAAGTACTAAAACGGATGTTTTAAACAAATTTACATTTCAAGCATCATCAAATTACGTTTACTGGCGATTTTATAGTATGTCCACGAGCGCTGGAGCGCAATGGACGGGTATTGGATGTTACAGTGGATTCCTACTCTTACTGATATCACAGTCGGAAGAAAATGTCATGGCAGTTACGTTCCTAGATTAGCTTCGAATACTAGCAAATATGGTCTTGAAGTGAGTTCTGTTTCTGAATTTCAAAATAACAAAGCCTTCAATGCGTTCAGAGACGAAGGTGAATAGGTGTCTAACACCAACAGTCGCTTTACTTTAACTATCAAGTGTCCAACAGCTGTAAGAATCTGGATGATTGGATTAAAAGGAAGGAATAAATCCTCCGAAAGGATTTATGATTGGAGCATAGAAGGAACCACCGACTCAGGAAGTTGGAATATTTTATACACTGCACCTAATCTTACTGATTTAGGAAATAGTTATCAGGAATTTTTAATCGATTCCGTTGGAAAATACACGTCTTACATGTTGTATTGTAAACAAGCTGAACCGGTCAAGCCTGGATTAAGCGTGATGCAGTTATTCGTTTACGATGATTAAAATAAGAATTATTTTCATATTTCAGCTTAAAGAAAATATTGTCTATATATAAAAGATGACTGTTACACACAAAACGTTTAATCCAGATAAAATGATCTTTAAAGTCGTGAATAAGACGAACAACTTTGGTCAACGAATTCAAATTAAATATAAATACCCGAACGGTGTCGAAGGCGATTTTCATATCCAAACTCCAGCATTAAAAAGTTGGGGCATATCACCAGATCATGGTTTTGGTAAAACCGATGGCCCTATTGTTGGTTATAGTATACCAGTAAAGATGTATGATAGGTATTTGGAACCAACTGAGGAAGAATTGGAGTCTATCGGTATATTTGAAAGTATCTTAGAACGCATTCAAAAGCATCAGCTCGATCCTGATACAAAAGCGGCTTCGAATAAGAAATATGAAGATTCACAGGTTAAACAAATGTCTATTTTTTAATCAAAACAGGAAGAGGAACCACCAAAGATGTACCTGAAATTGGTAACTGCGTATGGATCAACGGATATAACAACCGGATTTTATGATACAGACGATAATCCAATCGACTCTCTTACGCTAATATCTACTCCGTGTAGTGTCGTGTTAGATTTATCATGCAGTATATTCATCGGAAATATGCCGTCCGTACAATTAAGAGTAGATGTTGTATTAGTAGAAAGAACTGAAGTACGAAAGCGAGAAACGCGTCTATTTGCCAAGAAGGTTAATTGACAAAGTGTTGATAGATCTTCAATGAGAAACATCATTGAAAATCTAAACCAGGATCTTAATCTGGTATCTATTTCTCCAGACTTTACCAGTCAATTGTAAGCCTTCAACGTGTTCATACTGGTTTTAAAAGCCATACTCGCCGTATACAACGATGAGTAAGTGAAGGTTTAGTTCGTATCTTTGTCTAGGATTTCAACGCTTACAGGATTATTTCGAATCGTTTTTAGATACTCGTACTTAGGCAATGCTTGCCTTTTCTCCTTCACTGGTTCAGGCAGTTCTGATTGTGGTAAAACACCATTCTCAACAAGTATTCTTAACATTTCTGGTTTGTTCATATAACTCGGTTTCATTCCATTTTCATTTAAAAGCGATTTCAATTGTGAGAGTTTCATGTTTTTTTATAATAGAAAATATTTTCTTTAATATACAACGCTCATCTTCTAAGTTTAGCAATTCATCTGAAATGACAACTGCATAAACTTCCGTTACAGCCGGCACCACAGCATTGAAAATAGCCTTGATCTGGATGTCTACGACAGATGACTTTAACCGTTCGGATTGCTTACTCACATCGAAAACGAATAGCGGATGTAAATCTTTGTAATCAGCCGGCGTAATGTTTCTCTGAGTCACGAGCTGATCCATCCCATAGAATTTCTTGCTAAAGGTCGTGGCATCTCTGAAAGCTCTTGAAAATTGCTAATTCGGGAATAACAGGTTGTAATCGACTGCCAGGTATCTTTCTTGGTTCATCATCACATACATGTTCTTAATATCGCAAGATTCGAAAATTGATGGATTAGCTTCTTGATTGCCACTTCGATTCGTTTGAAATAATATACCTCGGTTTTTCTGGCGATGTTTTTACGCTAAGTCGCCAACTAAATGTGGTAGATTGGGGAACCGTTATGGTATCGCATTGATGAGCTCGATAGTCGATAGGCTACTGGTAATGTTGTCTTTGATTCGATCGTTTTATACAGCTGCATTCTTTCCATATCAGACGGAATGACATGCGGCATAAACCATCACATTTTACTGATGTTGACTTTACCAGCCACTGCTGTATTTGCCCTGAAAATAGCATCGTCATCGGACTTGCGAACGAGCGTCAAAGTCTGTTTCATACCATAGACTATCTTATCATAATCTTCGCAGAATCCAAAAATGTGCTTCAGAGGCACGATGAAACTAAATGTGACCTTTGCAGTTGGTTTCTGAATTAGATAAGCCTTTCTGGTCGCGAAACCAGCGTTGTCGGCTATAACATCAGTTGCGGTAGTGTCTTTATTCCATAATTGGTTAAGTCCTTGTGCAAGAGCAAAGTCGTTAGGATACTTCAGCAACCCTAGCATAGTTGTGGCTTGTCCCGGATGAAACACGCTTTCGATTTCTTGATTTGATAAGGAATACGACATTTGGCTGAAGAGATGTATCAACCCGTTGTTGGTAATGGCCGCAGCGTCGGCATCGACGTAAGCGGTTCCATCTGCTTTAGTAAATCTACCCTCGAATAGCAGGTATGACTGGGAGGGATGGCTGAACAGATCTTGAAGTTCGATATTGATGCGAATTTCCCCAGGGCTGTTAAGATTCGTCCTCGCCACTGGTTCGTACTTGTGCCATTCGTATCTCTCAACTGCCTCGTCTATAATAATATTTTCAGTAAATCTTAGAATATCTAACTGCATTTTAATATAACAATAAAATATTTTAAGCCAACTTCATTCCAGATCCACGCACCAAATCTTGGATCGATATGGTGACACATGGCGCCGTTACCAGACAGTATATTCGTATATCCGTGGGGAGATATTAAAGCCTTTAACGCGTCCTTGCTCTGTTGGCTAAGTACAGTTGCTCGCGGTGGGTTAAACATTTTTGCCGCGGCTTTATCCACCAATCGCTTTCCTGCATTGATAGCAGCGGTCTTACCAACATCTATAGCCTTTTTTCCTATCTCAGTTGCAACAGCTTTACCATCACTCAATGCGGTTGTTCTCGCTGCATTCGAAGATAAAATTCTTTTGAAAAATCTCGATATCGTATCAAATATTCCAGCGCCTCCTACGACGTATCTTTTAGTAACTCTTCTCTTAGTTATGACAATCATTTTATAATTGTATCATTCAATTTTTATACTCTAACGCATTTATCACATTTTCTCGAAGTAACTCATCCTATATGCCGACTATCTCGTTTCTTAATCCTGTATTTCCCGCTTCGAAGCTAGCGAATCGAAGAGTTAACATATCCACTAGCGCATTAGGATCCTGCGGAAGAACTACGACTCCCTCGCCTATTGAGAACCTCGCTTCCCATATCGGCTTAATGATATCCTTATATTTGTTGCTTCTGGACGACTTGGGTTTGTTCGGATTATCAGGTCGACGGATTGCGTTTGTCACATTCAAAATCACACTCAAGTCTTTGAGATCGTTTATGTCGTATATCGTCTTGTCTGGTTTTGCCATTGTCAATAACTCCCAAAGTCCCGGAGTTCCCTTATAGGTAACATCTCCGATAGTTATATCATCACCTTCGATCGTGATTGGGCTGTCCCTGATGTAAAATCGACCGCCTGTAGAGTATATTCCGAAGGTTGTATCCGTCGACTTTTTGTTCGAGGCACATTCTTTTAAATGTTTTGTAGCGATATCACCTAATTCCGATGTTCTAATATCTGAAACGGGATCATCCTCGAACACATCTATCGACGGACACTGCCGGAATTGGATCGCTTTCAACGATGACGATATCGAGGCTGGCAATGCTCGAAGCGCTTCAGCTGTTGCCTTAGAGTTCTCTTTTATAGTACCTAATTCTTTGGATATTCCAGACTGCGAGTCGATTATCGGTTTGTACGCTCTTGTTAATTCTCGCTGAAGCCCAATGTCCCCTATTTTCTAGGATAATGAGTCTTGTCTAATATTTTGTTTCATCTTGAGAAAGTTCTCAACGATAAAATCACGTTTGGCTGGGTCTTTGATTTTTAGAAACGACATATTTAGCTTGGAAACATAATATTTAAGCGTAAAAACATAAACATATAACATAAAACGTAAAACGTAAATTTACGTTCACTTTGTATTCAATACGTTTTTGAATGCCTTTTCCCTAATGAATGATTGTTTCGTCGCTTTATCTAGGTTAGCATTGCTTTTACTTCTAACCTCTTCCTTCATCTGATTAATTTCTCGAATTCACTTAGAATAACAGAATATTCCAAGTTTGAGATATTATTATCATCTAACGCTTTCGAAACAAGGTCGCTGATCGAATCGAGTTTTCCTTCAGCTATAGTCTTGATTTTTGCATGTTTTTCTTGCCGCAGCGATAATATTCGGCGGATTTGGTTTCTTAACAGGCACAAAGCTCCAGCTCCAGCGGATATAGATACCACGATTGTTGCAGCTGGTGTAGCTACGATGGTACTTAGAAAAGTTGCGCCTAATACACCGAGTCCAGAGGTTGTATTGGGCAAACAAACCTCCTATCGCATCAACTACTTTAACACTCTTGATATTTTTTACAAATTATTTCTCTCTTTTCCAGTTCTCGTAATATTTCCTGCTGAATTTCAGATATTTTCGGAAGGCGATAAGTGTCTGCTTTATTCAATTCCATTTTATAATATCGAAGAATATTTTTAAAATGGAATTCAAGTTTTATTCGTTGACGCGGTAATCAACATAACATAACGAATCTCCTTCGTTTATGATGATAGTTCCAAGGTCTCTAAAATTCTTAATATCGAGTAAAATGTCTTCCATGAATCCAGTAACGGTATCGCTCAGCAGGCGACACCCCGCTTCTATAAATTTCGGATGGAGCGAAACTTTACACGATCCTTTGTTCATTTGGACACCTAAGCCTAACGGTAAAACAACCGTCTCTTGTGAACGAATAGTTATCGCTTCTTGGACAAAAAACTCCCATCTTAAACCACTCATTTGTCTTTTTGGTCTATACTTAACCTCCCACATACCTTCACACGCCTTCCACGTGACGGATCTCGGTTGTGTTCTCGTAGATTTTTCAATTTTGGGTTTCGTCCACCCCATTTTATGAACTGGTCGTGACATTTTATATTGGAATGACTTTTTTATTTAAGCTGAGATAAGAAAAAAAATACCTGGTCTGAAAATTACAGTAACAATCCGAGAAGTGGAATGTTTTTAAACGGTGAACCTGGTCCAAGGATAAGCCCTTCACCATTTACGAATCCAGAACCTGTTTTCAGATACAGACCTTCTCCTACACCATCAAATCCAGAACCTTGGTATGGCTTCAAGTAAAGATCATGCCCTTGTTGCAGTATCTTGTCGTTTTTACCTCGACTATTGAGATATATTGCACCACCCGATCCGGTGACTTTGTCTATGACTTTTGATCCAGCCGCTGCACTTATTCCTGTTAATGCGCCCGTTGCTAAGCTTGGTAATACGCTCGATAGCAGAAATTTGCCCGAAGTTGCTAGAAATGGTAATATAGCGCCGATAAATCCACCTTCGACTTTGTCATTATGGATTAGCTTCGTTTTACTCATTTTTATAATCACGCCCGTTCCACCCTGATAGGCTTTAGCCAACTTATTAACCTGCTCCTGGGTAGCTAACATGTGGTTTCCATTTAAATCGTTGTCCTTTAATCCTATGCTAACACCGGTTCCTGCCTGTAGCGATTTTTTGATTTTGTCTTTTGTCCTTCTGAAATATTAACTTTCACATTTGCGTATCGACTCATTTTATATAAGACTATAAAACTTTTAAGCCTCTCTTATATGAAACCGTATCGATAATTCCTCACCTCGTAGATTAATTAGTTGGCCGTTTTGGTCTGTGAGAGACGTTTCCATCATCGATATCATGGATAGGGTGATTGGAAGATATATCAAATTCCTCGGCGTTTCTATAATCTTATAACCGGGTCTACATTCGGGAAAATGGAATAAATTATATTATCAGTGGTTCCGTTCCGTTGCTATAGGAAGCCCCGATGATATCGCTCGTTACTCTCAGGTTACTGACACTCATTATGTCCACTATTTTCTCCGATTCTTGATACCCTGCTGAATAACGCCGTCTATCGAAACCGAGGACTTTCCCGATAGAGTTCAACGCCCAAAAATCAACCATGTAATTATCCGCTATATGAACAACTGTCTTCAACGTATTGCTGTTTGCTTCTATCTTTATATTGTATTCTTCGTTACCCATATCATAATGCTCCATTTCTTTCATGATCCTCTGCACGTATTCGTTAATGTCTCTAATTTCGTAACAACCTTCGGGAATGGGTATAGTTACCCACATATCTCCACCATTCGGCGAATACGAAAAGTTGTTGTTGGTCGCGTCGATGTTTGGGAATGAAAAATATGTCTCCAGATTGATAAGAGCCATTTCATAATTTTTACCTTTATTGAACTGCATCAACGGATTAAATCGGGTCCTCATTCGTGAACTCTTATCACTTAATAATATGTAAAACGATGACTTTGGCTCTGTGTAACGAGCGACCCTTGTTTTAGTCTTTGATTAAACATGAAATCCTAATCAAAACTCTAGCATATTAAGTAAGTAATTGTGAAGGCGTTAGAGAAATGTTTGCTTACACGCATAACGAATATTAGATCTAAATAACTCATACGTTGACATGAATCTTGCGGCAACTTAAAGTCGAAATATATTTGGCATCCAGCCCATTCGCTGTTGCAATGACTATGTTACAAGCCTCATGATGATGGAAAAGATTAAATTGCATGCAGTTTTACTTTATATTGCACAAAATAGTAGGCTTACTTTATAGTGTATACTTTAAAAGCGTCCTGCATATCTCATTTCTATGGAGTAATTATGATAAAATGACTTTTGTTAAGATAATTTGCACCCAATCAATGATATAAATATATAAAATTAAAAAATATATATATACAGTTTGGCCAATGGAAGATTAGCCACCTGTTTAAGAGAAGCAACACTATTAAAATTCAAATAATAATTTCAAGCCTCCTTAACTAGTCTGGGCATATAGCCCTATACCACACTACACAAGGAAGTGGCGTCATACTTGAAGTGTGCCTGGACAGTCATGAACGGCCTCCAGGCACTTACTTTCACGGTTGGACGCCGTCCTGCCACTTATTTGGCCAGCAGAGCCTGGACGCCGTCCATGAGCGTCCATGCAACAATGCAATTCCTCTACGTACGTCATTGTCAACAGCATCTAATTATCTACTATTTCCCAAAAAAATCATTTTCATTAGGCCTACTTATTAACATAAGTAGCCCATATATATATAGCGGATGTCTATAATTCGTATTATACATTCGAGTTACGCTTCATCAAATTAATTTTCGTCATATGCGCTTCCGGCGTCTGCTTCATTTGGTGATCAATTTTCAGATGTAAAAAGCGAAAAGTTGTTAAACTCTGTTGATGAAATATTTGGCAAGCTCATCAGGCCCACTAAGTTAGTAAACTATAATTAAGTTGCGCTACATACCATTGCGCGTATAAAATTGAACTGAATTTCTTTTTCAAGTTGCAAAGCTGAAATGATGAAAGTGTAGGTCTAGCTAGACAGGCTATAATCTATTACTACTGCTAGTGGATGATGTCGGGTTGATCATGGACAAAAATTGAGAAGACCAGTTGACTCACCCGGGCAAAAACTTGCTGTCATTCTAGAATAGATCATGTACTGGAAACGGTTAGTAGATGGATTGGTGAAAAATATCCAAAGATAATAAGATAATATTGATAAACTTACTGTTTCAAACTCCCATCTGTTGGTTCTATCAGCAGTATGAACCATGAACACATGGATCTATTTCTATTTATCTGGTGCAACTTGGTGCAAAATACACAGAAATTAATCGAGATGATCCTGGGCTACGGCCGAAAACAAACAAAAAGAGCATCCCACGATTCCAAACCTGTATTTTGGGAATAGAAAGAATGGAGACCAAATTCTAGATATCGATTTCAAAAGATTATCGATTGAGTTTTGGTCCCATCAGTGGCGCTGGCACCATATGTCTGGCAGGGACACGTGTCCCTGCACTTTCTAAAACGTAACGGCACGAGATACACGCATGTTTCAAAATTGGCATAATTATAAGGTTATTTTAATCCTTCTAAAGTTTACTAGTCAGTTGATAGCAGACGCGGCTCAATGACTCCAATTGTCATTGTGTATGAACTTTTACTCACTCACATTGATCGGTATAAGTCCTTACCGATCCAAAATTAAGAATGACAGGATATAGACCAGAGTAAGACCGATAACAATGATCCTGGACTGGATGATGGAAAAGAGAGATGCGAGAAGACGAAGGAGGAGGCCCAAAACAAAGAGGAGTGACGACATTGGACATACGAACCACCCTATAGAGGGCAGAAAACTAAAGAACAAGAAGTAGGCCTTCCGGCTTTACCGTTCACTAGTAGCCTACATCAAATCTTAGAGATAAACTTTAGCAACCAGGCTTAAAAAGTGGTGTGACGAACTGGGATCTGGATTGATATGAGAAGAATCATGTTTAAATGGAAGCTGGATGAATGAAAATAATGATGCAATCCAGCTACTATCCAAGCATAGTTCTCTTCATCAATCCAGCCATCATTAAAACCGCAATCTTATCATATATCGACCAAACACCATGCAATCTTCGGACCATCGAACCTTCGGACTTTAGACACAGAATTAGAGGTGTATGCCTAAAAAAAATTTGAAAAATGGGGGCATAATTAAAAAAATATTGTGCGGCAGCCAAAATATTTTTGCCCCCCAATTTCGAATTTCCCCTGCCAAGAAGTTTTTAAAATGATATATATTTTTTTTCGTAATTAAAAACAGTTTGTCAAGCATGATTTTGGCGCCCCCGGGCCCCAGTGATCAGTGATCCCTAAGGGCCAGTTAGGGGCGACAGAATACTCATGACGTATTTCCAAATCTACGCATTTCACTGCAAATTCTTCTAACAATTACCATTTCAAAATTTTGCAAGCTGTGAGCTGTCCTTCAGCAAATTGAAACTAATTTTGTCATATTTGCGGTCTTCAGCGGGACAAGATCATCTCAGCGATCTTGCTCTTCTTAGCATCGAACGAGAAACATTGGTGACCACAAATTTTGTTACAACGTTATCGATCAACTTAAATATGACGTCACAAAGCTCTGCACCCCTCTCCCGAAAAAATCATGTCCGGGATGTTATACGCACATTTTCTTATAATTGTCAAACAAAGTAATTAGCCTATAACTAAAAATATTTTTATGGTTATAGGCTAATTAGTAATTAGTTAAACGTGAATTAATGGCTGTAATCGCAGACGAATAAATGGAGAGAGTCAGGGGTGTAACAAGCGGAGGGGCACCTGCCCCCAGTTTCAAAACTGGAGGGGCAAAGCCCCCAGTTTTAGTGCTCAGTGCCCCCCATGTGCCCCCCCAAATCGGTTCTTTTTATGTATATCCAATGGCTTTTTAAGATTACCTTTGTTAAAATAATTTGTACCCCCCCTCTTTTCAAATTTCGGGGGGGCGAAATTCAAAAAGTGAGGGGGGAAATTTTTTGGGCGCAATATTTTATAAATTATGCCCTCCACTTTTCAAAACCTTGTTACACCTCTGGAGAGAGTATAGGCCTAGGCCTATATTGGATAGACGAAAAGAGCTGGATCTTAATGGAATATCTACTGAACGGGATGATGACGAGGTCCAAGCTCTTCCTATTAGCCTATTCCATGAAAGCGCATTTTGTTTCTCCGTGGTAGAATGGAGAAGCATAAAGTTTGGAATGTGTCAAGTTATTATTATCAACACTTTTTTTTATAGGCCTAAATGTGATGATTCTACCAGAGTCTTTCATCTTGTGGAATGCTTAATGAATCTAAAAATTCTACGTTCTCCACTTACATCGCTCTAAAACCGGTATGTAGTTTTAGGTCAATACAAGCGACTCTCTGTGGCCAGATGCGTTTTAGCCGATCAATTGATTCCTGCTTGTGTTTTACAGAATTGCTGCCTCACTGTAAAGACCCCAAAATTGACACTGAGCGAAAAAGTAAACAATTAAAAAGTTAAGAATGATCATAATTATTGTTGTTAAATCGTGGTAAACAATTGTCAATTTTATTAGCTAAAAAAGTGTAACAAAATTACGAATTTTGATGTTTGATGGGATGGTGCGATGTCACACTTCTTATACCTTCCCTTTATCACACGCCGTCACAAATGTACCTTAATGTAAATCTTCGAAAAATTTCTCAGCGCCCACAAAAGCCACGTCAGGGAGACTAGCTTACTCACCGGCGCTAAATGTGTAACCCTTCCCCTGGGCGCTTGACATCATTTATGAACCGCCCCAAAGGGGCGCCAATTCTGCAGTTTGTCCCCGGGCGCAAAATACTCTAGCTACGCCTCTGCATATGCGACCTCTACAGGACCAAGATTTGTGACACACAGTGCTTGAAGAGTCCAGGCACTTAGTTTCACGGTCTAACGCCGACCTGCCACTTATTTGACCAGCAGAGCCTCGACACCGGCCATGAGCGTCCATGCAACAGTGCAATTCCTCTACGTGTTTTATTATCAACAGCATTTAATTATCTACTATTCCAAAATTCTTATTTCATTAGACCTACTTAATAACTGAAGTAGCCCATGTATATAATAGATGTCTATAATTCGTTTTATACATTCTGGTTACCTTTTCATCACAGTACTTTTCCTCTTATGCGCTTCTGACGTCTGCTGCATTTGGTGATTAATTTTAAAATGTAAAAAGCAAAGTGTTCACCTGGTTCGATGAAATTTTTTACCAGCTGATCAGGCCTAGTACGTTAGTAAACTAATTAAGTTGCACATGCCATAGCACGTATATAATTGAACTGAATTTCTTCTATTTCAAGTTGCGAAAAGATGAAACGTGTAGATCTAGCTATAGATAGCTAGGCCATATATCTACTACTACTGCCAGTGCATGATGTCGGGTTGGTCATTGACAGAATAATTGAAAACGACTAGTTGTCCCTACCTGGGCAGACTTTACAAGTCTGCCCAGGTAGGGGCAGACTTTACAAGTCAGAAAGGATTACCGATCAGAAAGGAAGAATGCCAGGAAATAGACTAGAGCAGGACCGAGGACAATGATCCTGGACTGATGACGGAAAAGGGGTTACAAGAAGATGAAAGAGAATTGTGGCCCAGAATAGAGAGGAGTGTCGACATTGGACATACGAACCCGTCTATAGAGGGCAGAAAACTAAAGAAGAAGAAGACCTTACGATCACTAGTAGCCTACATCAAATCTTAGAGATAGCGAAAGTTAGCAACCATGCTTGGAAAGTGATGCGGCGAACAGGGGAGCAACTAGGGGGATGCTGGGGTGTTTGAGCACCTCTGGATGAAAAATATTGAAGCACACAATTGGTCCAAATCCGAAACGTTTTCTTTTTTTAAAGTGGGGCGGGGAAGTGGTGCTATCAGAACGCCGCTTTACGCCATCGACGTTTGCAGCATGAGCACCCCCTCAGGTTGCGCCCAAACTTTCAAAACGCTGCCGGCGCCACTGGCCCCTTGTCGACAATTTCACAAAGGAAACTAATTACGCACGCTTAAAATTACAACAAATATTCATCAACAAATAGTTGACGACAAACTAATGGTTAATGGACGAAAAACTAAAGAATGCTAGCTAAATTTAGTCCTTAACTTTTTGACACTAGCGTCCAGGCACTTCTTTTTTTACACTTTAAGCACTGGTGACACATACGACAAGTCGACAACCGTAGCCTAAGCCTACGTACTGTACGCTGGTTATATTCATCCAGGCTCGGATATCTTTAAAAAATCTGCATTCTGGTGTTTAAATAGTGTTCCTCGTGAAATAGGCCTATATCAAGCTCCTCCAAATGACTCGATCATCTTTAGTGTTTATAGCCATATCATGCGCTGCTCTTGAGCCAAGACGTGAACCGCGATCAGCTGCAAAAGAAAATTTTGTGATCAAGGAGCAAACCTACATTTCGGAAACAGAATGTTTGAAGTAGGCTAGTTGGTCCAGCTGAAAGAAACTCGATCTTTACTAGAAACAACCCGATGATGATGATGATGATGATGATGATGACGACGACGACGACGATGATGATAATTATAATTTCAGTTTATTTTCTAACTGACAACAATATGAATAGGCTTACAGACATAGCATGAACGAATGATAACAAGTTAATAGCCTACAGCAGAGGTGGGCAACCTACGGCCCTCGGGCCGCATGTGACCCGCGTGACCTGCCAGGTCGATTAAGTAGGAGCCTATATGTATCGCGGTCTTCTTACTTTTCTCTCTCTCTCTCTGTCTATTTCCAAAGACCTATGCCTGTTTTTGCGTCTGCATCTGTCAATGTGCATATCGATACCAACTGTACTTATTTTTCATCTATAACTTGGCTCAAACATCTGCCATTCCTCAACCCAGATCTCTAGGTCTCTATACGCAGCCCGTTCACTAATGTCTTAGATGTCGATTTTACATGAGGCACGTGGAAGCAAGTGGGTATTGAACGAGGATGCTTTTAGAAGTCCAGGATGTTCACCACATTACAACATCCCAGAGAAGAATAGGACGGTCTGTTCCTGTACTAAAGCTTGCAACAGTAACAAGTGCAACAATTGGCTAACTGATTCTGGACCTTAACAATACAATAGTCCCCCACCCTTTCTCCTATTAGAGACTGGAAAAACTAATAGGCATATATACTGACGCTATTTTGGCAGCCAATAAGCTTTTTAATGTTGAAATTGAGTATTCAGACCCTATGATAATGATATCTTAAGCATTAATGCTTTGCATTATAAGAAGACACGCACTTAACTGTGAACGTAAATTATAAGTTTATAACTTGGCGTAAACATAAATATACACTGTGTCCGGATGAAAAGTAGTACCCAACAAAAAGTGTCACAGCTCGTTCAAAACTGTAAGTATTTGCCTGAAATTTTAAACTCAACAACAGTCACCATATTTACACGAGATCCCAAAGCCGTTTGGAAATATTCGTGAAGTTGTCAAATTTATGAGCGATTGCGATGGAACACTGAAAAATTAAAGTTTCCAACATAAGCCCTTACATAAGAAGTGAAGTTCGGCTACAGCTGGTGTTCAAAATGTCCTCCTCGTTCACGGACACACGACCGTAGACGTGGACGCCACTGTTTTATGGCCCGGTCGATGATAACGTGGTCAAGGAGCTGCCACTCCTCAACCAGACGTGCCCTCAGGTGATCGATGTCACGAATACGGGAACGATAAACGCGCTCCTCCAGTACACTCCAGATTTGATAGTCAACTGGATTGAGGTCTGGACTGTTGGGTGGCCACAGCTGCGGTGATATGAAGTCGGGTGTCTCCCGGGACAGTAGAGCAATGGTCTCACGTGCTCGGTGCGCATGGGCACTGTCTTGTTGGAATGTGAAGTAGCCGCCAGACACGTGCTTGATGGCAGGAAGCATATGCTGAGCGAGCAACACATCGCGATAGTACGCACCATTCACCTTCACACCCGGTTCAACGAAGATCAAATCAGTGCACCCTAGGGTTGACACGCCCACTGAGACCATTAGTGACTTTGAAAAGTGTGAACGTGTTTTGAGGAGACGTTCAGCTAGCATATTTTTCTTCCGCGTTCCATTCGCCGCATAAACGCGATCGTTCTGGAGGTTGACAGGAGGAGCGACGGCAAAAACTTTTTCGTCCGTAAACCATATGAATGGAACTGTGTGTTCGGGGTATTTCTTTAGCAGCTGCTTCGCGCGTACAAGACGTGTCAGTTTCTTTGCTCTTGTTAGCTCTTGTGCTCGCCTCTTCCTAAAACAAACCAGTTTCAAGTCCTTGGAAATGATTTCGTGAACCCTGGTCTTCGGAATCCCAATATCCCTCGAAATCTGACGCACTGTTCTGGTGTTCTGTTCCTGGTGCATTTTCTTGGCTTAATGCCAGCCTTTCAACCAACTCAACGTTTTCAACAGTGCGTGTCGTGCGTTTTTGGCCACTGCCAGGTTTTCGCTCCACTGTGCACTCCACGTTTCATCGATCTTCTTCAATAACTTAATCACAGACGAAAGACACCAGCCTTTATTCGAAAATTCCTTCAGAAACCTTTTCTCTCCATAACCATGTTCTTGCCTGAGTACTTTAATTAAAATTTTATCTTCTTCTGTAAACGCCATTTTTTATTGCTTACACCAAACCAAGTGACGTATATCATCGATGACGACGTCACAGAGTCGGCGTAAGTAAGGGCCTATGTTGGAAACTTTAATTTTTCAGTGTTCCATCGCAATCGCTCATAAATTTTACAATTTCACGAATATTTCCAAACGGCTTTGGGATCTCGTGTAAATATGGTGACTGTTGTTGAGTTTAAAATTTCAGGCACATACTTACAGTTTTGAACGAGTTGTGACACTTTTTGTTGGGTACTACTTTTCATCCGGACACAGTGTATATTTAAGTTTACGCCAAGTTATAAACTTATAATTTACGTTCACAGTTAAGTGCGTGTCTTCTTTTCATCCGGACACAGTGTATTAGCTATCTCTATTATTAGTTCTCATTCTATAAGTAGCATTTTCTATTAATTCATGTCGATCTTTTTTGTCTTAGTCAATTCCGGAATTTCCGAAACCAACACCACAGAATTATTGATACCGAGTGTAAAAGTAAACAATTCAAAATTACGAATGCAATAATCACAATTATTGTTGCAAATGGTGGTAAACAATTACTGTGAATTAATTCTGTTACAATGTATATGGTTCATAGGTTATGCTGTTGTACACGACTGTCATATATGCAGTTTAAAAAATTAATTTTTCTTGATTTAACCGTCGCAAATTGGTCAATAACGTTAACAGAATTTGTTTTCTCCAATGTTTCTTGTTCGATGCTAAGAAGATCTAAGCCTTCGTTTTTACCAACACACCTAATCAAACCAATGACAGGTGTAGTGTTGTAATTCACATTAACAAAGCAATTATGAATTACAACACTACACTTGTCATGTGAATGCTTAGCTGCAAAAATATAGAATGTAAATTATTATTTTTTAAATATTTCAGGTGTGAGACATGTTGTTTTGTATGAAAGTTTTCATTTATTCGGGGATCCCTCACCGTTCCTGAGATGTTATTTTGTGTGAATTTTTTCATTCATTTGGGGCCTTTAGACATTTTTTTGTATTTATGTTTTCATCACTTGGGGGCCCTCTGAGTTGTTATTTTGTATGAAATGTTTCCATTCATTTTTGGCCCTCTGAAATGTCATGTTATATTTAATGTTTTCATTCGTTTGTGGGCTTCCTGATATGTTATTTTGTAGTTAATGTTTTCACTCATTTGGGGGCCCCCGAGACGTTATTCACATTAACTCACATTTTGTATTTAATGCTCCCATCATTTGGGAGCCCCTGAGATTCGGGGCCCTAGGCGCGCGCCTAGTGCGCTTATAGATAAACGCGCCACTGCCATGGACCACCCAAATGGAGCTGTCCCTAACGAATTATGTCAACCAACTGAGAATGTTAACCAGTCAAGCCAAAATTAATTAAATCTCTTGCCGCTTAAGCAAGACATCATGATCAATATGTGTCAAACAAGACCAGCAGAGTGAGCTGTAAATTATCTATAGCCCCATAAATGTTGGAAAAGAGAAGCAGTAACAGCGTCTCAGATAGTGGACTGACCTTTCCATAAGCCATAAGCCATTCCAGAAGCAACTTATTTAACTCTACAGTGAGCTAGTTGGCTGTAGGCAAAACTCTCTTCGATGATTTTCGACATGAATGCAACATTTGCAATCGGTCGAAAATTAGTGAATCAAGTCCACTACGCTTGAGGATAGGAACCAGACTATTATTGAGCGTTTCTGCGACGGCGGCGTCCTATTTAGATCGGTTGCAGAAAGGTGGGAAACGGAAGTAGGCTTAGAATGTCAACCAAATCTTGGAGCAGAAACGCTGGGAGTGGGTCACGTTCACAGGATTTCCTTGGAGAGGTGATAATGGTGAGGCGTAGCTCCGCACTGGTAATGGGAACCATGGTAGACAATCGGTAGTAAGTCGGGTAGAAAATCGGTGGGGTAGAGTCAGCGGTGTCCTGTCGGATGACGGCTAAAAGTCAGCTGTGAAATGTCAGCCCGGCGTCAGCCAAGAAGGGCGTCAAATGTGGCCCCTAAACGCTTGTAGAGTCCTTCGCTTTGACGACGACCTTCGCTACCCAGAGATTGCAATTCCGGAATTTCTAAACACGAAATCCGGATTTTCGAAAGTGAAATTATGGGCTTCTATAGCAGTTATTAACGTTATTATAATCATAATTCATGGATCACAAGATTCAGAACATTATCTTATCTACATAATTATTATATTAACGAATAGGATACAGCATAGGCCCTAGGCCTATATTTCATGTTAGGTGCATGACATTAAATAATTGCGCTATTAGATTTCAGAAATCTAATAGTCTTAAGACTTTCGTATTTTTCTGTGTTTCTACGGTTACTCTGGGAACGCTGGATAAAGCCCTCAAAATGACTACAAACTCTCTAGGCCTACAAAGATACAAACGCCACGACATCATCATTAGCCTTTTGGCTAATGATGAGGTTTGTTGGCATTATTTTTGGATTGAACACCAAGTAGACTGTGCTGAAGCTGAACGAGCGTTTTCTACTGCCGGCAGCATGCTCCAGGAAATCACGGACTCATTGTGCTTCCGGGGTTTATATTTTCAGAACCACGCCTGATGCATTAAGATTTTATTAACAACGTGGACTACATCTTTGTTCTTTAAGTTTGTAACTTTTCATCTATTTCTTTGACCATGCATTGTCACTGAATATTGTCTTTGGATACCGTCGACGCAACTTCCGTGTGTAGTTTAGTATTATAGGGCCTATCTATACATGTAAGGAGACATTACGCAATTACTTTTTATTTTGTTGGAAGTTTGTTGGAAATCGACAGTAACGAGTCGGTCACAATGAGAATTTCGGTTTTCAGGAATAATTCCGGAATTTGACTGAAAAATCCCGAACTTCCGGGAAAATGATTTTGGTCCGGAATTGGAATCTCTATCGCTACCCAATAGGTAGGCCTACGCTTCTTGTCCAAGTAACGACGATGATCTTGAGCATTGAGAATTATAGATTGTTTCATCGCAGTATTGCTCATGTTGCTTGAATATGAATAATCGCATAATCATCTAATAGGGGCCTATATACATACATAAATACATACACGCATACATACACACATGCACACACATGCATACATACATACATACTATGGCAGACTCGTTTCCTACCCCGCTTCTGGGGTCGATTTGTAACATATCCGATTCTACCCTGCTTCTCATGTATCAAGTTGTCGCGGGTTCGGTTCACCTCCCCTAAGCTTCCGGTACCCCAGGAGGTGGTTCAGCAGATTTCCCGGGTTCGATAGTCCGGTGAGTAAGTATGGCTTTTTGGCGCAATGTTGAGAGCTATTATCAATGTTGACGACGCAGTTTAGTTTCAATGAACAGACTGACAAGCGTTCTACAAACTTCGTATTTATTCATCACGATCAACGGAATAATCGCCGAACTCCAAATCCACTCAAATACAGGCTTGATTAAATTCCTATTAAACTATACTCTAAACTGATCTCGAACCGAATGTACTCGTGTGTGTGTGTGTGTGTGTGTGTGTGTGTGTGTGTGTGTGTGTGTGTGTGTGGCCGCTCTCTCCCCGAATGTCTGCTCCCGATTGCCCAACAGTCCGGCTATTTCAACTCTTTATTGTCGAAACAATGTAGGCCTATATACAATGAAGTTACAATGTATATTCAATGTATATACAGGCTAGCTATAGTAGGGCTCATGAATATTCATAGATACATTGTAGATACAATGTAGTTACAATGTATAGACAATGTATATACCGGCTAGATCTAATCAGGCTCATGAATATTCATAGATACACTGTAGATACAATGTAGTTACAATGTATATACAATGTATATACGAATATATACGAGTATAAGAATAGTAAATGAAGAATTGTCGAGTATCCCAGACTCATTCTGCGCCAATAACGATCAGATCAAACAAATAATATCCTATTTAAGTCCATAGAAGGAGAGTCTCGTTTGGACACAAAAACTGTTCTCTTTCGGTTATTGGGTAGTAGCATTTTGCATTTGGCCTACTTGAGATCGTTTGCGCCATAGCATTTACGATGCATGTTTCATCTTGATCTTATAACTTTCGATTGGTTTGGTCTCTACTGATAATTTTGACCTCCATTGATCAGTTCATATTACGATTGATTTAACTCTCGTCCACATTGATCAAGAAAGTTGTGTTTTGCATTTCTGGGATCGGTTTGGGATCAGGTACAAAGCTTCTGAACACAATGTCATGATCCCCAGTGTCGTGTGATCCATTTACAGTTTGACATTTCTGCATTCTGTCGGCACTGCGCGAGGAGATGTGATCATACGGACAGTTTCTGGAGGGTGCGCTGCTGTTCTAGATTTTAGAATCGAGAGTAATAATACTTCTTACCATTCCGGGAAAAGAGATTGACTGACGTGGTGGTAGTTGCAGTTTAACGACACTGTGTGTATATTGTAATAAAAGAGACCACAATAGCGTCACCCTCCTCCTTTAATCAAGCTTGGGACATGCGCTGCCAAAGTGCAAGCAGTGACGGAGTTTGTTTGACCCGTAGCCTACATGTAGTTGCAGTTGCAGAAGTATTCGACTGAGGTGGTGGTAGTTGCAGTTTAACGACACTGTGAATAGTGGGATAAGAAAAACCATTGACGTCACCCTTCTCCTTTTACCAGGCTTATGCTATCAGTTACGGAGTTTGTTTGACTATGTAGTTGTTGGTGCTGTTTAGCGACACTATATAATAACAGAGATGATTATAATTAGCTAATGAGCGTCGCCCTCCTCCTTTGCACAGGCTTGGCACTGCCACTGCCTGAGTTCTAACAGTGGCGGAACAAAGACGTTTAGAGTCGCTCTCCACATTTATCCAGGTTTGGGATTGGGACTACCAAAGTATAAGGAGTGGATGAGTTTGTTTGACTGGCTGACTGACTGAAGTAAGTTTAATTAACGACGCATCCGTAACAAGGACTATATGCGTTTTTGACAATGCTTGCTTCCTTTTCACGGCGTCAGTATTGAGCGAGCGTTTTAAAGGTGTGTGTGTGTGTGTATTATTATAAAGGTGTATTTCAAGACGCCTCCATGAAGAGGATGATATGCGTACTTTCATCCGTGGCGGGATCCTGTGGGATTGTTAGAATTTGACGTTTTCAGGCATTCGATCGTTCCTGGGTATAGATTTTAGAATCGAGAGTTATATTACTTCTTACTTTCCTTGGACGATTCGACTAATTTAATTTCTAGAAAATGCCGGCAGAAGTGTTCAACTCAGGTGGTGATAGTTGCAGTTTAACGACACTCTGAATAGTGGTATAAAAAAAACATTTGCGTCGCCCTTCTTCTTTAACCAGGCTTGGGATTGGCACTGCCAAAGTATATGGAGTGGATGAGTTTGTTTGACTGGCTGACTGACTGAAGTAGGTTTATATAACGACGCATCCGTAACAAGGACTATATGCGTTTTTGACAATGCTTGCTTCCTTTTCGTCGGTTTTGAGCGAGGGTTTAAAAGGTGTCTGCCTACCCTTCAGAGTGTGAACAGTGGCGTTGTTAAATTTTGTGCAATAGCTGTTTGTGTGTGTATTATTATAAAGGTGTATATCACGACGCCTCCATAAAGAGGATGATATGCGTACTTTCATTCGTGGCGGATGCCTGCAGGGTGATTAGGTTTTGATGTATTCGATGTATTTGAGGCATTCGTTCCTGGTACTAGATTTCAGAATCGAGAGTATTGTTATTTATTACCAATCTGGGACGATTTGACCAATTTTATTTTGTTTAAATTCCGGCAGAAGTGTTTGACTGAGGTGGTGGTATAGTTGCAATTTAACAAAACTTTGTGAATAGTGTGATACCAGAGGCCATTAGCGTTACCCTCCTATTTTTTCCAGTCTTGAGACTGGCACTGCCAAAGGGCTAGTGTTCAGTGACGAAGCTTGTTTTGACTAGCAGTTGCAATTTTGCGACACTGTGTAATAACAGAGATGATTAGCGTCGCCCTCCTCCTTTGCACAGGCTTGGGACTGGCACTGCCTGAGTTCTAGCAGTGGCGGAATAATGAGGATTAGAGTCGCCCTTCACCTTTATCCAGGCCAAAGCATAAGGAGTGGATGAGTTTGACTGACTGACTGAAGTAGGTTTATTTAACGACGCATCCAGGACAAAGACGATATGCATTTTTGACTGAGATGCTTGTGTCCTTTTCACAGCGTCAGTATTGAGCGAGTGTTTAAAAGGTGTCTATCTACCTTTCAGAGTGCGAACCGTGGCGATGTTAATTTTTTTGACTGTCTGTGGTGGGAGTATGTGTATGACCAACACAGCGTTTTATCATCAATCATTGACAATCAGCATATCACTGATCAACAGAAATGATATAGGCCGTAATCGCCGTATGTCATTTAGAGGATTGCCCTTTTGCGTGCTATTTTGCTGAGAAATTCTTCAGATAACGTGTTACCTACTTTCATTCTTAAACTGCTAACCATTCGGAAATCGTTTATCCAGTTGCAGATATTTCCAGTATTCCCATATTCTGCCGAAATCAAAGAACATTCTCGCAGTTAAACTTTAGTGTTTATGGGCTTATTTATACACTGTCGTGTAGGCGACTCAATTGGTCTAAAGTAGCATCCCTAGTTCTAGAACGCACGTTATTAATAACGAGTGTCTGCAGTTCAAACCACACTAGCGAATTAGTTATCATTCTTTCCATTATTTCACATAGATTGGAGGTGAGAGTTTGTCCGAGTTGGGCATCGATTTACATTTACATTTTAATTCCATTGCTGCCTTTCTCTGACCCACTCGTTTTTGCTGGAACGTCTGAACTTTACTTAGGCCTGCGAGAGTTGCTTTCTCTAAGGATTAAGGAAGTTTAAATTATTTCCTCATTTTCGGTAATTAACCTGACAGTAATCAATTTCTGCTTTAGAGAGTTTATTTGGTGTAGTTGACGTTAATTCATGGAGATGGCTCTAAAACAATTAGTTGCAAAAAATAAAATAATGTAGAGAAATGTCTATGATAATCCTTTCTTGTTACGTTGATGGTCACTATAGTAGTTTACACAAGTAAATTTCACAATTTTCTAAATTTTCTTTTGCACTTGATGGGCATGTTATTGTGAGAAGGAAAGAGCAATTGGTGAAAGCTTGAGTCCTTGTTAGGATGGCGGTGATGGGTGGAGTGTGGTGGATTGGCGGGGTTGGATTTGAGAGGAGGTGGGTTTAGTGACAGGAGGTGTATTTGGACGTGGCATGATGTAGGTGAGTGAAGGTCATTGGGTGGGGGATGAGTGTTGAGTGGGTGGATGGGTTATTGGTGATGTGTGAGAGGGTATATGGCAATCTGCCCATGCTGGTGTCTAAAGTCAACATCTGGCTAACAACACTGTCGAAAAGGTTATTACAAACCAACCCGGTTCAATCCCGCAATCAGATCCCGTTATCAGCCAATGAAATAAGAAGAATTAAGAAATACCAAGATCTAAATTAAGATTATCATAAATCCGATATGACCTACTAGAAGAAATCCAATTGACTATGAACCTGATGGAATCAAGAGAGTTGCCATAAATACGACGCAAGTGAGAAACAGAACTTTTAACTTCTTTGAAAATGACCTGAAACTCAGACAATCACTGCTGTAAGGCTGGATGAAATAACATCAAGAATATTACTGCAAACGCGAAAAAATCCAGAAACCTCTTCAAGAAATACCTCAGAAAGATCACTGCAATTGCGGCTCAACCCAGAAACTAAGAACAATTTATCTGTAAATGAAAGTATCCCAGGAAGATGACTTTGATTGCAACCCAGCCTAAAAACCGAAATCCATTTACCTTTGAAAGAAATTACTTCAGGAAGATGACTTTTATTGCAACCCAACCTAAAAACCGAAATCCCTCTACCTGTGAAAGAAATCACCACAGGAAGATGACTTTAATTGCATCCCAACCTAAAAATCGAATTCAATTTACCTGTAAAAGAAATACCTGACAGTAATCAATTTCTGCTTGAGAGAGTTAAGTTGGTGTAGTCGACGTTAATTCATGGACATGGCTCTAAGGATGATCAGTGTGATTGTAGAAACCGAGATGCGTTCTTCTGTAAAAGAAAGATCACTTTAATTGCAACTCAACCCAGAAACGAAGATCTATTTTCTTGTGAAAGAAATAACCTCAGGACGAAATGACCCCAGAAAGATCAATTTTATTGCAACTCACCCAGAAACCGAGATCTATTTTCTTGTGAAAGAAATTACATCAGGAAGAAATTACCCCAAAGAGATCACTTTAATTGTAACTCACTCAGAAACCGAGATTCAGTTTCCTATGAAAGAAATTTCCTCAAGAAGAAATTACCCCAGAGGGACCAAAATAATTGCAACTCAACCCAGAAACCGAGATCAGTCTGACTTTGTACCTTAGGAGCTTAAGTTACAGTCAATGCAATTTAGCCCAGCTGCCGAGTACGATCAGAAAATTTCTCAATCGAAGCTTCCATAATTTGGAATCGTCGCTGAAACCGATTCAATGGAACTGTAAAGAAAGCGATCTGAAAAAGAACATTTCAGGTTAGATCGAACGTTCTAAACCTCATTTAAATGCAAAGGACATGAAATTAGTTGTTTTACTGGCGTGTCTCATCCCAAATATGTAGAACGCTAGCTATTTCTCCTGGAAGTTTTCCGTAAATGCGACGCAACTCAGAAACATTGCGCCATTTAACTGACAATGAAACGACCTCAATGGAGATACCGACTCAACCGAGAATTCCCAAAGATCGTGACTGCTGATTAGCATTGGTGCGATTTATCCAGAAATCGAACCTTATTCAAATACGAGACAAGGCACATTACGACGCTTACCGTAAATGAGACTCAAACCAGAACACGAGTTCCACACAACCGCAAAAATAATTTAGCCAAAGATCTTTACCGTAGGCCTACATTCGGATCAGGTCAAAAATAGCAAACCTCTGTTCACGACGATGCAAATGAGCGATTGAGGATTATCGTGTTTGAAAATCAGCGCAGGAACCACAGCCAAGTCACCTCAAGACAGCGATGCCCACACTCAGTGAAACCCACCACCACGGTGGTGGGTTTGGGTGGGTGTCGATTACCAACCGCACTAAATCAACATCTGGCCAGCATTGTATGATGAAACGTCGTCATTCGATGGCTTTTGCCGTGAACGTTGATCTGCCTCGAAACCTACATGAAACCATATATGGTGAGCGCCACAGAATTAACCTAAAGGGATGTTGTATCAGAAAATTCTTATATCTATGATATATAGACATTAGCATCATGTAAGTTTCTAGTTTAAATTATTAAAAGAATTTAAATCTAGAAAAAAATGTACATTGCTATGAAGTTAATATCGCTCCATATTTATTAGTGGTATAGGCCTAATTTTCTGATATTTTAAACTTCCGTTTTCATACTTTATAGAAATTATAATGTCCAGGAGTGACCCTGCTGTGTTCTGACGGCGTTCCGTCCTCGAACGGTTGTTGTCTCAAGATGATTCCAGCTCACACTGCAGTACCTGCTGAGGAAAGGAGGAGAATAGAAGACCAGATTAGAAGGGAGAAGTGGTGGAGGTGGGATCGAGAGGGACGTGGAAATATTCAGCTGTTCATTCTCACTCAGCCTGTCGGCGAAGGGGTTGGAGGAAGCGCAGTTGATCTACCAAATAGAATGATGTCTTTGAACATTTCCGCAAGACCGAAGACTGACCCAACCGTCATGGCTCCAGACGACTACCTACTCCGGACGTGGGCGCCATGCGTAACATCGGTTTTGCACAATTACGCTTGGGCTGAGTTCATTTAATATATGAACAAGGCTGTCCTATATTATAGGACAGTTTTGTAAACGTTGCTGGTATTAAAAGTCTCCAAGATGTGACGAAATGTCAGTATGATGAACTTGACTAAGCTGCATTTCAGACTTATCTAGCAGCACATTAGTTATTAAATATCTCGTGAATAAGTCATGATTAAACATTTATGTTTTGCGATATTCCTAATAATGGTCCAGAAAACAGTTTTACCGGCCAGTCTGAACTTTTGCGGGTTCAGCCCTTGGCTTCGGCCTGAGAATATCACATTATAAATTACAGCATACGATAGGTAAATACTTTAAAACATCTGAACAAGTAGATAAATGTTCCGTTTGATGGTGTACTTGTAATCGGAATTGTAGGTTAGCAGTGTCTAGGTCTACACGTGACCGACCACATAACTATGAGATTGTTCCAAAACCTTGAAATTTGTGAAAACTATTTTAAAATGGCTGGCTCTGCTGCAAATGCATTTTATGCCCATAGTAACATGTATATATACAGAGTTGTATGGTCTCGAGACAGTGTCTCGGTCTCGAGACAGTTTTTTTAGTGTCTCGGTCTCGTCGGAAGCCTGCTGTCTCGGTCTCGAGGTAGTGTATCGAGACCGAGACCGAGACAATAGGTTTCAGAGACACTAAAAAACTGTCTCGATATCTCTTCGTCGGCCTATCTTCCGAATAGTAGGCCTATAAAGAAAGCCTTTTTAGACATAGTTGAAAATATTTTTTTAGCAACAACTTACAGAATACGTTGGGATAACTTTAGGACCGTCTCCCTCGATAGAGGAATAACAGACACTTACAATGCACTGAGTGCAGCATACGCGCCGACTCCACGGAGGTAACAGCTGTGGCATAGATTTGATTTATACAGGATACCGTATACCAGGGTCACTCTGGCAGGGTGTAAATGAAGCAGAACTTAGCCTATAATGTGACAAGTGCAATGTATCATTCATTCAATTATTTTCGGATATAGGACAGGGATACAAGACAGCTGTCATAGGCTTTATGCGTACTATATATATATATATATATGTATATATATAATGGGTGTTCGTATAGGTATTTAACTAATGTAAATATATAAAAATATAATGAGATAGAAAAAGAGACTTATGTATATAGGTCAGTTCATCCTTATACATATACGAACACCCATTTTATACAAGTCTCCTGTCTCTGCCTCCCTGATATCCCTGCAGCCTTTGATACCATCGATCTCAATTTATTGCTCCAGAGACTGTCCACCTGGTTCGGCTTTTCTGATACTGCTCTTCTCTGGATCCGGTCCTATCTATCCTCCCGCTCTTTCTCAGTAAAGACCTCGAGCACGTCATCTAAATCATGCCCGCTCACCTGTGGTGTTCCTCAAGGTTTTGTTCCTGGACCTCTCTTGTTCATCCTCTATACTAACCCCCTCAGTTCACTCATTAACGCATCCTCGGTTGACCATCATCTATACGCTGACGACACGCAGTTATTCATTTCTTTCTCTCCAACCAGCTTCTCAAACTCCATTGTTAATCTTCTCCATGTCGTCACCCAAATCTCATCCTGGATGACCTCAAATCTCCTCTGCCTGAACCCCTCCAAAACCGAATTCATTCTGATTGGCCTCCGTGAGCAACTGAAGAAAATTCCTGATCCCTCTATTTCTCTCAACCCTGGTTCTGCATCAACCCACAAATTCACTGCAAATTCTCCTGTCCGCAACCTAGGCATAATCTTTGACCAAAATCTTAGCTTCGCTGATCACATCAACCATCTTTCTCGCTCTTGCTTCATGCACATCCGTGATCTTCGTAGAATCCGCCCTATGCTTGACTCCAAAACAGCATCCACAATCGCCACATCAATAGTTCACGCTAAATTGGATTACTGTAATGCCCTTTTCCTAAATATAGACACCACCCAATTAAATCGCCTCCAAGCCATTCAGAATGCTCCCGCCCGTGCTGTCACCAAGATCCCAAAGCATCACCACATCACTCCTGTCCTCAAATCACTCCACTGGCTCAAAATACCTGAACGGATCGAATATAAGGTCAATTCACTAACCTACAACACACTGCACTCCGCACAGCCCACATATCTCCGTCAGTTGTTCACGATTCAGCCACATCGTTCAACCCGTTCCTCTACCACCCTCACACTACTTCGCCCTACCGTCACATCATCACTCAAATTTGCAAATCGCTCCATAGCCATTGCTGTCCCGCCTCTTTGGAGCAAACTCCCTCCAGCATTAAGACAAATATCCGATCCGTCCTGCGAATTTACAAACACCTCACCTCTAGCTATCTCCCCACAGGTTTTTCACTCACAACTCAAAACAGTGCTCTATCGCAAATCCTATCCTGATTCCTCCTCTTCCTTCTATCTCCATCGCCGTTTCAATTCCAAACACCATCCACCTTAGCCGTCTATCTGTCTGCCTGCCTGACTCTCTGGATTTGACCCCCTGCCTATCGATTCTGTTTTGATTAAGCGCCTGTGAATAAGCTGGTTCCCGCGACTTCGCTTTTGTGGGCGCTGTAGAAATGCTGAGATTACGATTACGATTATACATGATCATTGGACGCATTATACCAAGTTGAGTGTTCAGAAGTTTAAAACAGTTTAATATAAATGATAAACTATATAAATTGCTGCATTGTATATAGCGGATCAATTATAAAATCAGTAAGCAGAGTTATCTCTCGTTGGAAGGTGTTGTGGTAAGCTTAACTAATCATTGTTATATCTTGCTATAAGATGTTGGGGCAAGAATAGCACTAAACAAAGCTAAGCGATCATTCCACAAGCAATGGCTCTCGACGTACATGGATTCATTAGTGGCAGAACTAAGGCTGTGGTACCGTCGTCTTTCACGCAAAGAAACGGGTAGTGTGCCAAAAATGCTTTGGACGCAATGCATTTGTGTCATTTAACAGTTCATCCAAATATTACAAAGTTGTTGAAATCTTGGCAACATTACATTGCCTGTTTCCATATGTACACGTGAGCGTTCTTTTCCACCGTGAAATGACCCCAACAACCGAGGAAATAATCAATGAACTACCAAGGAAGCGAAGATTAGATTTCGTTCAGTGTCTTCGTCCAAGTTCATGCCTTTGTAACCAGCAGAATTGATCACTGCAGCGCTGTTCTGGCTGGTCTTCCCTGTGCCTTAGTGGTGCGTTTAGATCGCGTTCTTCGCTCTGCGGCCAGGCTAATTGTACATATACCTAAATTTTCACCGGTTTCAGCTTATATGCGCGATGTCCTTCACTGGCTACCGGTTCAACAGCGCATTACTTTCCGCATTGCGACACTAGTTTGGCGATGTCTCTCTGGTTGTGCGTCATCCTACTTGACTGAACTGTGTCGTCGTCCAATGTCTGAACTCCTTTCGCGTAGAGCTCTGCGCTCTTCTGCAAAAGGCGAGCTTCTAGTGTCCAGGGCCCGCTCGTCGCTAATGCTGCGTCGAGCTTTCTCAGTGGTTGGTCCATCCACCTGGAATGGGCTCCCGGTTTCCCTCCGTCTTCCCCCTTACAATGATCTACCTACTTTTTAAAGTCATTTCTTTTTGGCCGCGGCTGGGCTTGGAGCACCTCTGAGTAGTTTCCCTTGAAGAGGCGCTATATAAATTATCGAAATGAATGAATGAATGAAAAGGTTAAGGTCATTGTGATTAAGGAATGAATAAATAAGATAGGCCCTAATGACAAGAACACTTAACTTCTACTGATAATCAGAAGAAGTATATTAGCAAACTAAGATGCTAAGAAAAGAAAATCTGAGACTGATTTGCATAGGAAGGGCTATTTTAGAATCATATCAAATTTAAAGCTTGAGTATATGTTTGTAATTTTTTTGTCCATTGTTATAAACTCACTAGCTATGCGCCTTAGCCGATTTTAATAAAAAGTATTTATATTTTGTAATATCACAGAAAAAACTGTTGCAGTGCAAAAAAAGGCTAAAGTTTTAAAAATCCTGCCTCATTGAAACCCCTAATTTATTGTAGATCTAGTGGGGAAAAGGACTGTGGCGGACAGGCCACAAGGCTTGAATTAAAGAATTTGTTCGTAAATAATCGGCTCGCCATAGCGCTTAATTTACGTACATTTTCTTACAGTGTTGGTATTGGAGGGAAGACGGATCGGCGGTTTTTAGTTCTGTGCATAGCGTGCAGACGCATGAATCGGGTTGAGTATAGCCTGACATGCGGTGCGTCGCTTATATTGTAGAGTGGTGACGACTGCTCTGCATATACGGTGCATTGAATTCTTTGGTTGGCGATTAATACCGCACACCCGTGTGGTTGGTGAGCGTTCGTTCAAAGCCTGGTTCACGGCAAGTTGCGAAAAAAATATTATAGTTGCGGACGAGAGGGCGTACAAAAACTAGTCCGAGCTACAGTCCAGCGTCGGGTGTTGAGACCGACACCGCCGATCTCATAGGGCTGGGGCCCCACCCTGTTATCGATCGCGAGAAAGTCTGCAGCCGATTGTGAGGTTGCTTCCTCGGGAAGATCCGACAGTGAAATAAATAAATCACAGGTCTGTGTAAAAACCGGGTAAAGCCCGGGTTAGCCGTTCGTATAGACCGAGAAAGATCTCGGGTGGCCTAGAGTGATACAGACTAGGTGAGTCCCAGAAGGGATCGACCGCATATACCGAGAGAGGCCTCGGCGGCCGACAGAGATAGACTGGAAAAATAGACCGAAAGATAAGTGTTGAGCAGAAGGCGTGATAGCTCGTGTTGAGCAGAAAGCGTGATAGCTAAGTGTCTATAATGATATGACAGAGTTGTGAGACTGATAGTGTCTAGATACGATAGAGTTTAAAGAGTTGCGAACAGTAATGTCTAGGAGTACAAGACGTGAATATAGCTACCGATAATTGTCTAGGCCGATATGACTTAGGGACTTGTCTCAAGTATATCTGAACCTCGTAACTTAAGAGAACGTTTGGTGTCCCTTATTGGCGATAGTTTCAGAGTCACAAGATGTTGAATAGTACGACGTCAGGTAGAGAGGAAGAAGAATGTAGTGGCTAAGAAGGCAAAGATGAGAAAGGCTCTGCCGGTATGATTACGAACCCTGTTTTGAGTACGGCCATCATCAGAACGTTGCTCATCCGGCGATCGCGGAATAGGCAGAGTCAGACCTCGTGACTAATTCGAGCCGTTTTACCTTTCTTGAAGACGGGGTCCATTCTTAATCATGCCTGGTGAGAGTGATCATCCTGGTAGATATAGAGAGCAGCCATTTGGCATTGAGATTTGATAAGTGACTCGGGTGACTCCAGACGTGTCAGCAAGCTGGAGTCGACACCGTCCGTTAGCGCTAGGCAGGCGCTCGGGCGGCAGAACGCCAAAGGACTATCCTAAAAGTACCTACACTAACCTCCCTTGGGGAAATCCTGCCTACGCCACTGCTCTCAGACATTTTCCACTTTAAGATAATTGAATTGATTTCAGTATAATGTGGTATCACGCGTTAACCAGAATTACTGTTTCTTGTAGATTCTGGTTTCAGTTTCTAACACAAGATTTTAAGACAGTTAACACAAAACTTATCGAGACCGTTTGTTCGAGACAGAACAAGACTTTCACTTCAAGACTGTTTCTACAAATTCGAGACACTACACAGAGACCGAGACTGCAGTCTACCGAGACCGAGACACTAAAAAAACTGTCTCGAGACCATACAACTCTGGCAGTAGCTGGGTCTACTGGAACCCCAGGATCACCTCTTCAGGGCGACATTTCCACATGCGCAGATATAGGAGACATATGACGGAGTTCATGATCGCGAACTTGAATGGGATATGCATGCACTTAAAGAACAATTAACAATGTTGTATATAAATAGTATGAAGCGTTATAGGCCTATGTCTGCCCCTACACTGTATCAAAAATAAAAAAACCATCGTAAAAATAGCGGCGAAACGCCGTCAGCTATGAAACACTCAAATAAATGATGTCCACCCTCAAAATTACGAACGCCGTTATTTCATATTTTAGGGTAACCCTGAAATATACGGCGATGACGGTCACAAAAAACGATCATCGTCAATTATAATTACTACGGCCGTCGTGATAAAACGGCGCCGACTCTGAAATAAATGCTCCGCTGTTATTTTGGTTTCTACGACCATGACCTACTAAAACACGGTGTCGTCGTTAAATAAACGCTGCATTGTAATTATTTTACTACTATGGCCTACATAAAGCACATTCCTCTAAGAAAACGAACTTCACAATTCATTATGGGGTCAATAACAACTGATCAGCAACATTATTTAATTCATTTGACTTCTTCCTCCATATGAATTTCGTTGTTTAACAGTGAGCCTCATAGTTTTCATAAAAATCATCTGAATATTATAAAGTAAGACAGTAATAAAAAAACAGAATTCAGAAGAATTTTTATTTAGAAAAAGCACTAAAAATTCAATCACAGTAAAAAAAATTAGTGATGACAGAAAGCACACGAGTATAGACCATCTTTTGCATCATCATTAAATTCGTTATGGTGTCCATCACAGCTGATAAGATACTTTTACTACACATATTTGTTTTCATTATGGTGAGCATCTTATTAATTATAAAAATCATCTGAATATTACACAGCAAGCCCATAAGAACAAACATAATTCAGAAGAATTTATATCTAGAAGAATGCAATAAATGCATTTCAATCACAGTAAAAATGTTCATTTTTATAGCGTCCACTCAGTTTTCAAACAATTGACGAGGGAAAGCATGAAGTATGTAAGGACAGACATCTTGGACTTTCAGTGATTGTGTACAGAACCTAACTCTGGATTAAGTTGAATGAAAGACCTGAACAAATACAGACACAATTACGTATTAAATATAGACAGAAAATACAATGCAAAAGTATGGTATAGAATAGTAACATGCTGCTAAAAATTGCAAGTTAATAATAAGAGTCAAAATTTTTAAAGATCAAAGGTTCGTGGTTAGCTTGCTGTTTATGTTTATATATGTGATTGATGATGCCAAACTTTTCATTACCATGTTGTGCATACCTGTTATGCAAATGGTGGTTTTATTGAAGTTACCAATGCCTGGTTAAAAATTCAGTTCAAATTGAAGAATAGCAGATAAGATACAGCAAATTAGAATGGCATGACTAATTCAAACAATATATCAATCAATCATCGAAATACTGCATAAAAACTGACAATGATAACCAAATTATATTAATAATAAAAAAAACTAAACACCTGAAAGAAGGATTCATAACAATACACTTTGCAAGTTCAATTACTCTGTGCTGGTGACAATTGTAATTGACAATTTATATAGCTCCCTCATAATCAGAGGCGCTCACGACTCAACACAAAGCTAGATGGAAAACAGGAAAGTCTTCAGGCACCTGTGGATGGCAGCAGGGGAGGGAGAGGCTGGTCCCGAGAAGGAAGGGCAAGGCTGTACCAGCTAGTGGGACCCATGAAGGCAAGGCTCCTGGATTAGGCTGAGGCAGAACACATGTGGGGAACCACCAGCTGTCTGTGGGCAGAAAAACTAAGGGAAGCCTGGTGCAGAATAGAGGGAAAGCTTTCGCAAAGGGCCAGAAGGTAGGCAGGGTCAGACCAAAGGAGACAGTTATACATCAGCAAAGAGTAACGAAAATAACTATTCAAAATATATTTATATTTCAAACCTCTGAATCAATTCCAGCATGGAACTCGTGCAGACTCCGGATACTAAAGACCTGAACAGATACAAAAGCAATTATGTATTGATTATAGGCAGAAAATAGCATGCAATAGCACAATATAAATTAATAACCGTGCTTAAAATCGCAATATAATTAAAAGAAAGAGCTCAAATTTGTAACGAGCTAAGTTTCGTGATTAGCTTGCTATTTTATGCAGGTGATTAATCTCAAACTTTATACTATGGTGCTATGCACCTGGTAAGCTTTCAATTTACAATTGTGTGTAAAAAGTGGACTATAAATTGAAGGTACAGATGCTCAGTTAAAATTCAGTTCAATTCAAAGAGAATAAGACAATTATAATATAGAGTAAATTAGAATGGCACGACTAAATCACGTGACACATTAATCATGGGAATAATATATAATAAATTGACAACGATAACCAAATGATAGTAATAATTCAAAAACTATACAATTAAAACACATAATCACAACAATATACCTCGCGAGTCCAATTACTCTGTACAGGCGACAAGTTAAACCCAAACAAAGATCAAGGACCCTGAACATCTATAGATAAATATTGAGTAACGATAACAATAATAATTACTCGTAATATATTTATATTTCAAACCTTTAAATGAATTCCAGCAGGAAACTCACACACTCTGGATACTGGATGTATGCTCTGGGTTCCCATGAATGAAAGACCTGATCAAATACATACACACATAGGTATTGATTATAGGCAGAAAATAGCATGCAATAGCAAGGCAAAAATCCATGCTGCTAAAAACTGCAAGTAAATCATAAGAAAGAGCATAAATTTGCAAATATCAGAGGATCATCATCAGCTTGCTGTTTAATGCAAGTGATTGATGATGCCAAACGTTTTACTACCGAGTTGTGTATACTTGTTAGCACCTAGTGAGTTTTGAATTTACTAAAAGTGGGCTAAAATTGAAGTTACAGATGCTCTGTTTAAACATCGTATCAAATTGGACAAAACCCAGATAATATGCAGTAAATTATAATGACACGACTAAATTATACAACACATTAATCATCTATTCTATATCATATATAACAATTCTATTCTATTCACGGATTTATAAAGTGCCTCTCACAGTACAACCTAAGCAGAGGCGCTAACAATTGACAGTGAAACACAAATGATATTAATAATTCAAAACGTAAACCCCTGAAACATAGAACCATAAAAACATACCTTCATGAGTCCAATTACTCTGTGTCGCTAACAAGTTGAACTCAAACATTAAGGTCCATGAACATCTACAGATAAACTATTGAGTATAAAAATTTGCAATATATTCATATTTCAAACCTGTGAACGAATTCTGTTGTGCGACTCGCAAACTCCGGTTATTGGGCGTATGAAATAACTGGCAAACAATATCAAATAGGCTAATCTGGATATGATGCATTAATCAACTACCAGGAAAACTTGCAGTTCCGAGTGTCTGCTAGCAGCGTCTACGTCCACTATTAAATGACAAAAATTACAAGAAAAGTCAAAAACATTACGAAAATGTGTGCAGGTGCATAATTCAATATGAACCTTACTTCAGATCCATTTGTGTTGGAATAAAAGAGTAAAGAAAAGACCAATGGTTGCCATTAGAGAAAAAAACACTCAGATATGACAAGTGAACTTAAAGAATGCATTTGAATTAAAAAAGATGAATAAAAAGAAAACCAAGTATAAAATACACGCACTAAAATCTTAATAATTAGTGTATAGCACAGGTGAACAACTCATGATTGGATGAACAAACTCATTGTATCACCAACATCAGTGAGAAAACGTGTGAAAATGACTTTCCCCATGTTTTGATTCTAGTGTGCAAGGTTTGTAGTGACTTGGAAATCGCATCTTAATTTGCTACCATATTCAGAAGGCTAAATGCCCGTTATTATTGCAAATAAATTGATGAAATTTTGGAGACACATACTCTCTGTGGGACTGATCAAGGCTTACAGAGAAAGCTTGGTATCTCAGTGACAGGTTTTCCTTAGCAGCAGAATGAAAACTGGTAAAAACGACCCGTCTGGTGCCAGTACTCTGCAGGACACCTACTCCGTGATAAATAAATGGGCTGATCAGCAGATAAATTGTATATCTCAAACAGTAAGTCCATATACTGTGCACACACAAGCAGTTAGATTAGCTCTCATATGTGTACCTGTTCCATAATGGCCATCTGAAGATTTTAAAAACACATTTTTGCATTTTAACTATCATTTTCAAGGCCATTTAATTGGGCATGTGTGATTGGTCATAAAGCAATGAAATTTACACCAATAGAAAGATCCGCTCAAATACTGTTATACCACTAAGTACAACAAGAATTGCTTTTGAGACTCCTGTTGCTCAAAGCGTGTAGTTGTTTTCATCAAAATTGTGTTTAGTCATTCGTGGGCGATAACCATGCTGACATAATCATGAAATAATACAGTTCATTGCTTCAGAAGCCTGAAAAATCTTATTAAAAGAGTAATGACAGACTGTACATATCAAGATTAAAACTATCTTCTTTATCACTGTATTTATGTCATAAAGTAATAAAATGAAGACGCATCATTTTGCAACAAACTGTCGTCACATCATCTGAAAATGACCAACAAAGCGAACAAAGTCATATTTTCAACATCTTAATGTGTTTGTTTTATGTCAGCAATGATAATTAATGACAACTTTGCTAAATTTACCAAATCAAACCTGCTGAAATCTGATGTACTAATTTTGAATAATATCAAGATCATCCTTTAAAATCTCGTACAATCTTTCTGTTGTAATTATTAGACTTTGTATCTTGCATGTTCTGTGCCTGGCAACCGAAGGGTCGCAGGTTCGAACCCACTTCAAGTCACTGTGCAGCCACCTTGGACAAGTTGCACACCCAAAATTGTCTGTGAGGAAGGCAATGGGAAACCACCTCATTCATCTTATCCCCAGGTGATGTGAAGCCAAAAGACGTGCCTTCGGGCTAAAAATTCACAATCATTATCTTGTGTAAGATATGTACTTAGTCCACTTAACGAAATCTTTTCTGTGTGGCCATCATATTACAGTAAAAGGTTCATGAAGGTTGAATGACACTCACTAGCTTAATGTCATGTTCTTTAGAAGAACAAAATAGAACCATTCTACCCGTGACAATCCTAAAGACTGTGAGTAATCGTCTGGTTGAGTTGATGATTCATTAACGGTGCACCTACACCTGTGGATTCAGCGCATGTGAAGTGTTCTTCCTTACCTGAAATTCGACTCATCTTCATATCAAATAGATTTTAAAAGTACATTAGTCTTTAAGTAAAATGAATTCATTAAAAATGGATATCTATAAAATTTAAAATTAAATCTTCTGTCTGGCTCATGTATATTGTTTAAGTTAAAAGCTGCTCCAATACAATTATAGCATCTAAGTCCCTAAGTTCCCAGGAATGAAAAGAACAATAGCTACAAGAACTCTGGCAGCATAGACTGCCACAAGCATGTTTTAGCAATTATAGTGGAATGGTATTTCTTTGCACCCTTTGTTTATTAGTCCATTATACATATTTGGTGTAATTATGAAAATACTTGCCACAAGATCAAATCTTCCAGTCACCATCAAGTTTCATCCGTTATTTGCTTATAACAGAGGTGTGTGAAATATGTATTATTGGGTTGAGGTGCTGGGAACCAGTGACAGGATTCATGAATGAAGAAAAAGATGTGAAAAAACTTTGGAATTCCACCAATTAGTCAGACAGCTGCATTGAGGATGGACTCAAGCTTAGCAATGTAAACACTAAGGATCTCATTTCCAAGAACATGATAATGTGATAAGATTTGGGCAGACACCAAGATATCAGGCATTTGTGAAAATCATTGATTCATTCCAGGCTGTTTATCGTTTCATTATTGGGAACTCGGGGACTTTAAAACCGAATGATGGAGCAGTTTAACTTGGCAAGTAACATACATGTGCTAAGCAGGAGATTTAATTCTAAAGTATATGGATATCCATGTTGAATGAATTCATCTATTTTAATCATAAATACTAAATACATGAGCAAGTGAATGTTAAGTAACAACATGAACCTGCTGCTATAATTTACTGATCATGCAGAAAAGAATATTGTTGAGTGGACAAAGCACAAACTTTATCGTAAAGTAAGTAAGTATGTACTTTATTGAACCGCTTGCAAACGCACTGCGGGCACATCATAATATGAACGTTCAAAAATGCACACTCACAAAATAATAATAACAAGCAATTACACAGCAGACATCCTCAAATTAGTAGAACAATGTACATTCATAAAATAATCATAATTAGAAATTACACAATGCACATCCTATGAGTAGCTAGAGTAAGCAGAAATCAAACAATAGTAGGTCTAATTACACTCACAATAGGAGTAGATTCAATTGTATATCATTCAGGTAATACAACATCAAATAACTAAAACAGGATTATTGTACAAGATTTTTAAGGATGAACCTGTCCTTGTTCAAAATTAGTACATCAGATTGCAGCAGTTTTGAGTTAGTTAATTAAGCACTGCTCTTATTAATGACAATTCTTAAAATTAAACAAACAATTACGATGTCGAAAATGGTCGTCAAAATGCAAACATGCTTTTTGCTACTTTCAGATGGCCATTACGGAACAGGCACACATGATAAAATTAATCGAACTGCATATTTGTGCATAGAATATGGACTACTACTGCTAGTGATCCACAATATTTCTACTGATCAACCCATTAGGTGGTTATGGAGATCTAAAGTACTGGAGCTAGACCGGCAATCTGCCGCTAGGAAAAGAAACTGTCACTCAGGTATCAAGCTCTTCCTACAATTCTTGATTAGTACTAAATATAGCAGGTGTCCTGTAAATTTCATCAACTTATCTGCAATAATAGCGGACATACGGTCTTCTGAATGTGGTAGCAGATAAAGACAAAATTTTCAGATCACAACAAACCTTTCACCCTAGAAATCTCTAAAACCAGTCAAAAAAACAGAAAAATAAGAAAACCATTCTTACGTTTGCACGGCCTATTCTGAAACATCAATGCCAACTGTGCAAATTTGATAAAAATCTGAGCTGGTCAAGTGGTAAGCATGTGTTGATCTGAGAGAGAATCTGTTTATGATTTTTTGTGATAGCCTAGTTTGGTAAATGCGAAGAATACAATCCCCTATAGTAAACAGCTGCCCTTAAATGTGCTTAAGTAGAGTGCTGATAGTTACATTGCAGTAAGAAAGTAAGCAATAACGCAACCAAATTGTTGACGAAAAGAATGCCGCTCAAATGGAAGCTGGATGGATGAACAGAACTATGTTTATCTAGTTGTTAGATCGATGAACAGAATATTGTCAGGAACTAATCATACTTGAATGGATCCCCGACTGCTTAAGATTAAATGAATGGTGCTTAAATGGACGCCAAATTGATTGAAAAATTGATTTAAAATGGAAGTTTGATTAATGAGAAGAATTTTGTCTATTTAAATACAATAGCTGAAACCGGTTTCGATGTGTCAGGCTGACTATCCGCTCCCTATTTGAACGCGTTTAGGGGCGGCCATATTGTTTACTATAGGGGACTGTATTCATCGCATTTACCCAAAGGTTAATACTTAATGATTGATGGTTATTTTGTAAGAACAATGCGCTTAGAAATGCGAATGCTTGACAGTTTCATGAATGCATTTGACATGCAGCTTTCCATATGGAATACCCAATTTCCGAACGTGAATGTCAAAGCAACCTTCACTAGTGCCCACGCGGCAAAAATCATAAGTCAAAACTTTGTTATTTAGACCAATACAGTATCTCAGTTATAAACACGATCGCTCTTGAGTATAGCCACTGAGTGGCGCGATGAATCGAAGCATTTTAAAATTAAATTAGGAAAACTAACCCCGCGATGGTGAATCTACAAGAGGCGCGTCTGTATCGCTCATATTACCGAATGATCACAATAATTAAAATGCGCTAATCAGAATGTATCTTTCGATGCTCGTCGACTATGATAAGCATTTCAAAATTGTTCATATATTATTTTCGCACTCAAATTAAATATTTAATGAAAAAGATATAATTCAATGAAACGAACCTGCCCCGTGCGTAGCCCGAAAGTGCGAAAATTTGAAGAACTCAAACAAGGCGCGAGATCAGAATACGAGAAAAGACCCTAAATCCATGGTAATATCGTCAAATTACGGGTAGCGATACTAGTTTTGACCCTAAAATATGAATTTGAGGGAGATGGGAAGTTTAGGGTCGATTTGAGGGTTAATATAAAAAACGGCGACACTAAAAGTGAATATTATTTAAAACCGTGTAGACTTTAACCAATAGCAATAGCCTAACTATTTAAATAATCCCTGAATTATAATTATGGCTTTAGGTTATTAGGCCTATGTGCTACTTTAATCTATTCGAAACGTTTAGTTCGTTAATTATATATGTTACTTTTTCAGTTTATTAATTCACTTTCACGACCAAATCCTTCAGTTAACCCTCTTCAGTCCATTATGCTAAGCATAATCCAGTGTATATTAAGATCATTGGTTTCAACACAGTCTGTTTCCATGTGACGTATTTTGTAGCGCAATTCTTAAACTTATTTATGTCCCACTTACAATTTCGATTAATAATGTAGTTCTAGTATACACTCTGTATCATGCGCTATTAAATAGGTAGAGTTGTACCGCGAACCTATCGATAAATACCTGATAGTGCAATATTAAACCAATCGATTCTGTGTGAAACTGTAATCCTCATTTCTAGTGCAAAAGCAGGCAGGAGGGAAACAAAAGTGGTGTTTTTAGGTAGGATCGATTTACGTACGTCACTACCATGCATTATCATGCTATAATTATTTAGTAGGCCTATGTGTAGCTACATGCTGACAATCGTTGACTGGGTAGTCAACGATTAGTTACCGTAATTAATACAAGTGAATTTAGCGCCATTAAAAGTCTGTTTATTAAGGTCTAATCATCATTGGTATGAGAGAGTACACAATATTTAGATGGCTTTTGTTACATAGCTAATTGGGCGTATGATGATTTTTTTACTGCAGTTATTGAAATGGATAAAGGCAATTATCAGCTGAATCATTACGATTAAACTAACATTGTATTGTTATAAAAGTTTCAAATTGTGCAATACAATTATGTCGATTGTATGTCTTTTAATATAGACTGGGGTGGTGAAGGTGGGTATGTATCATCAATGATGGGCACTTTTTAACTACTGTAGTTATTTACTAGTAGTTATATATAACTACTATAGAAGTAGTTGCCTAGTAGTTATAGCTAGTTTATAAGAAGTAGTTAAAGAAATAATTATAACTACTTTTATCAAGTAGCTTTAAGTTAACTACAATATTTCACGTTAACTACATTTTTCCTAATTACTAATTCCGTCTTACAGGAATTTCTGTTACTTCACAACAAACATGGACATTGTCCATTATAGTCTCATGAGTAAATTTGCTATGTAATTGTTTCATTCAAATTTGCCCATGCTATTGTAAGGAAGTGGGTTCCTCTCAGAACTATAGAGAAAGCCTAATTAGGGCATTATGCCTGTTGAATGGCATACCTGGAGATTGTTGCGCGATAAGAACTGGAGCAAAGCGGTGGTCGTATAGGGTTTGGGGTAAACTTATGAGCCAGTGTTAAAGAATAAGGAAAGCAGCAAGTACGCGGCTGGATGACCACTATAGTCATTGTGGGCAGCGGGGTTACAAGTGGGTCTGTAAGAGAGGTGACTGTCGAGTCAAGAATGACAGAGGTGAGAGAGAGACAGACAGATAGACAAGCAGATAGACAGACAAAGAGACAACGGTAAGAGACTGGGCACTGGCTGGATAGACCAGGTCGAGGAATTCAAGAAGCAGTCGATGCAGACAGCAAAAAGGCGAGATATACAGTGATATTCTATAGAGCATAGGGAACCATTTGCCAGGCATGATTATTTGGTGCCCCACTGGATCACTCTAGGCTTTGTAGGCTATAGACATTTTGTAGTTGTAACAAGTTGGCATATATGTTACGAAAACGAACGAATGAACGAACAAAAATATTTTTATTGTAACTAAATCAAAACAAAATCATCAATAGTGTACACATAATATTTAGTTACTGCTAAACTGTTCTCTTATAAGGGGGCTTTGTATCATGTGCTAGTAGTTCTAGTCCTTGTTAGTTTACAATTAGATATGTCATTGTGTTTCTGATCATTTTTATTACTTATGTTGAACATCAGCAATTAATACTGACAATAAATTTGCATACTGCGTGGTGACTATCAATGCACCATGACATAACATCAGCAAAGTAGTTATAAAAGTAGTTAACTACTTATGTAGTAGTTACAGATGTAATTATAACTACTTGTCATCTAAAGTAGTTAAATAGTAGTTATAACAAAATATGTAGCTATAACTACTATTTAACTACTTTAGATGACAAGTAGTTATAACTACATATTTTGAAAGTAGTTTGGAAGTAGTTTTAACTACTAGTCAAGTAGTTGGTGCCCATCACTGGGTATCATATCTGTTATATAATATAGGCGTGTGTGGGGGTCACAGCTGCTGCTATATAACGTTACTAGGGGTAGGAGTGGGCCAAAAATTGAGATTTTATGCGTTATATAATATGTGAACGACCCCCAAGTCCTTCGCGCACAATTGATCTACAGTGCAACTGCAATTGCGCCGTCGAGGCGTGTGTGTGTGCACTTCTAAGCAAAAAATGTTTGAAGAAGGGCGGTATCAAATTTTGGTAATGAATAATAAAATAATAAATAAATAACTCGCTTCCTCAGTTCTGCGTCCCAGTCCCATTCATTACTCTATGTATACGGCGCCCCTCCTCGATTAATATTTATATTTGTATACAAAACTTAAAACTCATCTCTTCTCTAAGTTAGCCTACTATAATTAATCGCTACATTCTACGCGTCCTTCGAGTAATTTTTTAGAGCGCGTTATAAATTATATTCAAGTTGCATTATTTTCGTAAATGGAAAATTTGTCTGTTCAACCGCTAGATGTCAGCAAATTATGACAGTATAGCGGTGTACTTAGTGTTGAATCTTAGAGGACATTATATCTGTAGCATAACGATATTTCCATCTGGCGACTTTGTATGGAAACTGTCTAGATTCTTGATAAATACGTGGACCTTGATAGGATAGCAAAACAGCGAAAAATACTAAATGTCGAGTATTAATGCGATACAGGTAATTAGGATCAATTCTGCACGGTTTATGATGGCGGGGCGTAGTTTGTTGAAGTGCGTTTGTTGACCAAAGTCCTAGGGCAGATATCACTAGCTGTGATTGGTACTGTTAGTCTGTCTGCCATTTACGAAAGCGACCCCAGTACAGTGACCTCTCCCGCCGGTCTACCAAATTGCACGTGATCTTACTGAAATTACCTTAACTAGGCATCGAGTTTTTGTCACTTAAATTGTAAAGAGTATAGTGCATGGCATGTTAGAGTTTTAAGTTATGACAAGACATGAAAGTTTAGTGTTTTGTCCACACGCCGCTACCAAGGGTCGTTCAAATGGCAATGAACCTTGTCTGTTTCTCTGTATTAGCAATGCTGCGTGTAAGCTACGTTTTAATGCCACTTCTCCGTAATGGTAAATTGAATTTCAAATTCCAGTGTGATTTCCCTCTGTAATATTACGTCTGTATAATTGGGTACAGGTCCGAATTTACTCCCTTGTTTTAAATCTCATAATGAATGCAGCATAATGCCAGCTAGATTGATGAAAATAATCATGCTTAAGTAGAAGCTGGATGGATTAAAGGAATCAAGTTTAAGTAGAAGCTGGATCTATGAAAAGAATCATGTTTAAGTAGAAGCAGGATTGATGAAAAGAATCATGTTAAAGAAGAAGCTGAATGTATGAAAAAATTATAGGGAGAGTAAATCTAGACCAGTACCTATTATTGCTAGTAGTTAAATCGCTGAAGTTCTAATTCGCTAAATTTGGATCAAGGTTTACATCAGTCCGATGGTGACCAATTACAGCGCTACATAATATGGCTGTTCCTGACTCAGATAGAATAGAGCGCTGCAACTTTCCACAGTTCACTCATTCTACTCAAGTAAGCCATAAATAACAAAGCCAATGAGGTGTTAACTGCATGGCGTCATAAAAACCTTTCACCGTATAGCACTAAATCATTAGACAAAGAGTCCAGGTTTTTACCGACCTTCCCCTGCTCCTCTTTCTATTTTCCTGTATCCATCCAATTCCCGTCTTTGCTGAGAGCCATGGCGGCAACCGCAAAGTGTGTCAATTTCTTTTCTTAGACGATTTAGCAATATGTTGAAGAAGGTTTTCTCTGATACAGACAACAATGGTTTTCATCTCCATTTATTATGGTCGTTCAGAGCCCCCTTTTGGTAATTTAATGATAATTCCATCTCTCCACTCGCTTGGTACATTCTCTTCTCTACAAAATAAGGTTGAACAGGTGTGTGAGTTCTTGTGTTACCATCTCTCTCCTCCCTGCTTGAGCAGCTCTGCCGTTATCTCATCCAGGCCTGAAGCTTTGTTGTTTTTCAGTGAGTGTATTGCTTCTACGACTTTACGATTGGAAATCTCTTCCTGTGTACTATCTAGCTGTGGAACGTCCATTCCAACCTCGAAGTCAAATGTGCTTTATGGCGTCGGTTGGTTCAGAACCTTACTGAATCCATCTCTTTGCCTGTTCCTCTTCCGTTTTGAGTATACTATCTTTATACTATATTATACTTTATACTATTATAGTATACTATACTGTCTACGACTATCTTTACTCTTGACGAGGATGTCGGTGCTGTTCCCTGTGCCCGTGAGTTCACGTGCGATTCTGTAACGGGTCTTGGTATCATTTCGATTCGCTGCATACTGTGCCTCTTCTCTTTCCTCTATCCATTTCCTTTTGTCCTTTGTGCATTTTAGTTTAACCATGCGATTGACTTGACTGTCTTTTATGTTTCTCTCAGCCCATTGTAGTTCTTTTCTTGAACAGTCTCTTTTAGCCTTGGTCTCTCTTCTTTTATCGATCAGTCTCCATGTTTTTATCCTGATCTATCTGTCCTTGTATGTACCCTCTCCTTCGTCCAATTGTCTTCTCTGCACTATCTTTGATGGCTTGTACGAACATCTCCCATTGCTCCTCATAATCCGTGGTGTGTTCCAGCTTCTCAACCCTATTCTTGGTCTCCAAGTAGAACCTTTTTGATGTCACTGCATTCTTTAGGTATTCTGTAGCAAAAGGTTTTGTTTGTCCCTTCGCTCTCTGCTTCTTTAGTCTCATCTTGATCTTTCCTATTACGAGACCATGATCTGAACCTGCGTCAGCAGTTCGTACATCATGCAAGTTCGTGCATCATCCAAGGCAGAGCGCCATCTTCCTTTGATGCAAATGTTGTCTAATGTGAATTTCATTCAAGACTATTCCATCAGGGGATGTCCATGTAGTTTTGTGTCTCCTTTTGTGCTTAAAGAAGGTGTTTCCTACAATGAATCCTCCAGCTCCTGTCCATGCCACTAATCTTTATCCGTTGTCGTTTGTTTCTTCTACAAAGCCATGTGGACCAATCGTTCTGACCAAACCCCTCGTGTCTCCCTCTATATTTGCATTGAAGGCTCACATCACAATTTTGATGCCGTAAAAGTTGTCTTTTTCCTCCTCAGATACAACTTCTGTTGGGCCTCTTATAGTTTCTGTAGCGGTCGCCTTTGTTTTTACTGGGGCGAGGTTGCTAACCTCGCACCCCAGCCCACCTTCGTTTTCAACTGGGCTTGGGACCAGCTTTGGCAGAGTCTTTCACATGTCTGTAAAACGACACTAACCCTGACACTTATAAGTTACTACGGCTAACCTGACCCTAATCGACACTCACAATGCATATAACAATAACGAAATGTTCCTGTTTTTTATAGTCCGTATGTGCCTAAGGCTGCGGTTGCGCTAGGGTCTTCACCCGCATAATTTTTTAGAGCTTGGAAGTAAAGTTTTTTTTGTATTATGGCTGAACTTTTGGTCGCAGAAGATCGATCCATTAGCTCTTGGTGATTAATAACGACCAATCACAGTGTCCCGTAATGCTGTCACGCCATAACACAGCACCATCATTATTGGCCTGCATTATACAATTTTAATGTCTTGATTCGTGAGGGTCGGTTAGGGTCAGGTTAAGCTTCAGTCATGCGAAGCACCTTTGCCGCATAAATTATTTTATTGTGGTGTAACGAATGCTGTACTTGCTTATGTGTTCCATTGTGGTATAATAAAGTGACCTATCGGTTATAGCGATCAGTCCGTAATGTTCAGTGTGCGCTGAGCGAGTGTGTTCGACCCTCATCCGGGGAGTCACTGTGAAGGGACCTTGAGCAAGTCCTTCGTGCATATTTGCTCTGCAGTAGAACTGCAATTGCACCATTGAGGCACAAAAACAAGTTGGAAGAAGGGCGGTATCAAGTTTCGGTAATAAATAATATAAATAAGGCTATGCTTACTAGAGCTGTACCGATATCACTTTTTGCCGATTATGCCAATACCGTTTATTGCCGATTATTTCATTTTGTTTCCCAAGATGTCCGGTTCTAAAAGATAGAACTGCTACTTCCTAATGTTGTGATGCAAGCAAAACACTTGCGTAGTAGCAGACGTATACATTTAGAGCTGTACCAATATCACTTTTTGCCAATACCGATTATTGCCGATTATTTTATTTGCCGATACTGATTTTAATAGCCGATATTGATAACCGATTACTTCATTGTGTTTTCCAAAGATGTATTGTGACTCACTCTGCACAACAGCTATAAGCAGAAGATGTTGGTATGATAGCATCTAGTATCAGTCAGGTAAACCTTATGCCCAGGTGAACCAGCTATAATGGTATGGGCACATGCGGAAAAAGGTCTCTGTCGCACCATGCAAAGTAGAATGAGCATTGTAAGCTATCATCATCACTATTTTTGCCAAACATTGAACTATTATGATGGGAACGTCTCTGGTAGCAAATTCAGACATACAATCACTTTCTTCTTCTATCAAACCTGCCTTTAGCCTGAAATGGGCGTCAGTGGGGGTGACCAGTGGGCAACCAGCAGGGGGTGGTGGTCGGTGGATCAAATAGCTGCCCAGGGTAATTATGCAGGTATTGGGACTCACTGCACAATAGCTATAGCCGTCGAACATTATTTCACGGTTTATATGACCTCAACGCCTACTGTGTGGTCTGAAGTAGCATCCAATCTCTGCCTTCGGGCTGGCTACACGCTATGGGAATGGATTAGGCAACTCGGGCTACACGATAAAAGAGTTAAAGACTGAAAATAATATTAAACAATATAAAAATATAATTTTTAATATCGGCACCGATTATCATTCCCGATACTGCCAATATGTCTGATAAGTGACTAGATCACGTTCCCACGTTAGGCTTATCTTGATAAAAGGACCGTTCATTAGCAATCGGCAGCTATTAATTACCCTGTAGGAAGACGTTTGGCGGGAAATATTTCGCTTAGCTTCTGTACCTTTGAAGTTGACTTACTTACTTGAGCATCTTCCTATGGGAATTAATCTGGGTTAGGTGAGGTAACTAATAAGGTGGGGAAAAATCAAATACCAGTTTGCAAATGACATAAGCCGGTTACCGTTTTCTAAACCGGAATTCCGGTTTTCGTTTAACATCCCTACATTAGATGTCACCTGACAATGCAGTTTGGGACAAAGGAAGAAAAGATGGTGAGATCCCAGGAGATTTGACACAACTCATGAAACTGAAGAAAGAAGATACTGGTGACAGAGTCAAGTGGAGGAGAAGGATCCGTGTGGCTGACCACTTCCCCAGGGAGGGATTTATTCAAACCCGAAGAAGAGAAAGTCGTGCGGTTGTTTTAGTGGGCTGAGATATACTGTGGTCATCTGGGTGGATTGAATGCTCAGTGAACTTGGGGTTAGGTCTGAATTATGATTATGAGTTACATAGTGCCTCTGGATGAACACATTATTCTCAAATAACCAGGTAACAGGTGATTATGTACCTGCTCAGAATAGAACCTAATACCTGACCTGTTATTTACACAGCTTTCTCTGTAAGAGTTACAGACATGCAGATCTGAAATAACATACTAATTCGGCAATAACTAGAGCTGTACCGATACACCGGCAGCACTCATAATTGGAGATGATTACAGAGATGATATTAAAAATTATTTTTTAATTTTTATAATATTATTTTTAGTCTTTAAGAGCAAAATGACGACAGCATCATCATTGGGTCTAGACTTCCGTTCCCCTAGCATGGCTACTTCAGACCACCCATTATGCTAGCGTGGGAATGTGTCAACAGCTGTTGTGCTGAGCTTAATTACCCTGGCACAGCTGCTGGCTGATAGAAGAAATCGTCCAGTTACATAGTTTTCTCTCCTCCGTCATGCAAGGTCGATGGCGAGCAATTTGCCTAATATGTATTGCCTGCCTAGGATTATTCCCCAACTACATCTATACGTCTATGGAGCAAGTGTTTTGCCTGTATATCACAACAATAGGAAGTAGCAGTAGGTCTATCTTATGGACCTGGACATCTTTGAAAACACAATGAAACAATTGGCTATATAATCGGTATCGACAAATGAAATAATCGGCAATAATCGGTATCAGCATAATAGGCAAAAACTGATATTGGTACAGCTCAAGCAATCACCCAGATTGCCAATTTTCAAACAGTCTATGTGCATATTTGCTCTCTGCAAATTATTGTGATTAATATTTGCCCTAATGCTGAATCTACCTGCAGGATCTAAATGAATCAGGAATTACTTTGAAAAGTAAAATTGTTAGGCAAACTTTTTGAAGTGTAGGCCTACCGTTGAGCTGAGATTTATAGTTATTTTAATGCTGGATCTACCGCCGTTGCTTCTGCCGGGTCTCCCAGCTATTGCCTTTGTTCTTTCTATTACCCATTCCTGCCTCTTATTGAGGAGTTTTTCAGTTCTTTTTGTTTACAGGTATTATCTTCAGTAGGTCGCCTTAGATTTTAAATTTGTACTCTTCACAGAGTTGAAATAGACAAAAAACTAAAATATTTGACCAGAGCCAAAACAAGAACTAAATATCTGTGAATGCAAGTTATTCAGATAGCCTGACCAATGAAATTTAATGTCCAGCCGTTTGAATTCCTGTAGAGATAACTTTGAGTAGCAGGTAGAGTAGATATTTGGAGATATTTTGTAAAAATTCATCATGTCTAGCTAGGATTTACTTGATTTGCTGCTATCAAGATTAATTTTATTAAGCACTTTCAAATGATGTGAGAGAATAATATTGCCCATTTCTGCCTGAGCACAGTCCTCTAATGGGGTGCAATTACTGGATGGAAATTATTAGCCACATGGTAATAATACAACATATCAGTAGTATTTTCACAGAATATATTATTATTTATTAATTAGTAACTTCTGTAATTTCTAATGCACTTAGCTTCAGCCGATACCATACCAAAAACAAAGACTTGATCAGTTACTATCCCGAACATCAGTCCACTGGGTGAGAAAGGCAGTTGAAGAAGGTGAGTCTGAAGTTGAGAACGAAATGATGTTAGTAACTGAGCAGAACAATGACGTGATATGGAGAGAAGGTTTAAATATAGACTTTAAACCTTTTGAAGTATGTAAGAAGTGTTCACTGGTTAGCTGCTGCATTAGGTATTGTTCAACATCTGATATGGTCTGAGATCTAACTAGCTTCTCATCAGCAACTCCAATGGGCCACTGGGTCACTGCTTGACCATTATTCAAAACTGTTAACTGTCTCTGACAATTTAAGAGCGCTTTCCAAATTTTACCAAAGTTTTGTTTAATTATTTTCAACTTGAATAATTTGGATCTAATAAAGTTGTATAAACTCATTAAACTGTTAAACTTTTTGTATACTATTTGATGTAATCGTACTGCGGTGTTGTCTGTTTGAATTGAATAAATGAAACTATATTATCATTCAGTAATTAATGTTAATTGTTGCATAATTAAATATCATGGTAGCTTGTACTTTCTTTCTGAAGTGCAGAACTTCTGTGTCTAAATAAGATCGTGAATTTGTTCATCTTCTAGCATTTAACATTTACTTTGTTGTCTACATTTTAGAAATGACGTTTAAAATGAAGTAACACAGAGTACAGAATTTTGCCACAGGCAGGCAAGTTTTGTATGGAAGTTTGGGCTCTGAAAGGGTTTCTTGCAGTGGCACTGTTTTCAGATCACACCTGAAAAGCTAATAGGTCTTGGGCTTAGTTTAACCAGTTGGAGTGAGGTCCATTATATTAACTATTGGTTTTGATCTAAACCGTCAAGATAGGTCCAATTGCTTCTCTGGTGTACAGCAGTGGCAGGCAGAACGAAAAAGTCGCATCAAGCCGAAAACGTTTGCGGAAAGACAAAGAATGTAATAGGGTCCAGAAAGCAGAGGACATTGCTGAGTACAAGGGCAGCTGGCCTTTGGAGAAGTTGGTCGACTATATCAACAACAGTCACCTGAAGCAGCTCAGCCGAATGACTGAAGCGAGCGATGTTTCAGTGGAACTGGCCAGTGGAGGGGAGCTGAAGGACCGCAGCAGTCGTAAGGTTAGGAAAAAGTTCTCACGAAAAGAGCCATCTTCATCGGAGGCACAGTCAAATGTAGAGCCGAGCAACCCAAGACTAGCACTTGAATCAGCTGAGCAAAAATGTGAATCAGAAAATGCTTCTGAAGCTAAAGAAAACATCGCTTCAGATGATCCCAGTGATGAAGTCTGCCTTGAGCATCTTGAAGATGTCATCTTCAGAACTTTGAAAAATGTTGATAGCACGTCAAAATCATCTAGTTGTTCCGATCTTGCTGACTTGCTGTTTTCTGATGACTTGTCAGCAACTGCACAAGAAGAAGAGTTCAAGGTCGTACAGAGAAAGAAGAAGACCAAGGTTAATCAAGTACAGGATAAGGAGCAGGTTAATAAAAATAATAAGAAGAGAATAAACAAACTGGAAAAGTGCAAGGAGTTCATTGAGAAGCAGGTTGTTGTCAGTAAGGTTACTAATCCCATATTGAGAAATGGGCTAAAAAGCTTTGATTCATTCTCAAACTCTGTTTCAGTGTCAACTTTCGCAAGCCTGAGTTCCAGTGTCCGATCCTCCAGTCCAGTAAGCACCAGTGACAGAGACGATTCGGTTATGTGTGATCTGCCTATAACTACTGAGGATGTGGCTGTTCTTTTGAATGACGAGAAAGTTGACTTTTGTTTCTTTCCGGGTGTTGCTACATCCACAAATTTAGGAAATAAATTGGATAACGGAGGAAGCGGTGCCAAGACAACAGATGAACGGATTATTTGTGATCTTGTTCCGTCTGACAACATTGCCACTGCAGATGGGAGACTTAGTTTCTGTCATCATATAAATGGTCATTACACTTCGGCTCAGGTGAGTCGTGTATTTGTTTCGGATCCAGGGTATCCCGACATTGTGACCAGTACCATTTCTGAATTTCCAGTCAGTCGATCCTTAGAAACTTTCCGGTGGATTCCGGACGTAAAACCAAACATTAGCCTACCTCAACCAGATGATATTACAGCATATAGTGTAAATAATTCATCCTTGCTCCCAAGTGACAGCATCTTGTCAGATACTGACTCCAGGAGCATTCACGAGTCTAAGGATGCCATCGTCTTTGGAGATTTTTCTTCTAGTGAATTAAAGCCTCAGAATAATAGTTATTGTGATACTAAATCAACAGCCACACGAATGAACTTCGAGTTCCCAATGAGTTACTCAAGATTGCGGTCAAGTAGGTGTCAAATGAAAGCAAAACTGAGACATGAGGTGTTTGCACTGAAGACCAAAGATATTGGGATGTGTTCCAATCCTGTTGTCTTTGTTAACTGCATGGCAAAAGAAATTTGTGATCCAGAAATTTCTTTTGGTTTTGATAGCTTTGAAGATGAAGAAGAATGTGATATTTGTTCTTCTGATGGTTTTGTTAAAACAGATATTTGTACTGGGGATTACCAGTGGGGTTCCTGCCTTCCAGATCTGGTTGATCCTACTGTTGTCCAGTATGATAGTAATCTTGTCACTGAATTTGCTTCAGCCACAGCAACTTGCTTTGACGTCTGCAATGCCTATCAGTCTTATGATATGCAGTCCGTAAAATGTGATTCCAAATCTTCCCTTTCGAATGGTCCTGATTGTAAAGCATTTGTACTGTCTACCAGCACAGATTGCAGTGCGACTGTTGCAGGTAGTGATAGGGTTACCGGTGCACAGTCGTATTTGAGACTGCCGACGAAAGTATGTAATTCTGTCATTAAAATCCAAGAAAAATCCTGTATTTCGAGCAAATGGAGCAAATTCCCCGAAACTGCCTGGACAAAGAGAAATGGCCATGAGAGCTGGCATGATAAGCATGGTAGTTTTCGTACAAAGGAAGGCCATTGGATTACTGGTCAATCAGAAAATTCACAGAAGAAACTGACCATCATAGGCAACTGGAGGCACAAAGCAGAAAAATTCGACTTATGTACTGCCCAGGCATTTCTCTGGAGAAGTGAGTGCATTTATTGTGTTACCACAATTTTAGTGTTAAGTAATTATTTAAAAGTTGATGTCTTGGTTTCTTGTCTTTGTTTAATTCTATTATTGTTGTGTTTGAAACATTTCTTATATTTTTTGCATGAGGACTTGGTTCTGCTGCTGTTTGCAGGATTTGATGATGAAGTAGAACAAATCTCAGAGCGATATTTTGCAGTGACGTAACAAAGGGTTTCAGTGCCCAGAAGCATTCTGCCCCTTTTCATATTTTAGTTGACTTTTAGTCGTTCATAGCATAGGCTGTGTAACAGTAAGTAAGTAAGTATATTCTTTAATCAAACGTCTCCTCAAACGCATGACATGTGCAGAGAAATTTAGAGGTACAATCAGAATCAACTATATATATATATAAAAATATATACATATATTATGGATGTTAAGCGATAACTGGAAAATCGGTTTTGAAAACGATAATCAAATTTTTTTAACTTTATTATTGATCTCACATGTCTCGGATTTCTTCACATAGGAAGGGCTCAAGTCGGTCAACTTTAAAGGTATAGACACGGCAAAGCGAAATATTTCTCGGCCGCTTCCAACAGGGTAATTAATAGCTGCCGATTGCTAATAAACGGCCCTCTTGTCCGTACAAGACTAGCGTGAGAAGGTGAGCTAGGGGAAGGGTCACAGGAGCCAACAGCACTCAGACAGAAGAGCTGACTACAAAGCATCCGAATTTGATCCGTACAGAGGAGAACTAACATGCGACTGCCGGTTGGAGGTTATCAATGGAGAACGATGCATATTAGCGGGGAGAGTATGAGAGCCGAGCGCTGTAGGCTTCTGTTTGTTCCAGATTATGTCACAATGTGACTTAAACACTTTGGTATAGAGTGTTGACGCTGCAATGCGATACGTAATAAACAAAATAATATGCCTAATATACTGCATATTACAATTTACAATTATTTTCAAAGAACATCCAATAAAACCAATAATTGGTTTAAAACCGGTTTTTGAAATTCGATGATCGGTTTGCCCCAAAAAACGATATTAACAACCCTAATATAAATGTGTATTCTATCAAAGGCATGCAAATTTATAACATGCCTGTTAGTAACTGGAAATGACAAACTACTTTTAAAGTTTAGAGATTTAACAAAAGGCAGCATGAAAGGATGTCCTATCTTGTAATTGTGAAGTAAGTACTTTTCCTTACAATCAGGTGGCTGGAGCTGATGAATACAATGGCCAAAGAATCATGATTTCTACCATTCCCAATTCAATACCAATTTCTCAGGTTTTGCAAAAAATACCAACTAGGAAGTAACTAAAAAACTTGAGATGTTTAAATTGTATTCTGCACAGGATGTGCACACATGTACGGTTTGTATGATGAACATCTGCAAACGCATGGCATGTGCAGAGAAATTTATAGACGATGGTGTATGATGAACCCACATTTGTAGTCATAATCATCAGTTTTGCTCTTGTGGCATGCAAAGAATTGACATGTGTTTTCCAGTTAGTTTTTTGACAAATGACAAAATACCCTTTGACAAAATAGCCCTGATCAAGCGGCCAAAGTGTATCGTAATTGGTTGGTGTTACAATGAATACAATCAAAGAATCATGATTAATTATCGGTATTAATTAGTCGCAGATTACAGCAGCAATGGTTGTCTGTAAATGAAAATGAATGTCAATGAATGTAAATATTTTTGAAGATGACTTAATAAATTTAAAAGTACGGGTTATATATTGTGAATTAATAAGTAATGGATGACTTCATAATTAGTGATTATTATATAATTGAGGATTATTGGCGTTTGGTCATATGTTGTCTGTCTGCAGTAACTGAATCGAAAATGGAGAAGATCAGTTTAAGATTTCCATTTGAATATTTGCAATACGCCTTTTGTTGAAATTTTCTTGAAGATTAGGACATTTGCACAGTAGTTTATTTTGTATGCTTTGGTGTCAGTTTGACCTTAGTTTTCGTTGTAAACATTGAAACGTGTTGTCTGGGACTATTTTGTCAGGTCACCAGTTTGTTATAGATTTCTGTATTACACTGTATTACATATTGACAAACTATTGCAGTGCTTCAGGTTGAGTTCTAAAGTTTTGGTTTATTTCTCTGTTTTGTAGGTTTTCAAAAAACTTTGGAGGAAAAAGGTGAGCTAAGCCACTTGACCAATGATTTACCTTGTCTTATCGGATCTAATTGCATTATACATAGCTGCTGACCACACATGGTATATTCAGATGGTTATACCTTATTTGCAGAGTGAAGGATGGACTCCAATCAGTCAATCAAATTGATTTGTCTGTTAATCAATCTGCTGAATCATGATGTAGACATATTAGTTCAAAGTTGTTCAGAAACATAATTCAGTCAGTCAATTGGATATTTTGTTAATGTGACAAAAATTGCTAGAAATTAGAATCATAAAGCACACTATGTTATTCAAGTTTCTGTCAGTGCGATTATTTGTCAGTAATAATGAAATGAACAAAACAGTAATGAGAAATTTGTACTGTAAATTAACTTTATACCAACAGTACAGTACTTTCATTAAAAGCTCAGTTACAATGTTCATAATTTGTTGTTCATCACCTTCTGTAACGCTTTGTAACGTTTCCATAGGATTTAGAAATCTAGGTGCATCTTCTGTGAAGACTGACTATCTGTGCCTCAGATTCACATTTCATTAAAAATTTAATTAAATAAATAAATAGACCCACCCACCAACCCAACTGAGATTCAGATTATAGATGTTGCATATTAATTGTTAAAAAAAATCACTGTGGTTTTACTATGTAAGGCGCAATCATATTTCATACGATTCCTTTTCATTAAATTAGTTAAGATGCACTTTTTAGGACATTTTTGGGTTACCTTGCATTAATGGTAGCAGTAAATTAGTAGCAGGGTAGTAATTTGAATAGTTGTTTTGTTGTTTTCTTCAGGTTGTGTGTATTTGCAGTGCAACTAAAACTACTTCTGGGAAAGAAAATGGAAGGAACTTTATTATTGTTCTTACTATTTAAAGAAGACATATTGATTTACTTTTGTATTGGAACCAAGTCATTTCTCATCAGCGGAACAAGGCATTGACTAGAAATGAGACATTTGTTAGGAATTTAATGTGGATGCAGAATTTGTTACAGAGATAAAAATATTGGTGTATAGCAGAGATGGGTAATTAATAGATTAGATTATTATGGTAGCTAATAGATTAGACAAACAGCCAATTCTAATTGATTACAAAATTTCCAAAGCCAATTCTAATCGATTAGCAATTTACCTGATCGATATCAATTAGTTATACAACTAATTCTAATTGATTAGCTATAAGATTTAGCTGATTCTAATTGATTAGCAAATTTCAGCAGCTGATTGTAATTTTAATCGATTAGCAATTGTGTCCATCTCTAGTGTACACACAGTCTGTTTAAAATATGCACATGTTCAATGTATTCCTGACTAAAAGATTTAGAGGAGTGGTTCACAAAGCCTCTGACACCATAATTGAGTAAGATGCAGATTTAGTTTTTTTAACTTCTAGATTATTTTTCATCAAGAATTTCATCTAGTATGTATTTATTTGTAAAAATACTGAAGCATTACAGTGAGATGGCATCTCATTTATGTAAGTTCCAACAATTTATTTCTTACTATATTATGAAGTGATGTCTTGAGACTTAAAAATATTAAAGTAGTTGTATATGAAGCATTATTATTCTTTCAAAAAATTTTTTTTCAATTATTATTTATGAAATTGTTATTCAATAACATGCATATTCTTGACTATGTGAATTTAAAATATGTTTTACATTTGTTTGCAACCAAAATAGTATTCTTCAGCTAGTACAAATTGTATAAAGTCACAAGCTGCTATGTTTAGATAGAGCAGGAAAATATTAGTAATAAGTAACTTGTAGTGCAAAGTGCTATATGAAGTTATTGTATATGGTGGTTCCTGAAAGGAATTTATCATGTTGAGCATGATCTGATGCATGTAGTCTTGGGATGGTGTAAAATGATTTGCACATGAGGTATAAGTTGTATAAGTTGATCAAACTTTAATGATGTCAGATCAATCAGTTTGGTTTATTATGAGACAAATTTATTTCTTCATAAAGCCTAGTAACTCCTATGCAGACTAATGAAATTGATGATTTTCAGCATTTATGTAAGGATATCTTTGGAAAACTCAGTTTCTAGATTGTTCAATCCGATGTTCTCAAACCTGACTGTGAGTTTCCAGTTTGAAGGGCAACTGATAAAACACTGGAGTATGATGGGTTTATTTCGTTTTTGCAAGTGGTTTAATTTTTCGTAAAATTACTTACGTGTTAATAATAAGCTTTCTTTGACCAAGTCTTAATAATCTGAGGTTCCCTTTGCACCTTTGCAAATGTGTGGTATGCATCCATCTAATGACAAAAGGGCTTCAGTTTAAAATGTGTCTGTGATCGTATAAAATCTGTGGACATGTCCAAGCAAGATGAGTAGTTAAATATGAATGGTCTTTGATGATAGTGCCACTTCCTGTATAATAATGCAGCTGCAGCAGTGAGCAGAACAAGTTTTTAGATACATTGACAGAAAGCAAGCCAATTTTCCACTGTGTCACGTTTAGAATATGCTGGAATTAAGCAGCTTTGCTTGTCATTCTCTTTGTTTCGACAGATGAAAATATGCCGTCTGCTTTGTCATCAGGTCCAGCTTTTTAGTTTTTAAGTAGTCACAGTCAGTTTTTTGTTTCTCAAATCTTGTGAGTTCAGTCAGATGTGTCTGAAACTTGTTAATGCGATCAGTTGAAATTACCTCCTCTGAAGAGCATCAGAGATTACATATATCCTGCATAAAGACTTCTTCACAGATGCTGTGTTTTGTAAAGATGAACTGCACTGAGAAATTACATAGCCTTGGTGCTGTGCTGTTGCTTGACTCTGTTACCCAATGCTGGTTACCAGTTCTTTATATTTTGAGTATTGCAAAGTGTTTCAACAAAGTTATTTTTTGTGTCTTAGTGTTTCTGATGTTTTAAGTTGCTCCTTGCATGTAATAATTTTTTATGATTTATCCTGATGAACTGAATTATGTTACTTTTCACATCATCAAGTAAATTAAATAATATATATATATATATATATATATATATATATACTGGAGCCTTCTGGCTGTGTTTTACATTAATCTACATGTGGAAAATGTACACTAGGACTTACAAAAAAACCTAGTAAATATGGAAAAAGTGAAAGTACTGGAATTTTGCTTACATGTATACTCTGTATACAGTTCCATATATCAAAGGTGTCTTTTTCTCGTTTCCAGCATCCGATGTTCAAATCGAGAGCCGGCAGATGACGGACTGGTGTTGTCTAGTCATTCAGTTAAATGAAATGATCCATGTGTGCTGTTTGTTGGTAGGAGAACGATCCCACAACACCAGCACCAACAAGTCTCAGAGCACCAAGCCTCCAAGCACTGTTGTTGATAGAGGCATATATACAGTGGTTTTTTCTGGTTGAACATGATGAAACGGCATTCCGACACCTTTTTTCAATTACATAAAAATAGTAATTGTGCAAAACTCTGGAATTTTATACAAAACTTGAAATTCTAAAATTCATAAGTAAGTGCATATAACTTGTGTCCTATAAAACAGTTTTTTTTAATTGGCATTTAATTTTAGAGTAATTTTTTTGACAATAGAGATGTGTTCCGGCACCTTTTTACCTAGAAAAAAAGCACTGCATATATATATATATACATATATATAGCAAATGAGCAGTCTGTAAGTCCCAATATGCCTGAGCAAACTATGCACTGGGTGAAGTATATTTATGGATTAAATATTTATTACTAATATTATCAAAGCAATTTTATATTTAAGTATATACATAGATGGGTTTGTGACCATAAATTCATCATGTTATGAGAATTGTATAGCGCCTATTCATGAGGACTACTCAGAGGCACTCCCAACCCCAGTGCAGCCAAATAAACCCAGCTAGGATGAGAGAGGAATGTCTGAGATTGGTTCTAGGAGGTGTGAACAGTGTCAAGGGGAGGCCATTTCAAATTGAGTGGCCTACCACGAAGAAGTCATGGTGGGGGTGTGAGCAAGAGGAACATGCAGCAGACCTTGTTCACCTGATGTTGTACACATAGCTGGAGATCTGGTCGAATTTGGTCATGTGGCCAATAAGTGTGCTGAGCATAGAGAGCAAGTGAGCATAGCAGTTAAGTCTGATGGTTACAAATGAATGAACAAGACAAGTAGCAGTGGTGGTAGGAGTAAGCAGGGAGTATTCGGTACAAGCATGGGTGAGTGAATGTGTGGAGCAAAGGTTGCATACCATAGAGCAGCGGTTCCCAACCTTGTGGGGTAGCCTTATGATCTGCCAGGGGTACCCTGGAACCTTCAGGAATTTCGAATAAAAAAGTAGTTGTCAGTGTAGTTTCTCATTTTTAATATTAATGTAATCATGATTATTATACTAACTATTACACTATAGTGACTTAAATTAATTTTTACTTATTTCTTGTACTATGATTCATTTTTATAAAATTATTACCAATAAAAATTATAAATGGTTCTGTTAATGATTGACTATGCTGCTATGCATGAGGTGTATGGATTATGAAATGGTAAGAAGTGAAATGCATGGTAGTCAAAATACAGTCATCACAGCAACCCAACCAATTTTATAGCTGGGGGTTGCCACAACTTTTGGAAATATTATCAGGGGGTCACAGGACAGCAACCCAAAAGGTTGAGAACCACTGCCATAGAGGAGAAGACATAATAAGGAAAGGTGTTTGCAAGGGCAACCATAAGCCTATCTGCAGGTGCCAAGCCAAATAAACTTGAGCTTTTAGGGACTTGAAGCTTTTTAGCCAGTTGGACGAGATCCGAGGCTCCATGGCTGAGCTCATCGCACAAACAGTTGCACCGGTATTGGAGGCATGGGGTGGCAGTGGCACAGCGAGGCAAAGTGCCGCCTAGGGCAAAGATACAAAATGGCAATGCCACCTCATCTACTTTTTTTATTTGTCAACAGCAGTGTTGGGCATGAGACCAAAACCTCGAGACCAAGACCTTGAGGTCCAAGACCACGACCGAGTGGACCAAGACCGAAGGTCCAAGACCAAGACCGATGCTCTTTTTTTATAGACAATTCAATTTATTAAGACGCTAAAACGGAATACTACGCTTAAAACATTAATATTATTGCTGATGAAAAGGCCTACTAATTATCTTCATACTGGTCCAGAAACAGTTTTACTGGCCAGTCTGAACTTTTGCAGGTTTAGCCCGTTGCTTCGGCCTGAGAATATCACACTATAAATTACCTACAGTATACGATAGGTAAATAAGACAAGTAGATTAACGTTCCGTTTGAATGATGCAGACCTACTTGTACTCGGAATTGCAGGTTAATGGTGACTACACATGGCCGACCACATAATTATTAGATTGTTCCAAAACGTTGATATATTTTGAAATGGCTGGTTCTGTTGTAAATGCATTATTTTGCCCACAGTAACATGTATATAAGTGGTCAAGACGTCATAAATCGATAACAATCGTGTAGGGCCTAAACACCGATGTCTCTAATAGAAAATAACCGACAAATATCAAAGAAATTGCTCTGATACGGCAAATGACCAAGAACGCTAACCTAAGACGGTTAAGCAAGACTAAGACCGACGCATTCAAGACCAAGACCGATGGTCTGAGACCAAGACCGATGCATTCAAGACTAAGACCGCAGTTTTCTGGTCTAGAGACCGTCTCGAGACCAAGACCGCGGTCTCATGACCACATCCCTGGTCAACAGTTAAACGTACAAAAATTACAAAATAAATTAATATTTTTTATTTATAACTAAAGTTAGTGTAAACATATGTACCTAATAAGTTGAAATCAAGTTTAAATGCAAATAATAAGTACTAAAAAAAACAGCAAAGATGATCTTGTCGGCTGCAAGTCTGTATTATATTAATCGCAATAGCACTCAAGAGGATGCTAGTTAACTTAATTTCGCCTCACTTTTGCACCTATTGAATGAAATAAATTTAGTAATAATAATAATGTGTAAATTCTTTTTTGCACCATGTCTATTAACACTATGTGCCATTTGATCATTTCGATGGCACTTCGGTATATTGTATATGTTGGGTTTAAGTCGAGATAAAGCATGGTGCCAGGTTTAGACAAGAGCAACAAGAATCTTGAAGAATGCAAGTAATACAACAATAATTTTTTACTTATTTTTTTATCGAAAATGTTGCCCTAGGACAAGTGCCACTTGGGGAACTTTTCCCTCTTGGCCCCCTCACTACGCCACTGTGGGTGGTGTCCTTCTGTGTGTTGATTTGTACAAGAGAAACAGGGCTTTGCAAGAGAAAGTGGCAGGAAAAGAAAGAGGCAGGAAAAGAAAGAATGAACAGCGACCCAAATGGAAAGATGAAAAGCGACATGAATATTATGGATTATACATTCAAACAAGCTGTATTGGGGATTGTGTGTCTTTTGAACAATTACAGATTACAGTGTGGCCCTATTAGGTTCAAATTGAAAGTTGTTTTATAGCACATAAGCAGTCTAATTGATATTATTTGTGTTGAAATTACAGAGATGAGGATAAGACCGATCATCTAGAAAATTTATTGCATGTGGTGTGTACATGCTGGATTCTGTCACTGTAAATTGTTTTGGTCTATTTCAAGTGTGGGTTGGTCATTTCTTTGACTGAGTCGACAATATTTAAATATTTAATATTAAAGTTTAATGAGTTTAATAGGTACAAATGTCGCCAAAATAAATATTGGAATCTTGTAAAACAAATTTTTATATATAAAGGATTGTAATCTACACAATGGTATTTCTGTCACAGAGCTCTGAACAGAAGAGATGAATCACTTATTGCTAAAAAATGTTCAAAAGGAAATTCTAATCATATGGGCATTATTTGTTGATGACTTCAGTTTTGTGATGCATTTATGTTGGTAGAATAAGGTTCTGTTGTGACTATAGCTGTACCAAATAGCATAATTTATTCCTACTATTCAGCCAAATATGAATACTGAATAATACTTAACAAAAGAGTGAAGCATAAATAAAAACTAGACAAATACATGTACAGCTGTATTTAATGTTTAAAAATGTTTAATATAACTCACTTTGCATACAGCATACATTAGTTGAGCTTCATCTTGCCTTCAATTCTGAGTTTCTGTACGTAACATTACACCAGTTAAATTGTCCATCTTACTTAAAATTATTCAAGTTTCCTTTCAGAAAGCAAAGAAACTTGCATAATTTTCATCTGGAAGTCTTCTAATATTCATATGTTGTTCTAAGCCTTAAGCGAATACAAATATTAGGTACAGTCACAGTGCTAATTGTGATAAATCTAATGTAGTGGGTTCTTTGGCAATGACATTAATGCAGAGGGCATTAATTACTATTATCACAACAGTTTTATATAGCGCCCCTTCAAGGCCATCTACTCAGAAGCGCTAATAACATAGCCTGGGTCAAACAGAACAGTCTTAAGCCTAGAGAAGAATAGTACAGATTGATCTATCGGCATGAGATGCAGTGCCACTGGAAGGCCATTACACACTAGACCACCCAGTGAAAATGCAACATGCTTTGGCAATGCTATCAGTGCAGGATAGCAGTCTGCACACGGGGCACAAGTAAATCCGCTTGCACAGCAGAGCGCAATGAGCCACGGCGTGGAACAGTTGCAGTTAGACGACAAAGTTCTATCAGATAGGGGGGTGCTAGGCTCTCAATGCAGTGTCGTACCAGAGCAGACTCTGTAGGGAATGTGCTGCGGATAAGGAGACAGTGCAGGACATCACGCATGTACCCAGAGACTTGGTCAAACTTTGGGATGTGGCCTACAAGTCGGGCGGCCATGCGCAAAACCCTGTCAAGGCATCTAAGCTGACAAGCCGGGAATCTATCATAGTATCTCACCTGGACTACAGCAGTGCCATATATTATATGGTGCTGCAGTAGTCCAGGTCGGAGAATACGCAGGACTGGACAAGCGTAGAAATAGCGCCTTGGGAGAGGGAACCCTAAGTTACCAAAGCTGGTAATAACAGCTATGACAGAGTAGATTGATATGCTGGACAAAGGTAAGCTTCTAATCCAGGATTACTCCCAGGTCTCTGGATTGGATGACGCTAATGCAGACATTTTATTATTGACATTAATGCGAAAGTCATCAGTTGAATGAATGAGACATGCTGAAAGCATCAGTTGATTAATGACATTAATGCAGAAAGCATTAATTGATTGAATGACATTAATTGATTCGATCACATTAATGTAGAAGGCAATAATTCATTGGATGACATCAATGCAGAAGACATCAGATGAATGAATGAATGACACCTATAATGAAAGCATCAGTTAATTGAATTATATTAATACAGAAGAAACCAATTGATTAAATGACCATCAATTGATTGAATTACAGTATTCCGCGCATGTCATAGGCCATGACAGTCGATTGCTTCGTCATTTCGACGGACATTTTCACCTAAATGCAGAATTGTCTCAGTAACTTCCAGTGTTGGGCACGAGACCAAAGACTCAAGACCAAAAGGTCCAAGACCGAGACCGAGTGGTCTGAGACCAAGACCGATGATCCACGACCAAGACCGATACTTTTTTTATAAACAATTCAATTTATCAAGATACTAAAATGGAATAACATGCTTAAAACATTAATTTCATTGCAGAAGAATATTAATCTTAATATTTACAAGTTTTACAAGCCACTCTGAACTATTGTGGGTTCAGCCCTTGGCTTCTGCCTGAGAATATCTCACTATAAAATACTTACAGTATATGATAGGTAAATACTTTAAGATATCTGAACAAGTAGATTAATGTTCCGTTTGAATGGTGTACTTGTACCACGGACTTGTACCACGGAATTGTAGGTTAACAGTGTCTACACGTGGTCGACCAGTACAACCACATAGTTATTAGATTGTTCCAAAACTTTGAAATTTGTGAAAACAAATTTTGAAATGGCTGGCTCCGTTGCAAATGCATTTTTTTCTGCTCATAGTAACATGTACATAAAGATGGCCATAAATCGACAACAATTGCGTGGAGCCTAAACATATGTCTCTAATAAAAAACCGACAAATATCGATAAAATTGCTCTAATACTGCAAATGATCAAGAATGTGAATTTAAGACAGAGACCAATTCCAAGACCGTTACTTTAAGACCAAAACCAGATCCAACGCATTCAAGACCAAGACTGATGGTACAAGACCAAGATCAACTCGTTCGAGACCAAGAAAAAGTCCACAGTTTTCCGGTCTCGAGACCATCTCGAGACTAAGACTGCGGTCTCGAGACCACATCCCTGATAACTTTGAACATGTTGGAGTTTTCTAGTGCTAGGGGTGTCTACCGGACGTCTTTGTTAGCTTTGCCAAGAATATTTTGCATTTAAGAGAGATTTTACGCAAGTTGCCTAGGCCATGTAACTGCACGATTGAGTCCGCCATGCAGAAGGTGTACGCCCTCCGTATGCCTTAAACTTTTGTAACCCTCCATCATCCAGTCCAATAGCAAATTCTCAGACTTCCTTTTGTCATTTTTCCTCCTCTCTTCCCTCAATTATAGCTCTTCCCTCAATGTGCCCAACAATTTTCTCTGTTTGCTTCTAATTATTCCTATCAGTAACCTTTTTCATCCACCATTTGTAGTATCAAGGGGCGGTGATCCAGAGGACAGGTGGTCGAGGGGGACAAGTCACCCCACCTTTTATAGAGAGGGGACACGTTATACGTTTGTCCCCCACATTTTCTACGCTTCTCATTGGGCGTCCCCCACCTGTCTAACGAGATCGCCGCCTCTGTTAGTATCTCATCATTTCTAATGCGTCCATCCAACTGGCTCTTCATCCTTTGTCATATCCACACCTTGATGGCCTCCAATCTTTTGATGTCTTCCTCATGGTCCATGTTTCTTATCAATATAGCACCACACTCAATATAATTGACTTAAAATTAGTTTCTTCACATTCTTATCTAGCTTTCCTGTAATTAATTTCTTTGTTTTCTATAAGGCATCTTTCCCCACGGCTATTCTTCTCTTTATTTCTAAATCACAATTTGCATCATCTCTGATCATACTTCCTACGCATCAGAATTTTCCCACATGTTCTAGTCACTTTCCATCTTTGCTGCTGGTTCCTTTGCATTCATTCGTTCATTCATTCATTCATTCTCAGCATATATATAGCAACCCTCCTTCAAGAACCTACTAAGGAGCTTATCCTCATGATCTTTGTCTGTTTTACAATTATTTTCATATCATAGTCTGTTGGATCCATCATTTTCTGCAGTCCCTTCCGACTACTTGTCAGCATTACCTGGTCATCTGGTGAGAGTATTGGTGAAAGTGAATGTCATTGCAATACTCCTGTACCTATCACTATGGTTTCCAAAATTCTCCTATTTTTATTTTCTGTCCCATGTCTGTCTGGTTGTAAACTGGTCTCAGATCCAAGGGTTCTGTGGCCTTTATGCCAACAATTCATTACTACCAGTAATGCATTGCATAAAAGCAGTAATTCTGTTGGACAGTTTGAAGTAGTCCAACAAATGAAATTATATTGTATTTTTTCTAGTAATTGAATAATCTTAGGCAAATATCCAAATGCTCAATCTGATATAAATTTTAAAAACTTGGTAGGCATTATCTCCTCAGTTAAATTTCCCTATCAAATGGGACAGAATGTCCCATTTGATATGAAAATTTAACTGAGGAGATAATGCCTACAGAGGTGAAAATCAACTGTTAATCTACTTTTCCTTGGAATCAGAAATTTCGTGGTCATGATGCTGAGCTGATAATACCGTACTATTCAAATTGGTACCAGTCTATGAGTGACTGGTCACCGGGTCGTAGATATGACCCGAATTACAATGTTGATCTTTCTCAAATAAAATACTGGACGTGTACTCAATGAAAATGTTAACGACGTTAACTTAAAATAATATCATTCCTAAATACTTAATACTAAATAGTATAACATAACATAACACTGATCCAAACAAGTATTACAAGTATAATTCAAATGCAAAAAAGGAGCCAACAAGGAATAAAACCCAAAAAGGACACAAGTCCCGTAGTCGGGTCACCCTAATGTGACTAGTAATCATGGCAGCTGATAAGACATTGAAACATGAAGAAAAAATAATTCTTAACTAGTTAACTATGTGCATAATGACAATAAGTTTATATATCTGTAAGTGCACACATAACCTGAATTGATCAAATATTCAGATATTCGCATTCTTTTTCTAAAAGTACCGAGATTTTTTCAAGGAACGTATCTCCTCTGGTAGATTGTTCTAAGCCTTTGGACCGAAGTATCTAATTGAAAACATTCGTGTATTAGTTCTGGAAAACACAGGTCTGTAGTTGGCAGAGGATTGTAGACTGTATGGGTTTATAACAGAAAGGGAGGAAAAATAGTTATTAAACACAACGAGTAGTTGACTGTGAGTATATTTATACATGAATTCAAGAGTTTGGTAAGTGGTCATTTGCTCAATAGTCAGAATATGGGTTGAGATGAAGCAAGGCAGAGATCATGCAGAGAGCTCTCTTCTGTAAAATACTAATGTGTCTTAATCTTGAGGGATAGTTTGAAGCCCAAGTGATGTTACAGTACGCTAAGTAAGGGTGGATCGTGTAGTATAGGCTTATTCGTGTACTTGGTGGAATTAGGTGCATGACTCTAGCCATTATTCCTGAATTTTTTGCACTTTTAGTTGAAATGTGTTGTACATGATCATTCCATGTAAGGTGTTGATCAATTTGAACACCCAAGAACTTGGTCGTTACGACTTTTGGTACTGGTATGTTATTTAAATTAAGTGTTCCTTAAATTTCAGGCATCTGTTTGTGATGGGAACTAAATAAAATGTAGTTTGTCTGATTGACATTAAATGAGAGCTTATTTGATTTGAACCAGTCATTAACATTCTCTAGTTCATGATTAACTATTTAAAATAATTTTTCGTAGGATTTATGGGAAGCAAAGATATTTGTGTCGTCAGCAAATAGCAGAAATTGAAGCATAAAAGAGACATTAGGCAGATCATTAATTAAAATTAAGAACAGTAATGGTCCCAAGATAGAGCCTTGCAGAACTCCATGTTTTAGTAGCCTGAGCAATAATATAAAGCCATTACATTTTACCTGCTGGTATCGATGGGTAAGGTAACTTTTGAACCAATTAAGTGCTATGCAACAGATACCAAGGTCTTCTAGCTCAGTGAGCAAGATATCATGATTAACTGTGTCGAAAGGTTTTGCAATATCAATGAATATGCCTAGAGAGTATTAAGTAGTGACATTACAGTGGAATGGCCTGGTTGAAAACCATGCTGAAATGGGCACAGTATACCTTTTTAATTGATATAATCATAGAGGCACACATACATAACTTTTTCAAATAATTTTGAAAAGTAGGGTAAAATAGAAATTGGTCAATAATTAATGACATCATCTTTATTTCCCTATTTAAAATAGGTGTCACCTTAGCTATCTTTAGGGGTCTAGGTACTATGCCAGTTCTCAAAGAGCAGTTAATAATAATCTGTTAGTGGTTTGGCAATAAGAGGCAGTAATGGTTTCATAAGACAGGGATGTATATCATCTGGGCCTGAACTGCTGGTGGTTTTCAGTGAATGACCAACTGGGCCCGAACTGCTGGTGGTTTTCAGTGAATGACCAACTGGGCCCGAAGTGCTGGTGGTTTTCAGTGAATGACCAACTGGGCCTGAACTGTTGGTGGTTTTCAGTGAATGACCGTAGTAGAGTAGAGTAGTTCTTCCAAAGAAGAAATATTTGACGCTAAGTACCAGTAATTGTCAGATATTCATGAAAATGGTCTTATAATAATTCAAAAATCAAAAATGAAAAGTGCTGAGTAATGCTGATTTAATAAGCAATTACCAGACAGAATCAGAAAGTTGGAGAAGCACTTTAATAGTAATATAATTCAGAACCACTGCTGATAACATTTAAATAAGTGATGTATAATTGAAAGAGCGATTTCATTAAACAAAAGTCCGAAAATATAAAAAAAATCTGACTTAAAACTCAGTTTGCCATTATTCAGATGCATATTATGCACATGCACATTAAACATAATCAATATTCACATTTTAAAGGTGTCAAGAATAGCAAACGGTTAATGATATCATGGTGTGAAGGTATCCTTGCAAACACTTAAAGCAGTGTCAATAGCATTTTGAAGACACGACAGTAAACACATTTGGAATCATTGAAGTCTAAACAGTTTTAGCGACTAAATGTAGGGAATCCCACAAATATCATAAGTTGAATCCTAAATAAATCAACTAATACCAGGTTGTTACGTTAGTAACCACCATTGGTTTAGAATATCTTCTCTTTGGAAATGCTTCTGGAATGGTAGAATTTTTTTATCTACATGGTGGCATATAATTAAAATCTGATCATTTATGATGCCAAAATAAGTGCACCTGTAAATAATTTAACAACCACAAATAGTCATAATTGTTACATCTTCTCCCTTCATTCTCAGTGTTTTAATACAAGAGACAATGATGGTGGCATTAAGTGTGGTATGCAGATTGAGATGGTGATGTACAACTAACAGCAATTTCCACTGCTTGGCTTAACTGGTGTACTGGCATTTATTTTAACACTGGGCCTGTCTGCAGCTGGATTGATTGGTCCCATTCGGTTCTTTATCTCAGCCGCCATTGTCACAAAGGCTTGCTCAACATTGGTGGCGCTCTTTGCGCTCGTCTCTAAGAGTGGAATGTGCAGTTGATCAGCATACTCCTTAAAACACAGGTAAATACAAATAACATAATTTGTAAAAACAATATTGACCAAATTATAAACTGTGAAAATGTTTAAAAAGACCTGACTGTTATTAAGATGCTACTAAGTAAGAATTATATTTCTTTGGCTGATAACTCTTGTCCAATGAATAATATAGGAATCAGTGATAAGACAGTCATTGCCATTAAATTAACAATTTCTTTACACAAACTGGACTTATGTTGGCAGCAAATATTGGCAAATACAAGGTAAGTTTAAAACAGTTCTTAAGAGAGTCGCCATCTTCATCCATCGGCATTGCACTAACTTCACCTGAAGAGACCATATCCATTGCTCCACTCGTAGCAAACCAATGTATGAAGTAGAGTCCCATGTTCAAAATTGAGTCTGATGTTATTTGTTTTTAAATAAATGACATTTATTAACTGCAATTCTTCAGTTTTAGTTTGGCAGCAGGTCAAGAAACCCGGAAGTGTGGTCTGCCCGAAGCTTTTTTGTTTCTTCAGAGCATACATGATGAAAATCAGCCGGGTGCCACTTTGTAACCCTTGAGCATTTTTAATTATTCAAGATGGCGGCCAAGATGGCGGAAAAACTCATATATCGTGAATAGAACAGATAATCATTTTCCTGTCTAATATTACGTTTTTAGGGTCAAGGAATAATAATAACTGATTATCATGCTGCTGAAATATACATTTCTGCTTGGGTGGGGCTAAAAAAGTAACTCCCTCACATTTTTTGCTAATAATTCTGCTAAAAGTAGGAATTAATTAATGAAATTTTACAGGCACAATAACAATTTATATTTGCACATAATGGCAAAAATTCACCAAAATATTTCAAACAGAACAAAAGTTACATCACTTTTAATGAGTCCAACCATGGTTTTTGATGGTCAAAAAACATTTAAAGCAGCAAAAAGCAAATAATAATCAGAGATTAACTTGGTGATAAAAAATATATTTATGTTGTAAACGATAAGGGGTCATTGCATAATTACGTAATGCTGAAAATGGCCGTTCTTGAACCCGCACCCTCTGTAACGCATCGTAACGTTTCCATAGACCCCCACCTACCCCCCTGAGCATTACATATTTATTTTGAACAAAAACTCAGTGCAGTTTTACCTGGGCCTAAATAGTCTCAGATCTCCAAATTTAACCTCCATCAATGGTAGATAATATTTAATATTATATTTTAACTTCGATTTCACCGCTGCGTGTAGGCTACGAGGCTAAACACTAGTTTAATAGTGTAAATTTATATGCCACTACTAGCCTTACAGTCTAGCTTCGCTTGGAACTGAATTTTGAACTCGGTGGGTTTGCCCCGATTGTGTCTTTCTTCACTAATGCAGGTATCACCACATGCACCAGACCTCTTTAGGAAGCGGGTCCATTTCGCACAGCAGCACCGTTTGTTTTTGGTGCTGCTAAATAGTACCGATTTTGCATATTAGACGTCACGAGGTGCTTAACTAATACACTTTCAGATGATGCGATTGAAAATGGCGGTTGTTTTAATATCGAATCGAAAATTCTTCAAATTTCGGAAGTTAAATGTACACAATTAGTCGTGTCATTTGCTTTGGCTTGATTTAGCTTGACTTTGATTTGCTTTGACTTGAAGCCATCAGCAATCGTAATAATGATGCATAGCAAACAGACTTTATTTGCACATTAAATTTCACCCCGCTTTCACATGACATTTTAAATTAACCCTGCCTTTCTGAAAATATTCAGGTGAGCTGAGAAATTGGGAGAAGAACGTTTTGTAGAAATTTCATATCACGGTTCATGAGCCTTCACGACTAAAGGAAAAACTTAATCTTTGGTTTTTAGCTTAGATTGCGTATTTTTAATAAATTACTAATTAGTTTAAAAATAAAAGACGTTACGTAACGTTCAGCTAACCACCATCCACCACCATAACGTTTCGTAACATTTTGTAGCACCCCACCCACCCACCTTCGAGCGTTACATAATTATGCAATGACTCCTAATAGACCACTGTCCATGCACTGTCTATCTCCAATTTGGTCTGATGTGGCATCATCTTCCCTCCTCCTCCGAGGTCTGAATGAAGTCCTGCACTTGGAAGACGTGCATCGGGAGGTTCAGCAGAATGGACATGCCCAAGATGACAAGCAATGTCCGAGCCTCGCGGAGCAGGCTCCGGCCACACACCAGTCGCTTGACCTGCTCCGAGTTCGGAAGGTCAATATTCGCGCTGTCACGGGCCTTGACCTAATGGTTGCCATTAAACCTAGCCCCAATCATTGTCAGATGTGAAGCTACAGCGATTGGCACCTCCCAGTTTCAACATTCATGACATGCCCTGCAATGATTCAGAGAATCAATCTGGTTGCCTTCCATCGAACAAAGTTAAAAGGTATCCAAAGTAAGCTCACAGTAACCTTTAGCACATTCAAGCTCAGCCTCTTTTCCACAACACATTAGAGCCCTGAACACATCACCACCATCTATTGCCTGGGATCCCAGCCTCCATCACTGTCCATCATGCAGGAGTTCATTCTGCTCCTTGAATATCTGGCCACCAACAACTTCGAACTGTCCCTAGGCTGAAGCGACTCTCATCGAGCTTTGCTCTGTGTTTGCGCATTAACGAGCCCACACAAATGCATAACCTCATAATCTCCAGCATTCTGTTCTGGCAGGCAATGCAACTAGTCATTGAGGTCTTTGTTAGATGAAGGAAGTCAATAGACATAAAGGCATTTTGTCAGGGCCTTGTCAATGGCGCTGTGTGTCGGACATCTGCAGGAAGTGAATCCTCCTCAGCTGATTTATTTGACCTTCATGAGACCACCCCTCTGTCACGATGGAGGGCAACAGGTGCTATCGAAAGAACCTCGATTCGGAAGCTGACCACACCGTTGCATCGAACGATGGCATGGGTCAAATTAACAGCCAGAGGCGAAACGTCTACACTGAGGCAGGGCAGGAGAACAGAAGAGGCAATGGGTCGGAAATCCAACCAGAACCGGAATTATTAACCGGAATCGGAATTACCGGAAAATTAACTGGTATTCCTGCCGTCCACACAAGACAAACCGAGCAGCGTGAATAGCTATGTGACTTATGATGCAGCGGTGACGTGCTTTATGACTAGTCATGGTCGCTAGGACCGACCGATTCAAACAATATAACTGTCCTTTGATGCAGGACTTCAAAATGACACTAGGATCTTAGACACTAGTATATATATATATATATCAGGCAGACTGTGCATTAGGAAGTTGAGCTTTGAGCCAGTGTAGAGAACTGCAAACGTTGGTAGAAAGTCCCTGTCGATTCTGTCAACACCTATAATCAACGATATTTCACTTGTACATATGATTTTAACTTACTATTAAACTTTTATTACATTAACACCGGTTTGGAGTGAATTGTATGGACAGGCCCAGTCTTGATTATCCGAACAAGATAGAAAGTCCATGACAGTTTGGCGCAATCGACAGGATCAAGAACGATGAACGACAGCAGAAGATCAACCGAAGACTAACGAGAAGACCAGCAAAAGATCAACTGAGGAGCGAAGATCAACCGAGGAGCGAAGATCAACTGGGAGTCAACCAGGGACCGGCCGATAAAGGAACAGAGAAGACCGGAAGAAGACGAAGGAGACAAAGAGACAACCGTTCATCGCCGCAGGACGAGAAGATGGGACGAGAGTGGGAATCAATGGCGTGGAGATCAAGAGTACCAACACACGTCGTCACATTCGCAGCACGGAAAAGGTAGGACTCTTGTCTAGTGGCTAGGTGTGGGTCGTAAGGTTAGGATTATAAACTCGTGACAAGGATCGGCAAGCAATAAGTCCAGAGGCTTGGTCGTTGTCTTCCTCAGGATTTCCCTTCTGATGAGATTTGGTAACTTGGAATCATTTTCTGTCATAGTCCAGTCCAAAATTGTGTCTCAGATTCATCTTACTTACCTTTTTCTATTAATTGAGAACTTAACTCCAGGGCAACAGACGAACATCAAGCAGATGCGTCGCTGGAGGTTGATAGGCCATTTGCTTGACGCAGGTTTAGAGGAAGTCTAACAAGTCTTCTTGTAGCGCATTTAAGTGATAAGGCTAAATCATTGACAGCGCATCTGTCACAAGAGGAGTTTGACGATTATGAGAGCATTAAAAGGTTTTTGCTTTGAGAATTTCATGTTAGTCCTCTAACTTTGCGTGAGAAGTTCTATTCAGCGCAGAAGGCATCTGATGAAACTTTCACAACCCTAGACTCTAAATTACATAGCACACTGTTACATTACTCGCTCAGTAGGGAGATTACCGAATCGTTTGACGATCTTGTTAGCTTATTGTGTGCTCACCGACTGAAGGAATTGATCCTCAGAGGGCGTCTCAATTTCATCTTGGCCCAAGAGAACGGGGGATGACTGAAACACAATGAGCTAGTCAACTCAGTCGATACCTACATGGCATCGCATAGGGGTGATGGCGAACCAATGAGGTTCGCTTCTCCTTGGGTCAAAGGCGACCCAAGGAGAAGCGAAGGGAGGAGCCTTCAGAGGGAGTAAAATCCCATTGGACGAAGCAAAGCGCCGTGGACTTTGTTTCATCTGCTTTGAAGGCGGACATAGAGCATCCCTTTGTCCGAAGGGTAAACAGCCGCCCAGTAAGGGGGCGGCATACGTTAGCGTTTGTCACGCAGAACCAGCTATAGACATTAATCCTCTCATTAACAATAGCGACGATCAGGCAGGTCGATAGCGATGCAGAGGAAGCAGCAAACGTCACGCTTGCTGATCCAGAACCAATTAGTGACCAATCTGATCTTGTAGCATACCAACCGTGCATTGACACTGTAGAATTTCATATACGTACATACTTCAAGATACAAATTGATAACATGCCTCACCAAATGGCGTTAATTGACGGTGGTGCACAGATTTGCTGTGTACATAAGAACTTAGTGGATCATCTAAACTTACCAGTGTGTAAACAGGTACGCCTGACAGGGTTGCGGGGCAGAGCGACATTAACAGATGTCGTCCGTCTGCATATGAGGCTTTCTGTGGATGAAGGGGCGGGAAGGGTAAACATTGTCCCTGCTGTTCGTGTTTGGTTAGCAGTGGTCCCAGATTTGAATTAATCAGTTATGTTAACCCCAAGCGTAGTAGCTTTTTTGCGAGACACTGCTAAGTATAGCGTCCTCGCAGCCAAGACCGAGATAGCACAAGTCTCAGGCGGCCCAAAGAATAACACGCAGGATAACTCGCCGTTGACTGATTACCACATTCTTAGTCAGCTGATTGGCAGTCATTATTTTTAGGAGACAGAAGAGGAGACTGGTTGTGCTGAGGCAGACGAGTCTCCCTCTTCATCTGGGATATAGAGACGCCCCCACCAGTAATTAACGAAAGAGCAAGCCGAATGCTCTTCGCTTGAACAAGTCAGGAAGTTAGCCGGGCGAGGAAAAGGCGGCTTCTTCTTAGAAGATAAATTGTTATACCATCGTGATAACATAACAGGTCAAAAGGTTACACAACTATGTCTCCCAGGGTCCAGAGTAGGTGTTGTATTAGAAATGGCCCATGATGCTCCTTTCCTGGGTCACATGACGTTCAAATCTACGAGAGACAGAAATCGTCTCAGTTTCTGGTTCCCTAACACGAACGAATGAGTGCGTTCATACTGTGCCTCGTGCGTCATTTGTCAACAGAGGGCGCCCGTCAAGGTGGCTCACCGTGTACCGATTCAGTCAATCCCATGCAATGATGAACTCCCCTTCACCAGTTTGTGCACGGATTGTATTGGGCCAAGTCTGGCGCTAGGTGACCCTACTGTACCTAAGCCTGAATATAATCACGCCCTCATTGTAGTGGATCGATTCTCCAGTTGGCCAATGGCCTATCCGCTCCAGACAATGAGCGCTCGAGCAGTGTGTAACGATCTGTTGCAGATCTTTATGACTTTTGGTGTGCCTAACGTCATACAAACAGACTGCGGTACCAACTTCACTAGCAAACTGACTAAAGAATTTCTTAATCGCCTTGGATGTTCTCCTCGATTTAACACTCCAGGACACCCAAAAGCCAGTGGCCTAGTTGAATGCTGCAATCAAAACCTCAAGACAATAATACATAAACTAGTACAATCTGTTCCGCCTGCCATTTGTCTTATGGAGTCTGGACGAAAGGCCTTCGGCGACGACTCACATGAGCCCACACATGTTAGTTTATGGTACGTTACCCAGAGGACCCTTGGAATGGGCAGGGAAGCATGAAGTACTCTTCAGTGTAGGTTCTACCCCCGAAGCATATCTTCAACAACTTAAAGAGAACTTAGAATTAGCAAGCTGTACGTCGAGTATCATTCAGATGTTGAACAGAAACGATACGTAATACAATACAATCTACGTAGTATGGATTGATCAGGTTATTGTTTTGGCCCCAAAGGTGAACGGAGCCAAGTTGTACAGTCGCTGGAGAGGTCCTGGTACAGTGATCCAAGTCAAGTCACCATACTCATACATAGTAGAAATGGATGGGAAAAAAAAAACATGTTCATGCAAACAAAATAAGAAAGTTCAATGAATGCATTGAGCGCCTGCTTGTGAGTAATTGTGCTGTGATTTATGATCATGACGAAGAGTTTGGGTCGGTCAGGGTGATCGATAATCATCCAGCTGTTGAGCCCCACCCTAGCACTCTAGTCGAACCAGAGAAGGTAGCTCACTTATCTGGGGACAAAAAACGCCAACTGTTCGAGTTATTAGACCGATTCCCAGAGGTTTTCTCTGAGAAGCCTGGATTTTGCCCTCTGGTAGAGCACAAAATAAAGATTTCTCCAGATTTTAGGCCCAAGCGTTTGCAAGCATATAAAATCCCGGAAGTGCTCAAACCGGAAGTGGACAAACAAATAAAAGAAATGTTAGACTTAGGTATAATTGTTTCTTCGTAGAGCGAATTGGCGAGCCCCGTTGTATGTGTGCTTAAGGGACCAAACGGTCGGAATGGAGTGAGGCTGGAGATTGACTATTGCCACGGCAATCTCTATTCAGCAGGTGACTGCTATCCCACCCCCGACATAGGCGACATATTGCATAAGGTAGGTTAAGACCCGTTACATCAGCGGTTTCGATGCACGTAACGGATACTGGCAACTTCCGATTCATCTCGAGTCGCGCTGGCTGACTGCATTTGTGTGTGATGCTGGACTCTTTGAATTCACGAAGTTACCATATGGGCTCAAGTCTGCATGCAACTCGTTCATCCGGTGCATCTCACGCCTTCTGCATCCAATTCGAGACTTCACAGAACCCTTTGTCAATGACATGGCAGTCCATTCGATGACGTTGAATCACCTAAGGGACTTCTTTCAAATCATCAAGGAGTCAGGTCTAACCCTCAGTCCTCAGAAATGCTCCTTCGCGCAGAGCAAGGTTACTTTTGTAGGACACATGATTGGGTCGGCAACCATAGAGCCTCACCCAGTCAAGATTGCTAGCATTGGGGAGATTGCTAATCCCACCTGTAAGAAAGACATTCATCGTCTGTTAGGATTTTTCAGCCATTTCAGGAATTTCATCCCTTCTATGGCCGAAACGACACGTGTCTTAACTGATTTAACACAAAAGAATGTACCCAGAAAGATACCCTGAACTGCCTGAGCATCAACAGGCGCTAGATAAGTTGAAGGCTCCCCTGTGCAATGCCGTACACTTGCATACAGTAGACTTTAGCAAGAACTTCGGACTATCGGTAAACGCCAGCGGAATTGTTGTTGGCTGTTGTTTATTTCAGTGGGCAGAGAATGGAACGGGAGTTTCAGTTTCGTTTGGAAGCTCTATGCTTACCATCACACAGAGTCGATGGTCGCCGAAAGAGAGGGAAATGTACGCGGTCATTTGGGCCTTGCAGCGCTACCGCTCATGGATTTTCATGCAAAGAATTGTACTCTTTTCTGATCATAATCCCTTAACCTTTTTGACGGAGTCCATATCTAAGAGCGCTAAGTTATTTCTGGGCATTGGCTCTCCAGGAGTTTAACCTCGCGTTCAAGAATTGGCCCGGAAGTAAGAATGTTGTTGCAGATTTCTTGAATCGGCTATGATGGAGAATAGAAGGTTGACCTTGTGGACGAACGTAAATACATTGTGTAAAATGGAATTTTCTGTTTCTGCCAAGCTCAACGGAGTCAATGGATGTGGGAGACGATGCAGCCGATTCAATACATCCTCATCATGGCCTCCCTCTTAAGGGGGAGGTGTCACAATGGAGGGCAACAGGTGCTATCGAACGGCCTCGATTCGGAAGCTGACCACACCAATGCATCGAATGATGGCATGGGTCAAATCAACTGCTGCAAGTGAAATGTCTACGCTGAGGCAGGGCAGGAGAACAGAAGAGGCAATGGGTCGGAAATCCAACCAGAACCAGAATTAACTGGTATTCCTGCCGTCCACACAAGACAAACCGAGCAGCGTGAATAGCTATGTGACTTATGATGCAGCGGTGACGTGCTTTATGAATAGTCATGGTCGCTAGGACCGACCGATTCAGACAATATAACGGTCCTTTAATGCGAGACTTCAAAAGCCCCTTAATGACGTTAGGGATCTTAGATTCTGGTATATATATCAGGCGGACTGTGCATTATGAGCTTTGAGCTGATGTAGAGAACTACAGACGTTGGTCATGGTCCCTGTCGATTCTGTCAACACTTATAATCAACGATATTTCACTTGTACATATAATTTTAACTTACTATTAAACTTTTATTACATTAACACCGGTTTGGAGTGAATTGTATGGACAGGCCTAGTCTTGATAATCCAAACAAGATAGGAAGTCCAAGACACCCTCGCTCCATAATCTGCTGCTGATGCGAACTGCTGCATCAGTCAGCATCAGGTCCAGTCCTCTGACACGATTAGTCTAAATGAATTATAGTGTTACTGTCAACAAGCTGACAAATCTTTTACATGGCTAGCCTGCTACATAGGCAGTCACTGATTACAAACAGACAGTTTTTATGGGATAGCAATAGTACTTGAAATGCATGACAGTTCAGTGCCAATGAATTAAGTAACCTTGTGAAAGTAGCCTTATGAAAGAAATACCTATCGGAAACTGAACGTGAATACTGGGAGGCGATCATCTCTCGCCAGTCAAAGGAGCCAAAGAGATTAGTTCATTCATTCATTCATTCTGAGCATTTAGATAGTACTCCTTCAAGAAACCTACTCAGGAGCGCTCCCAGCCACGACTAAAAAAGTCTTGAGGAACTTGTAAAAACTTGACGGTTGGGCCACAAGCAATGAGCGGAGCTCAAATGGGGATCATATTTTTTTCATGGCAGATTGAAGGGTCCACAACCGAGAAAGCACGGCGCTGAATAATAACCAAGTGAGCATGTGGATTAGAAGCTCACCCTTCGTCGCAGAGCAGAGCATGTAAGCTTGCACATCGTCCGCCAGTGTCTGACGCGCTGCTACGTCAGACACTGGGTGGCTAAAATCACGCAAGTAAGATGGAGCACAATCAAGAACACAACACGAAACAAGAACAGCAATGCGGTTATGAAATTCGCTGCGAAACTGGCAGCCAAGGCAAAACATCATGCCTGTATGCAGAAACAGGGGAGAGTTTAGGAAACCGCCCAATAAGCAGCCGATTGCAGAACACGATCCAACCGCCCAGGACCACAAGAGGAAGGAACAACAATGGTTAACTCGAGCAGTAACAAAGGCATGAACAAAAACCACAATCGCATCTTGATTGAGAGAGCGACAGACCACTTAAAGCTGACGAAGCTGGCAGTAGCAACTAGGTTTACATGTTGAAAGAGAGTGAGCTCAGAGTCAAGTGTAACTCCCAGAAGGACTGTGAGGAAAAGGTTATGTAAGAAAAGTGGGGAAGTCAATATCCTTAAGTTGCCTAAGGCCTCTCAACCAAATAAGCTGTGTTCTAGGGGGGTTTAAGGGGAGCTAATTGGAGGCCATGGTCAGACACATCTGACTCACAGTAGCCACCCCATCCAATGAGCGTGTGTGGATGTAAGCTTGCACATCGTCCGCAAATAGTTAATCCAAAAGTCCCTGAGATGCCAACAAGGCAGTGTAAAGAAGGTATAACAAAGTTAGTGCATGCATGGTCATTTTTAAAGGCTTAAGCCACTCTGTCCCATCATTCTTGATATGAAAGTGGACTATATACATACCTTAGCTGTTGTGAAGTCAACAACTTTCTTTGTTGTTAAGTCACTCTTGTTTCCAACTAAAAGCTTATTCACATTTTCACTTGCATAGCGATCAATCTCCTGAAGCCACTGCTTCACGTTATTGAACGATTCCTGAAAGATTAATTGCAAATCAATATGACAAGTTAAGGTCAGCAAACTTCCTGCCAATCAATAAATGTCTGGCATGCAGAGACAAAACAGAAGAGTCCTACCCTTTCCAACGGCTCTCTATCACTCGATCTCTATGCCAGCTACCGAGCAATGAACCAGCCTTGATTAAGATGCCACGGAAATGAATAACTTAACAAAAGTATTCCTGCACCATACCGGATTTCTACACCAATGCCAGCAGCAAAATATGACACAACAGCATCGAACGATCACTTCCTTCCAGTAGTTTTTCAGACTGAATCGTCACAGACTGGACAAAAAACGCATTTCTCTAGCCCCTAATTACAGTTCAAGACATTTGGCGGCCCAACACAAAGCTATATTTTGGCGGCCTGCCAACCAATAATGCTATACCAGCAATTAAAATGAAATCAGTAGCGCTTCTGAATAGGCATCTTGAAGGGCGCTATATAAATGTTCGCTTACATTGCACTATATTCTCTTAAGTTATGACACTATACAATAGTAAGAAAATATAAGCATGACAGAACAAAATACATTGTCGTAAATGTAACCGAAGCCATGTCTTCTTTATTTTGTTTTCGTTTTATGTTTCTCACATAAGTATTAATATTATATATAATAGCTGTATTTATAGTTCTACATTATATTAGTAAGGTAGAAGAAATCTATCTATCCTTTAATAATCTGACATGTCCTTCCTCCATTCGGCTTTTTACTAATGAATTCTCAGATGTTCAGTCTTGGATTACTGCTAACAAGTTGCTACCAAACGAGTCAAAGACCGATCTTTTACTACTGGGTACATCCCAGCGGCTTCACCGTCTGCAAGCGCTGTTGACAGTTGTTGCATAACTTGGCCCAGAGATGCGGAACATCCAAGCCATCTGTCAGCTGTAGACAGGAATCTGTTGGTTGGTTCCATGCTTGTGAGTGGGGCCACCACTGGTGACTCTTTTCAGCGAATTTTCACTGTTTTGCTAACTGATGTATTATATGTCATGTCATGTCACATCATCATCGTCGCTTTGCGACGGTTGACTACATGAATGAGAAAGTGACGTCCAATGCTTTCTGTCTCGTATGATGTTCGTTAAGCTTGTGCCTTTTAAACCAGTCCACGCCATGATATTGTCAAACAGCAGATTCTGGGTCTTCCACAACTTTGGCTTCCTTCCACTATTACCAACATCACACTGTTCTCAATACTGTCTTTAGGCTGTCTCACGATGTGCCCGAAGTGCCGCAGTTTTATGGATTTGATGTGGCCCAACAGTTTGCTGTCAACTTTCGCCATTTAATAAACTTGTTCGGTGGTCACCATTGCTGTCCATGGAATTCTGAGCAGTTTCCTCATGCACTTGTTCTCAAATGCTTGTATGCGTTTCTCTTTTTCTTTCTTTATTGTCCATGCCTCACAACCATACGTTGCTACTAACTGATATAATTTTGGTAACTGATGTATTATATTCATTACGACATTTAACATCATATAGGTCAGCACAGATTGTATTGTCCTAAACTAATAATTACCTAATATGTCCATCAGTCTGTCAATCTGTCTGTCTGATCTCAATATAGACTGTCCGCAGCAACGGGTGCAGTAACCTTTAGCCAGTTTTTCCATAGATCTTCCATACACCTTACTGCACCGGGTGCGTTCGAGTCTTTTAAAGTAACAGAATATAAAGAAAATGTCCGCTTTGAGTTTCAAAACACCTTTATTCGTGTATTTGTCAGTATAATTTTTTATCTGCAATTATTAAAATTAAATACATCGTGTAATGTAAGTATATTTGCAGTTTTTAAAATGAAATGGAATCTTAACGGGTAATGAGTATTTTAGTATTGATTGCTGCGAACTTTACCTATTTTTAGGTGACGCACATTATTTGCCTTGACCGTTTTGTTACATTTATGTGTATTTTAGCTCTGCACCTTAACCACTACCCTAGCAACGTTAAAATTAAGCATGATCTGTGATTTTTCATGGCTTAACTGCTAGTATTTAATATTTTAAATATTTTAAAAGTGCTTCTAGTAGGGTGAAACGTTCAGAAGCGCTGCCAATGCACAAGTCCCCAAGAAAAGAACTAGATTTTGCGAAAAGTGAAGGAGGACGAGAGAATGCCAGATAGCAATTAGAGCGAACAAATGGAGAAAGCGCATTGCACAGACAGGGACCAATTGAAGCAAAGGATCAAGACTGAGCCATAGCTGTTCTAGCTCGAGAAACCAAGAGGTCAAATCTATTGAACGATAATGCCTCTGAGTAGATTTCCTGAAGAGCTGCTATATCAAGTTTCATTGATTCATCATTGATTGATTGATTGATTGAATTTTATTGGAAACAAATTTACTATCTTCTCTTATTCAGCTATATAGCCCATAAACTTTTATTATTTTATACAACAGTCACATCTTTCATCAGTAACATCCATTGCAGCTCCAAAAAAACTGTAACTATATTGCAATGAGACATGTAATTGCAATTGCTAGCTACTATAGTCAACCAGGATGGCATGGTAGATTACGCTAGACAGACGAAGAAACGCAATTAATTGGACATAAATATTACATATACAGCCAACTAACCTGATCAGTGACATCATAGACAATGATGATTCCATGAGCACCTCTATAATAACTTGATGTGATTGTACGAAACCTTTCTTGCCCTGCTGTGTCCCACTAAACAAATGCATCCAAAGTTTTGAGTAGTGACTGACTTATAATGCTCAGTAGCTAACTAATCAAGATTCAAGAAACTTAAATATTAGGCCCATTGACGGCTTTAATAATTATTAACCTTCTAACAATACCTGCGCTAGATAAAATAAAAACAGTGAAGGCCCATGTGTTCTTGTCTAAAGATGGGTGATCCAATTATAGTTCATAGGTAAGAACCAAAGATCCAATGGGAGGCTATTCCAAGCAGTTTGGCCCACAGTCAAGCATGATACTGCATCAGAGACATTCGAGAGACGGGTAGAAGCAGAAGACCTGAAGGTAAGTTGGTGCAGTGCCACAATGGCAGCATCAGACCAGTGAAGAAATCCGAAATGCAATGCGTTGGGGGATGGGTAACTAATGTAAAACATCCCGCATATAGGCGAACACACGGCCAGTCCTGGAGATGCCTATTCAGGCGAGCACACACTGCCCAATCCTGCCAATGCACAATGCCCCCAAATAGGGTAGAGCAATAGTCGAGACGACCCGTGACGAAAGTTTTAACAGCATCAGTTTTAGCCACAAGTACTTACTGTCATCTCTTGTGTTTTAATTTAGAAATTGCAACCGAACATTTTTCTAGTGCATTCTCTTGCTAGCCTAAATGATGTGAAAATTCATTCATAAGAAGTTCATCTAAAAGCAAACATTGCTAACACATGAAAAAGTGTCACCACAGGAAAGCTCAAACACTAGAAGAACCCAACCATCCAAGTTCCACTTGTGGAACAAGTAAAACAGGCCAGCTTCTAACCTCTGCAATAGATCTCACCAAGAACGTATTGGTACTGCATGATCTTATCATTCTTTCTGTACTGCTGGTGTTCAACAGGAATCTGTTTTTGGCCACTATTATCTTAAGATCTTCCCTTCACCAACCAGACACAAAGCTAATCAATTAAAGCAGTATGCTGAGTCAGCATTTCATTCAGTCAGCTTTTCATTGTTCTGTAGCCGATCATCCGGCAAGGATGATTGGCTAACGAGTGCCTCTTCTTGGTGCATGCACGGTTCGGCTTCCACAGACTGGCAGTAAACCCAATTTGGTCCATGCAAACGGCAATGCAATAACTTCTCATTCCAGTGTTGATTTAATTGGTGCAGTTGTTCTGCTGTCAAAACATTTGGGGTCACAGTGGACAATTACCATGGTGGGTGCGCCGCACTTGGTGGGGGTGAGAGTGAAGCAATGATAACACTCTGGCATGAATAGCAAAAGATCAGTACGGACCCATGATCGATGCCTGTTACCATCCTAAAGGTCAATTCAGCCTTTTGTTTGCCTTTTGATGGCATTGTTAAAATGAGAAGTGTGACATTAAGGGCCACCAGAAAATTATAATCAAGTCCTGTAATAATTTGTAATCAGCTGTTCATACAATGACTTGTAACCACACTGCATACTTCTCTGTTCGAATTAATGAAGAAGAATATATATGGTATTATCTCACAATCCAATCCCCCTGTAGCGGTAAACCGCCTTTTTCCAGTGCCGAACTTGGCTGAAAAGCACTATATTGCATTGGGCGAATGTAGGAAGGATAACTCTATTCCTAATGATGATTTTCTTGCATTTGTAATCAAAGAAAGTCAAAAATAGAGTCGACAAACATCTCAAACAATGCCTATTTACATAAAGTGGCTTCATTTAATCTATAATATACACGGTGGTTCAATAAAAAGTCAGTCAAACTTTGACTACCAAATACTCATAGAATACTCTTCTCAAATATCCAGAGAAACCGGAATTCATCAGTCCAGAGTTGTTCAAATAATCCATAATGACCTTCAACTCAAGTGCCTTAAGAAGAAGCCAGTACAGGAACTGACGATCGCTAACCGTCCGACACGTTTGAACAGATCAAGACAACTGTTGAAAAAATATCATCATATGGTTGACTTTATCTTCTTTGCTGACGAGAAGTTGTTCACCGTTGCACGACCATGCAACACCCAGAATGATCGCTTGTACATCACGAGTGGCACTAAAAAAGGCAGGTCATTGCAAACAGACTGTTGCGTAGGCCTACGCGTGCCCATTTCAGCACGTCTGTTATGGTGTCCGTTGCTCTTTCGACGCTTGGTCGTTCCCATTTGGTCTTCATTGATCCGAGAGTAAAAAGTAACGGAGTCTATTATCGCGACGTTCTGCTACATCTTCTACCTGTTATCAGAAATCTAGCCCCATAAGGTTGTTTTGTTTTTCAACAGGACAGTGCCCCAGCCCACACAGCCAGGAAAACCATAGAAATGCTAACAAGAGGCACCAGACTTCATTTCTCCCACATTAAATACTGTCGACTACAAAGTACGCAGCGCAATGCAAGGGCGAGTCTACAAGACAGCAATTCATAATGTAAACGATCTGAAGTAACGCTTGTTGGAAGTGTGAGATGGTCTGGATCAGAGGATAATCGACGATGTTGTTTCCCAATAGCGCCAGCGCATCCAGGCTTCCGTGCAAGCAGAATGAGGACATATTCTTTAATTAAATAATCAGATCATACTACTGAGAGTTTCTTCACAAAAATATTAAAGACTGTTTTCATCTTAGAAGTAGGCCTACTTTGTAACAAAATCAAAAAGAAAATTGTCAGGCATGAGAGATATATGAAATAAACAGTTTGGCTTACTTTTCATTGAACCACGGTGTATTATAATGAGGCCTTATCTGGACCCAAAGAGACGACGTGTAAAAGGATAGTGTCCTAGAATCGTCCTTGTGTAATGGCAAAGTCCTCCCTCGTTCGGAAGACCTAATTCTGTGAAGTGTAGGCAGTTCGAAAACTCGTCGGAGCACAGAAAAGGTGATTCATCGTCGAACGGGAGCAGAGTAAATTCAACAGAGTATCTTCAATCTGGTATAACATCCTCAAGGTAAATCCAACGATTTTTTAAATGAACATCTTACTTGGACAACAGTTTACGAGGAGAAGCGTCCAAACGCAACACCGAGCACCATACGCAAGAAATTTTACTTAAACCTCACAACATCCGAAGTACTATCTAAACGTAGTCCCTCAACTGTCGAACTTCTTTTTTTAAATTTTATAAATCCGATCTTGAAGACTAATTACTGTTACTGGCTGAATACTGTCCATGGCTCCACAACTTGGCTTATTACCGATTCGAACTTCAACTCCCGTTTTTATTTATGTTGTCGTCTTGGCAACATATCGATAATGTCACGTCAAGTACGTCATGCATAAATTTGGACCGGATTTGTTGATGAACAGATCATTGGCGTTAAGTCATTAATATAATTATTATTATTAATACCACTTTTAATTAATTAGAAGCCACTGTAATTGATTAGCTTATCCTAGCCTACCGATAATTAAGTGTAGTAACTAGAGCTGTGCCAATATCACTTTTTGCCGATACCGATTACTGCCGATTATTCATTTGCCGATACCCGTTTATTTAGCCGATTACTTAGCCAATTATTTTGCCGATTATTTCATTGTGTTTCCCAAGATGTCCGGTTCCAAAAGATAGACCTACTGCTATTGCCTACTGTTGTGATACAAGCAAACACTTCCCCAGTAAGAGACGTATGCATCTAGTTGATGACTAATCCTAGGCAAGCAATACAGATTAGACACACCACCTGCCGTCGAACTGTGCCCAGGGTAATTAAAGGCCAAGGCACGGCTGTCCTATTCACAGCCACCCATCTAGTCTCAGCCTCTCAGGCCACTGACATGTGTCGGGGAGATCTGATTGGCAGCTAGCATGTATTCATTAGGCATGTCTTCACGATGTACATTCATCGGTTTCTCTGTTGAATTACCCAGCTGTTCCTTGGCTTGAATTGGCCAGCCATTCCTTGGTCCATAAACAGGCACTATGACTCACTCTGCACAAGACCTATGTTGACACGTTCTCACAGTCTATACTAGCACACTGTGTGGTCTCACCATGGTCTGAAGAAGCCATTGGCTCGACGAAACGATATGGGAATGAAACGAAATGCCGTCTTTCACAGACCCAGTGATGTTGCTGTCGTCATTTTGCTTTTTTAAACTTAAAATAATATTATTAAATAAAAATTTTAATTTTTTTTAATATCAGCGTTGATTATCTTGCCGATATCCGATATTGCCAAAATCTCTATAATCGGCCCGATTAAGCGGCCAACCGAATAATGCTGCTCTTTTTGTCCACTCCTACTTTGATTATGCCAACTCTGTGTTTGCAGGCACTTCAGATCTTCTAACTATCCAAGATGCCCTGGTTCACATGGTGCTGCATGCATGAAGTATCTTCTTATTCAAACTCTATAACTCAGCTGCCTAACTCTCCTGTTAAACTCAGAATAGGATTTCAACTACCATAAAACCTCACAACGAGCACTCATATCTAACTAAACCACTAGTTCCTCCACACATAACCCCACAGTCTGCAATATTCTGCTAGGGGTCTTTTAGTCAAGCCTCAATTTAGCACTCTCATGTCTCTAGATACGTGTGCGACGAAAACCACTGGCTCCCCTCTGAGCAGCAGATTGCATATAGATTAGCCTTAGTCTGGTGCTGCTTACAAACTCTCACTTCAACCAATCTTCGTGAGTTCCGTTAGTGATAGGGGCTCTTGATCTCTCCACTCATCTGAACAGGGTCTTCTTCTTGTCCCTTCTGCATGAACTTCCACTAGGCAGAACCATGCTTTCTTTGTGGAGAATCTACTAACCGCTCCTCCAATTAGCAATTGTGACCATACGCGTATTAAATAATAATAATAAAATCATTAGGGCATAACCGAGTAGACAATTTCCACTGAGCAGGGATGTGGTCTTGAGACCACGGTCTTGGTCTCGATACGGTCTCAAGACCGGAAAACTCCGGTCTTGGTCTTGAATGCATCGATCTTAGTCTTGGACCATCGGTCTTGGTCTCGAATGCGTCGGTCTTGGTCTTAAAAGAATGGTCTTGGGATTGGTCTCCATCTTAGGTTAGCGTTCTTGGTCATTTTGCCTTATCAGAGCAATTTCTTTGATATTTGTCGGTTATTTTCGATTATTAGACACACCGGATGCCTAGGCCCTGTGCGATTGTTATCAATTTATGGAGCACTGATCATCTATATATGCCCTAAAAATCATGATGTGGGTGATTCTTCAGGGGTGCACGAATGCCTTTTAGTCGGTCGTAAGTCCTAGTCCGGACCAGTTTTCGCTGTAAACCCGACCAGAAAACTAGATCAGCGTGCATGGAGATTCTTGGAGACGCGTAAGTTCTCTAAAAACTGACTAATGCTAGTCCACCTGGCAGGCAGGCGTAAATCTACTAGTCAGGCTTAGTGAAGCAAACTGGCGGCCGCCGTCTCGATTGGTCCACTTCGACGAAGTTTCAGACTTCAAGGAGGGTTTAAGCGAGATCATTGTTCACTCTGCTATTATCGGACGATAAACTTAATTATGTTCTACGTTTTCGTCGTCACAAAATGATAATAATAACGGTGATCTTCGTTTAATCGGGAGTTTTAACACTGGTCGATACATAGCATTGCTGAACACACAGCCTTTAGCTTGCAATGGTCGAGCTAACTTTTCCCACATGCGATTTAAATAATAGTTGAGTAAGGCAATCTTAATCTATGGCAATAATAATTTTTGCAGAGGAGTAATATTATGATAACAGTGACATTTGTGTTTTAACAAAATCGTCTGTTAATTAAAACAATGAGCATAATAAATTTCTTTGCCAGATCAAGTCACGCAACTAGCCATAATTGCACGAGCCATTGATGCTGGGTTTGCCCACGCCCACCCAAGTCTCTGACTACCAAGTCTGCGGCCAACGGATCGCTCGTGCATGCCATTTTCCCGTAGTCTCAAAAATTAGCCCACGAAGTCAGTCTTTGGGCGCAAAGCTGGACCAGACTTATGACTGTTTTGAAAGCCTTCATGCACGCCGCCCCTGGAGCTGAAAATCTTGACTGGTTAATCAAAAAGAGCTCAAGAAACATTTGTATCTACCTTCAAGACATTTTTAGATGTCTTTACAGGCTAGTCAGGTCCAAACATATTTATGAGATATTTAAAAGGTGTTAGGGGTCATTTCACAATTATGTAATGTTTAGAGGGGGGTGGGGTCCTGGAAAACGTTACAAAATGATACATGAGTGAACTGAACATTCATCATCATCATCATCATCATCATTATCCTAGGGCTGAAAGCCCATATGTGTCCATATTAAATATATGACCATTGTTCTCCATTTTCCTCTGTCCTTGCATGGTAGTTGGCCCGTATGACGTCTGATCCGGTGAGTAGTTGTCATGATGTGTATTGGATTTCTGTTTTCTTGTTCCTTTATGGCCGACGTATCTGCACCCATTTGACTCTTCTTTTCAGGCCAGGGACTGACTATGATGTAAAGTATCAGAAGCGAGGTAGCGGTTTGACATTAGAGTTTCCTTCTTCTACTGCAAGGAACCCACTAGGCAGTGGGGCCAGGTTTATTGTGATGGCGACCTGATCTCGCCATGCCATAACTCTGTAACTGGGCATATGCAGTTATTCAATGAGTTGGTGTCTACACTCACCACCCCAGGGCAGTCGGGTGTTGAAGTACATGAAAACGCAATGAAGCATTATAGCAGTGGTCACCAATCATTTTGTGAGGAGCCTTACTGACAAGTTTAGCAACTTTTGGGAGCTGCCATGGTTTTCTCTTGTGCTTATGAGCTGAGCGGACGCCGCCACACTGTTGTGTTAGGTAGACCAGTGGTTCTCAACCTTTTGAGTCTCAAGGACCATTTATAAATTTTTTTTAGTTCGAGCACCACCACTGAAATTTTGCCACTGGCACACTATTATTATTATTATCATTATTACTATTATCATTATTATTATTATTATCATTATTTCATCAGGGTCTTCAATGTAAATTAATGGTGATGTCGTACGGAGTAGCCCTGCTCGTTGGACAACCCGTGCCCAGGTTCTCACAAACCACCAATTGGTCCCCATGTCCTGACAGAGCACCATCCCGATACAAGGACACAATGGCCAGCAACATCTCTGGATACAAATGAGATAAATGTAGTCAATTCCATTCCTCATCCATGCTTGCCTGCCAGTCTGATGAAACACATACCCAAAGCAGCCAGACCAGGTTTGAGCACCTTGCTAACTACAATTATAGGAAGGATTCTCCGAGATCCATGCTCTCTGGCCCAATGGCAGCAGCTTTTCGTCTTTGGTGCACTGACATTAGCCAAGCCCACAAGAGGAGGCAGACGCCATAACATGACCCTAAAAATCAAACAAAGATCTAGCGATTTCCTGGCCAGAAGCTCCAAGGCCATTGACTGGCTCTTTATCGGACAAGAGGGATCAGAACAGAGAAAGAAAGAAGGAAAATAAGTGGAACAAACGAGGGCCTCAGCCGTGGCCTCTAAATTGGAAGATGGGAATATCCGAGCAGCAGCTAGGATTCGGAGCTCGGATGACAAGCCAATCCCAATTAACGAGACCAAAAGTGGGAGGAGCTCAAAACAAAACATCTGCCCCCACCTCAGAACCAGGATCCAGTACCTGGGCCACCGGATGCCGCCCCGCTTCAGATGACCGAGGAGAACACAATCAGATGCATTCGCAACTTCCCGGCCCCCAGCACATCCTAGAGTTACTAAGCCAACCAGACTTGGGCCCATCTCTGCTAGCTGCCATTACGGCTCTGGTAAACTTGGGCTCTGGTAAACTTGGGCTCTGGTAAACTTGCTTCTCGCAGAAGAATGCCTTCTGGGATTCGAGCAACCCTTTTCTGCAGAACTCTCTTCGCTCTTAGGAAAAGCACTGGAGGTCTGAGACCCATTGTCATTGGTTACTATTGGCGCAGACTGACAGCCAAATGTGGCAGCTATTACGCGGCGCCTAAAGTTGCTGAATACCTCTCTCCCAGACAAGTCGGAGTTGGTGTACAAGGAGGATGTGAGGCAGCAGTACACGCAACAAGATGATTTTTGAACAGTTTAGACAACGAAACAATCATAGCCAAAATAGATTTCTCCAACGCATTCAACAGCCTATACAGACTTGAAATGTTGACAGCACTATATAACATTCTTCCTGAACTGGCACCTTTTTGCAACCTAGCTTACTTGGAAAACTCACATCTTAAATACAGTCGATACTGTGTCTTGTCCCAAGTGGGGCCCCAACAAGGTGATCCTTTGGGTCCCTTACTCTTCTGTCTCCCTATACAGCCCATCCTCATCCAAATGAAATTGCCGCTCACAGTAGGTTTTCTGGACGACCTAACACTAGGTGGCAGGGCAGAAGAGGTTGCGGAAGATATAAACAGACTCGAGACAGAATGCGAAAAACTCAGCCTTTTCCTAAATCGAACAAAATGCAAGATCATTTCGACTTCTGCTGATATCCAGAGAGACTTCGAACTTTTAAAACACTTCAGATGGACTAACCCTTCAGAGGCCACACAATGGTTTCACTGGCACTTCCAGCCTTCTTGGCATCGGCCGCAGCCACTGATATACTCCAGACAAGAATTCTGCGAGGAACACCCAAAAAGGACCCTGACCTGTTTACTTCATTGCTACCCATGCGGTGCCCTGGTCAAGGGAAACGGATATCATGGTCTCTCATGTGGCCTGGGATGCTGGCCCAGACACGCGGCCCTGAACGACCTTATTTGTAGGAGTCTAATCCGTGCAGGGATACCCACTGTGAAGAGCCGATTGGCTTGAACCGATCTGACGGAAAAAGACCAGACGGACTCACTCGTATACCATGATGGGCGGGGCGGTGTTTGATATGGGACGCAACAGTGTCAGATACAATGGCAACGTCGTATCTTCCAGAAACATCACAAAGAGCCAGTGCAGCGGCCGAGAGGGCGGCGAACCTCAAAACTCAGAAATACACCGAGCTAGCCTCCACGTATGTCTTCACACCGGTGGCATTCCAAACCTTTGGCCCCATCAATTCCGAAGGCCAAAGCTTCCTTTCAGAACTGGGACACAAACTGAGCACCGTCACTGGGAGCAGAGGGAGACGACTTTCCTCTACCAGCGCATCTCGATGACTATTCAACGCTATAACGCAGTTGCTTTCAAGGGAACTTTTGCTGCTCATGAGTCCAACGAGCAGGGCTACTCCGTACGACATCATCATCATCATTATCATTATAGTATAAAATGGAATGTAATATTATACTAAATACAAAACTACACTTTAGGAACTATGCAACTATAACTTTAGAATAATAATCAGTATGACTATTTTACTTACTTTTGATGAATCTTAATAAATGTTTAAACTTTAAATGAATCTGTTTTATATGTTTTTAATTTTTAAAAACAAAAAATTTTAGGCTCCTACTTGTAGACCACAACACAGATGGCCGCGGACCACAGCTCTCGAACCTCTGAGATTCGAGAGCTCTCATATGTCAGCTGTTCGAGACCACGGTAGACCGTTTTTTAATGCACACTAACATAGTAAAAGTCTACTCCAGCCTGACCATCAGAAAACGGTCATTTTCAAGATGCCGTCCAACATGGCTGCCAATAACTAAAATTGTCAATATCTAAAGAACTATTCAACATAGAAAGCTGTTTTTGGTGTCAAACCATAGGTTTTACTGCATTCTTATTAACTAACTGGGTATTAGGTATCATGTTCGTCTAAGATATTATTGTGTGAACCAGAGGTTAACTAATGTCTGTTCAGTCGTCAGTTTTGTTCTAGACTAAGATTAGCTACACTTTCTTCAGCTTCTGGTTCCATGTATGGACACCTAACTAAACTGCAGTCATTGAGTTTTTAAAAGTCTTCAGAATTCACGTGAATGTTAGAGACTCTTTCTCAGGTCATATGCTTTATTTTCTGCTACGGGTGTAATTAAATACTTTTCTCGATTTTAGTCAACTGCTTTTCTTATTCTTACATTTATTATATGCGACCTCTCGTCACCTAGAGGCCACATATAACAATATGCAACAATAGGGTGACCACATTTCACTTCTCCCATTCTGAAACACCACAGTTTCGCCAATCTAAATCAAATTCAATTGAGAGCTGAGTTCACTGGGATGAGCATTATACACTGTGTCCAGTAATAAAGGGACCCTCTAATGATAATATGAAAATAAATAGAAAATAGTCATCGATTTTTTAAATTCAAATACCGTTTTAATACTGACAGATTTCTCCACAAATCTGCAATTTATGAACGTCCAGGTTAAAAAAAGTAAGCAATAGTGCCATTTTAAATTACAAAATCAGTGCCTGGGAGGAATACGATCAGCTGGATGCTACTATTGACAAATGGCGCAGGTATCTTGAAGCTTGTGTTGAGGCAGAAGGTATCCACTTTGAACAGATCTTGTAGTCTAATATCATTCAAATACAATAATACAATTGATTAAATTTATGGCGGTTTATTGACAACATTTATAAACAGTTGAATATTCTGTATATGAAATTTTAGGCCATCCTTAAAAATCAACTGTTGTTGACGTCATTATGACGTCATTATTGGATGACAGGAGCTATGATATTTTACGCAGTACTAGACAAATATGTCAGGATTAAAACGGTTTTGGAATTATAAAAATCGACGAATATTTACTATTTATTTTCATATTATCATTAGGGGTCTCTTTATTTCCAGACACAGTATATTTTCACAATGACCCAGCTGAAATCCATTTCAAGATTTTTGAACTAAAAAAGCAACTATTTGAAGTTTTTTAATTATAAACTAATTGCAAGAAGGCAAATGTCACATAATCACGTAAGTTAATAATTTTGAAAATTAGAGCCTATCATGGCAGCTGAGTGCAGCACTACGGCGATGATGCAAATAGGACTTAGACCATGAATCCGCACACCTCAAGTGACTGCAACTTAGGCATTATCCAAAGCTTACTAGTAAAAGCTGCTACCAGAATGCCCAGGCAGCATCATGTCACTCCTATCCTAAAATAACTGCATAGGCTTCAAATTAGTGAATCCACAACCCAATCCTGTCACCAACCTACAACTCCCTACTGTAAGTTCAAATGTGCTCGTGAACTCTTTACCATCTAGCAAACTCGTTCTACCCGATCATCCTCCTGTCTCAGACTTTCTCGATCACCGGGTCACTGTTTATCTTAAGTTCTCAAACCGAGGTATATCCCACACTGCCCCACGTTTCTGATACCCATGACGAAATTCCTCTCATATCGTATTGGTTCCTCTACGTCATTGTCAATCAGTGACCGTTATCTGTCAAAGATTCTTCTATCATCCATCGAACTTTCCACTCAGAACTGAAGTTTGACCTCTTTAAGAATTCCTACCTTGATTCCTTCAATCCTCTACCTTTCAATACTAAACAACATCCATTTTAGCAGCCGCTATGCTTTCTCTCACCCTCGGGGAGCCGGACTCGGACCTCATTCAGATTACACTTTCAGACAACCCCTTTGACTTGACGCGGCACTCAATAATTAATGGTGCTCTGCACATGGCTTCGAGTGGCACTTAAGAAGTTTGGAGTTCATGATTATGATTAGACATAAAGTAAAGTTATTAGCACATATTAGAGAATGTTGGCCAATGATTAATGTCATAGAGGACGCCTAATGAGTTGGTCAGATGTGTTATTAATTTTCTCATTTTGAGAGGGATATTCCGAAAAACTAAGCCCGAAGGCAACAAGGAGACTAACTTCGGCACTGTATGCTATTTCTACTGTCAAATATAAATATTGGAACATTAACATGGCTTCTTATAATTGTTTGATCATAGAAACACCACCTTACATTGTCCAGGAATGGACCTGTCCGGGACACGGGACATTTTTATCAATTCTGGAACTATCCCGGCCAATTTGGGACATGTGGTCACCATATGCAACAATCTGATGATATACTTAAAAGGTGCCAAATTAAACAATTAATACACACATGCACACGCACACACACAAATATAAGCATAGTCGCACACATAAAGAATTTGATTCAAATTTTGATTCTAAATAATCAAGACAAAGCTCTGCTTGATTTAAGATTCAATTAAAAAAAGTAGCATGTAAATTTTTTTCATATCCAACTCTATTAAAGGAAATTACCGTATATACTCGACTATAAGTCGAGAAATTTAGGACTATTTCAGGACGGCGAAATAGGTCTTTCGAGAGGGACTCGAGAGGCAAAATAATGGGAGATTTTCAGAACGAATATTCAACATTCAACAGCAGATATCAAACTATATCTCTTGATTTATGATGGCCGCATGCATTAATATTGATCTGCTCTTGGTAAAATAAATATTTCACGGCGAAATACGCCGAGCTTCTCCGCTGACAAACAGCAGATATCAGGGCATACCTCTCGATTTATCACGGCCGCATGCATCAATATTGATTTGCCCATAGTAAAATATATATTTCGTGGAGAAATCCGTCGAACTTCTCCTCCGAAACACAGCAGATATCAAGCTATACCTCTCGATTTATCACTCGTTTTTTTATTTTATGGGTTCGACTTATATTTGAGCCGTCAATTTTGAACATTATTTTTGTCCAAAAATTGCACTTCAACTTATACTTGAATCAACTTATAGTCGAGTATATACGGTAGTGAGTTGCAGGTCTTTAATTTACAGGCTAATCTCTAACACAGTTTCTAGCAACCGGCTAATCGCAGTAATTTGCTAAGTACAGCATATTTAAATCTAGCCATGTTTCAGTAACTTTTAAAAGTTTGTATAGGTGCTATGTAGCTGTCCAGTATTTCCACATATACATTATTATACATGTATTCAAAATGTTTAATATTTACAAATGATACTTACAATCTGTAGCTTTATGGTTTTACCATCCAACTCAATAGTTCTAATTTTCTAACAAAATACAACAGAAAAATTAGTCCAAAAGCAAATACCTGTTAAATAAAGAAATAAGTTACATAAGGCAAGTTTTGTAATGTGAAATCATAGAGTAAAAGCGTTGCTCAGGATCGGCAGATAGAGGCTGGTTGCAAGAGTTTGGTGGTAAGGACGTCCTGTGTATTGAACATTTTCAGGTTGAAGAGCCTTCAACACCATAAGATAATGATATTTATATTGATCAAATAGACTGAGGATGATAGTGAGAGGATTTGAATTTAAATTCTGGGTCCCTCAAGGATCCGTGCTGGGTACACTTCTCTACATCATGTTTACAGCTGATATTCCTGGTCTTTTTGCCAAGCACTTAGCATCAGGTCACCTCAGACGATTTTCAGGCCTTTGTACATGGCTACTCTTCCAACCAGCTTGCTCTTTGCAAATCTATTGATTTGCAAATCTATCTCTCTCTGCTAATCTCAACTGCTGGATGTCCTCAAATCGTCTTTCACTAAACTCTTCCAAGACTCAATTGATCTGGTTGGGCACCCACCAGCAGCAGCTTAAATTTGACTATGCTGTTCTTGCCAAGGGGGTTCCCTCAGTTTACTTTCTCAACTTCAGACCATGTGAATCATATCTCTCAAACATGTTTTTACCATCAACATTAACTTCACACCATCCGTCACTCGTCTCGGCTTTCACATGGTCTATACTCTCGTTCATGCCCCAAACTATATTATGGTTGCTGCTGTCTCTTCACTTGCATCTCTGCCTTCATTTGGGACGCTCTGACCAGTGGCTTCAATTCAAAGTTCTAACATCCACATGCAACTCTCTGGTCGCGGTAGCTCCTTCATACCTTCAGACCTCGTGTACCTCCTTGGTCACTTGGCTCTCTGCTTGGCCGCCAGAGGCCTTCCGGTTATTCCACACCTGCATGGTGCTACAGCTCAATCAAAGTTATGCTTATGTCAACCCCTCTAGCTGGAACTAACTTCCACAGGAATTGCTCCAGCACCTCAGCCTTCCTCTTCCCCTGTTTTAGAAATGCCTGAAGACAACCTTATTTGCTAGTGACAGCATTGCCGTGGATCGGGAGCACCTCTGAATGTTAGTGTAACAAGTAATTAATACAAGTGTGCAGCTACATTCCCATCAGTGAGTCTAGTCAATCAGTTCACAGTAGAAACACTAATTTTTTAACACCTGTTTCTATAGCTTCACAATACTTAGACCAGCTGAAGACTATTGGGCAGAGAAACAAACAGATATGCAGAAGAGAATGGCAACTCTTAGCATGGCACATGTTTAGCAAAGAGTACTCTTACACTGAAACAAATCAGTGATCAATTACTGGAACAGCAACTGGGTTTTCTAGGAGCCCAAAATATGCACAGAGATAAACAAATATATATCCTAACACAACCCACAAACTCACAATAGTTGGTGTGACCAGAGATTATTAATTTGTGTAAAGTAGTGTTCTAACTGAGATCTTTAGCCTTGTAACATCAAGTTACTATAATTTGGCCTAAGGAAATTCGTAGACTTTAGTTTTTAGAAATACTTTAGATAAATACTTGTACAGCATTTTTCAAAACACTTTTTAAAAACTATTTTGAAACTATTTTAACAAAATACTTTTCAAAAGTATTATTTTAATAAAAAATAAAATAGAATTTTCTTTTTGAAAATAGAAACATATTTCAACAGACAAAATATAGTTGTAGATCCATTAACAAATATTATGGCTCCAATTATGGAGTTCTAATAAAACAGACTTCAACCTGAACTGAACTGATTGGATACTTAAAAGAACAATAAAACTTACAAAATCGACTCCAATGGTGCTGATGTAACTCTCTGTGTAAGTGTCATCCTAAAATGAAAAAGTTCCATCTCAAATTTCCTGTAAAATACTTTCTTCTTTCTTTACAATCTGCCATTTTTCATGAGTCATGGCAAATTAACACCAAGTTAACTCATCCCTACCCCTAAAAGCATTATGATTTTCAAACTTTATCCATTGACGATACCAGTTTTTGCTACACCATTATCTGTGTAACAAAGTTGGTTTTGCCAATTAGGATGGTTTCAACTCTATAATTATCCCCAATCGGTCCAATGATTGTCATGCTTTTTTATTTTTAAAAGTGTTTCATCATTATAGTTCAAAATACAATATATTCCACATAAGTATCGTATTTCAAACACAATACAAAATACTTATTTTCTATACTAGTTTACATCACTTGATGCTTTGCATATTTAGATGCAAGCAAGATAGTACTAACTACATTTACAAGTACCTAATCTGATCTGACTGGCATATCAGATTGAGATGGTGTCTGGTCAGCTTAAAATAATCCAGGCTGGGAGCCTCAACAATTTCCGTGAGGCCAACTTGGCAATAATTGTTAACAGAAAAGATATAACAGCACAACAGAAAATAACATTTTAAATATGAGCTGCATTGTTTTCCCAATCAGTGAACCCCAAATTAACTCATCCCTATGATATGCATCTATTTACATACAGTGCTCGTCTTCTAGTTCTCTGCCTCTTTGGCAGGTTCAAATGTTTGATGTCGTCATTCTTCTCGCTGTTGGGCCTCTATTTTCGACTTTCCGGTCAAGCATCATCTGTCTTGGTCTTCCTCTTGTCCTTCTCCCTTCATTTTTCCTTCTATGACTGTTCTTAGTGGTGAGTCCCCTCTCAGTCCAATCCATTTTCTTTGTCTCATTCTTATTGTGCATATCAGGGTTCTTTCCTCTCCAATCGTTCCCATTACTTCTTCATTTGTTTTGCATTCTGTCCAGCTAATTTATTTTCTCCATTTTTCTCCATCATGTCCACATTTCAAAAGCCTCTAGTCTTCATATGTCTTCTTTTCTTATGGTCTATGTCTCTGACCCGTACACCACCACACCACATATCAGAGTCTTTATCATTCTTATCTTTATATTCCTGTTTAGTTTTCCTCTCAGAAGTTCACTCCTGTTTGAAAATGCCTCTTTTCCTATTGCAATCCTTCTTCTAATTTCCCTGTGACATTTGGCATTTGTTGTTATCATACTCTCTAGGTAAAAAAATTCTTTCACCTGTTCTATTTCTTTTCCTACAAAGTGTATTCTGACTACAGTCTCCTTCCCTTTACTTATCTTCAGTACCTTCATCTTCTTAATGTTCACTTTCATTTCGTATTCAGATGATATTATGTTCAGTCCATTCATCATTGTCTGTGCATTCAAAATAAATTTAACCTAATGTCAAATTATTACAATGCCTTACGATTGTACAAGCAGCTTTACATATTACAAATTACATCATACTCCAGGTGGTTCAATTGAAATTGTAAAGATTATTTCGTACCAAAAATGCCTGGTCACAACAAGTGTGGTTGGTTTATCTATCGCACAAATACATCAATCATTGTTTGAAAGTCATGATAGTTTGTCCAATTTGGAAATGTGAAATGAAAGATGATAGCGAATTAATTTCTTCTGGTAGAAAATGATGACAGTTAAGATTGCCAGAAAACAGAGTAGAATGACAGCTGCCCGCTGTTTTTTGGTCAATAGATGAATGGGTACACGACTACACGTCAACACTTAGCATTTACGGTTACACCTGGAAGGCATGTTCCAGTCGCTGACATTTTTAGAGTGTTCATATCGGATGCTCCAGCAGTGCGCTTGCAGGTGGTTCAATAAAGTACGTACTTACACAGAGAGGCGCACAGAGAGGAGCTATCATCACTGTCAATGTTTTCTGACAGAAGAATGCTACTTGTGTGGCATGGTGGCCGGTTGGTTAGAGCGGTCAGCCCGTAACGCTCAGTATGCGCTGAGTGAGCGGGTTCGACCCTCATCCGAGGCGTCACTGCGTATTCTCTTCACTGCCGATATTGAATCTCTAATTGCATCTAGTTCTTTTACAAACCATTCGTACACTGATAATGTTCAAGCTTACTCAGCATCACAGGCTGCTTCTGCAGTCTGAACAATGTCTCAAGCCACAGATGACCTAACAGCCTGGATTTCATCTAATCGAATGCGACTTAATCCGCAGAATGATTGGCTCGGTACCCGCCAGCTGCTGAAAAAGCTGGACTTTGAGTCTCTTTCTTCTGAATTCCTTACATTTGTCTTTGCCACCTGTGTCCAGGATCTGGGGGTCATTTTGGACCAAGAACTGTGTTTTGTGGAGCATATTTTTGCATTGACTCTTCAATGCTATTATTTCTTGTGATAGTTGCAGGTTGTATCTCACTCTCTCTCCTCATCTTCTGTTATTACCTTAGTTCATGCCTTTATCGTTAATCGATTAGACTACTGTTCCTCTCTATTCTGTGGGTGATTGGATTCTGACAGGTCGATTGCAACCGTTGGAAGGGATCTGCGGGCCGCTGCTTGTTTGATTGGCGGTGTCCCTAGCTTATTTGGCCACATCTATGAGCAAATGCGGGATGTCCTTCACCAGTTCCCTGTTCAGCAGCATATTCAATATAGGTTCTCATTAGTCTGGGAGTGTCTTGGGCAGTGCGCCTGTCTATCTTCGAGATCAATTCACCTCAACTTTGGCTTGCTCTGGTTGCCGATCTCTTCGCACGGCCTCTAGAGGTTCAACATGCTCGCACCTCCACCAGACAGAATAGAGCTTTCACAACGGTGGGTCCTAGTGCTTGGAACAGCCTTCCATTTGACCTGAGCTATCTTTCGTGTGACCTGTCTGGCTCTTTCTATAAACTTCTCACGACTGCCCCTTTCGGCGCCTCTGAATAGTTTCCTTGAAGAGGTGCTATATAGATTGGCTGCATCCACTATATATATATATATATATACATATGTATAATTGTATGTATGTATATATATATATATATATATATAGGCTGATGGTTGATCATTGTGTAATGCGAAATATTACGCCACTAGCATGAGCAGATGTTGATAAATTACGTGAAACCTATAGGCCTAGCTATCTAACTGGATGCCTCATTAATTAATAAATTGACCTGTGTCTTACATAACTATGAGTGGTGTAAAATGTAGATGTACACGATTTTATGCACGGACCATGTGGTCTAATGTCCTAAACATACATACACAAAATTACACATTATATTGTTCAATTAATTGATCAAGTGAAATTCATTAACGCCCTATCCCTTTCGCACCAGGCGTCTACTTTGCTATAATTTCATTGGCGGACCTAAGCACAAAACACGACAGCGTCGCATAATGTAACAATGTATGGAGAAATTAAGAATTTTTAACCTTGAGAAAATCATGCCGCAGTCAACTTTCGTTTACAAGGTGTGGGCCTGTCTGGTCGCAAACATTTGCCAATATTTGTGGCCGCTCAGTCTTAGTCGGATTTTGGCATCCCGAGCGCAGATTTGTACGGCTGACTTTGGTTATGTCTAAGTTATATCTGTTCCTGGCATGTGACAGTGATCTTTTCTTCCATCTGTATGCGTCGCACGGTGAGAAAAAAATTTTTTTTTTCAACCTCGTTTCGTTGGCATGATGCTAGTGACCATCTCCTTTAAGCCATGTGCATTAATCCCCATCGCCATCTTGGATCTTTGGATGATAACGCATCGCCTGTCGGACTTTGGGCAGTGTCTTTGTGTGTAGGTCGTCTACCTTATATCCTCCATCAAAATAGATGTATGCTCAACTTTCCATCAACGCTGCCTAATCTGATAATTTCGATGACTGCACTTGGGCGGCCAAATTCGCTCCACTCGCGTAGGATTTCGAGTCCGAGTCTCAAATGTCCGAGTCCAAGTCCAAGCACACGAAAACACATAATTAAAGGTCTTGTTGAAAATCGACAGTTCAATACATGTTAATCTGACAAGGAATTAACGTAGAGTGTCAAATACATAATAGGACAATTTATCAAGAGTTACTTTAATTAATCCAAATTACATTTAATGAGCACGAAAGCTAAGTCTTTGTTGTGGAGTGAGGGCACTGAAACGCAGGGTCCCATTTCCATTATATCTGTTTATAACACCTCAATAATACCCCACCCACAACCGAACACGAAAGACACACCTAGCCTATTACCATGGCAATGATTATATGGGGGCGCAAGGGAGGCGAGGGAACAACGGTCAGAGCTATAATTAGAAAGAGCCCTGACTGCTGCCCAACACAGATGACCACTCCCAGTCCCAGAGGCTGGCCCTAATGCTATAATGGCTCCACACACCACCTATAGCCCACCCTCCAACGCAACATTGTGCAGTGTGTGCACCACGAACACACTGAGATCTAAATGCAATCTAGGTTAGAATGGTAGCCATTTTAAGTAAGTAAGCAGTGAGCACGTGTAATTTCTGCCGTGAGACAAAATCCCAATATCGTGACTCGGAAACCAAGTCACCAAGCAAAATTCAAGTCAAGGGCTTTGAGTCCGAGTCCAAGTACGAGTCATGTCATTCCAAGACCTCCGAAAAACGGTCTCAAGTCAGATTCGAGTCCTTTGCCGAAATCGAGTACTGTTGGTCGTTCACCATTGAAAACATGCATATTTTAGCAATGCAGATCTAGAGATTGGCTATCACGGCTCTGCTGCTATGGCTGCCAAAATTTTCGTTTTTCAGTTAATTCTACATAATAAGTTGATTCGAATATTTCTACAATTATTCTACTAGTTGTTTCGCTAGCTGCGTTTTTCAGGTTATCGAAACTTATGATTATTTATAAAACTAAAGTCTAATCAGAATTTTATTATGCATTTTGTAAACAATCTGAAGCGTTTTTTGTGTGCCAAAGACGTTTGTAAAGACAAAGGGGATTCCCAGTGTCTGAATGTAAAGGAACTACTTTTTCTCATGTATTTACATTGACCTCTTGTTTATGAATTCCCATCAGCTTACAAATGTCTCGAGCCACTTCCAACAATGTCATACAATAGTCTTCATAAGCATTGTAATTAGAGCCAGAGAGACTAGTGAGGCAAGAGCTAAAGAAAATTACTTTTGTTCCCCGTTTTGAAGTTATCAGAACTTTTAAAATTAAAGCAAACGACCATTTTCAATCGCACAGCTTATGACGTCATCGGGGTTCCCCTCTGTGATTGGCTACAGAGGAATAGATTTACACGCATTGAGGGGATCTTTGGGAATACCCAGTAACGAACAATTAGAAAGAATTGCTTCGTGTGGACTCCTGCGATGTCAGGATCATGAGCTGGTCGACATTTATGCACACAGACTGCCTACGTCGACTGCTTGGACTTGAACAGTAGGAGTGAGGCAAAGGCTGAGGATGAGGAAGTCAAACAACTAATCCCGGTGAGGATCAGCGGCCGACAGCAGAGGACTTTATCGGTTCGTCAATTGATTAGGTCGCCCCGTGTCCTGGTCTATCCAGAGGTTAACAACTCGACAGGACAGAAACGACCAAACAAGAATGTACCGCCAACAGTTCCTTCAATTTATTTCAATAACCCTACAAACCTGGCTAAACCTCATGCAATTGAACACTTCCGTGCGGATTTAATATCTTTTTATCCGGACGTGGCTATCGTGGTAGAGAGTTGGTTCAAGGACAAACACACGGACTCCTCGATGGAAGGTGAAGGCTACTCTTTTCCGTCAAGATCGAAGGGATCGAAGAGGAGGTGGAGTGGCGATATACTGCAGCGATCAATTGCACTCTTCAGTTTTCCAACCGACGACTGCATACACACAAGAAATGGAAATCCTGTGGTTCAAAGTTACAAAGGATGAGCAAACTTCTACATTGGCACTGTTCACCTTCCACCCTGGCCTATGTATAACACGGACTATTTCATCGCTTGCATCGGTTCCACACTATAGTAGAGCTGTACTGATATCGTTTTTTGCCGATACCGATTACTGTCGATTATTCATTTGTAGATACCCAATTATTTAGCCGATTATTTCTTTGTGTTTCCCAAGATGTCCGGTTCAAAAAGATAGACCTACTGCTATTGCCTACTGTTGTGACACAAGCAAACACTCCCCTGTAGGAGACGTATGCATGTAGTTGGTGACTAATCCTAGGCAAGCAATACAGATTAGACACACCACCTGTCGTCGAACTGTGCCCAGGGTAATTAAAGGCCAAGGCACGGCTGTCCTATTCACAGCCACCCATCTAGTCTCAGCCTCTCAGGCCACTGACATGTGTCGGGGAGATCTGATTGGCAGCTAGCATTTATTCATTAGGCATGCCTCCACAATGTACATTCATCACTTTCTCTGTTGAATTGACCAACCGTTTCTTGACTTGAATTGGCCAGCAATTACTTGGCCCATCAGCAGGCACTATGACTCACTCTGCACAAGACCTATGTTGACACATTCCCACGGTCTATACTAGCACAGTGGGTGGTCTCACCACTGGTCTGAAGAAGCCATTGGCTCGACGACATGATAATTATGGGAACGGAACGAAATGCCGTCCTTCACAGACCCAGTGATGTTGCTGTTGTCATTTTGCTTTTATAGCATGAAAATAATATAATTAAATAACAAAAATAATTTTTAATTTCGGCACCGATTATCTTGCCGATATTCGATATTGTCGATATCTCTATAATCGGTACAGCTCAATATCAGATCCATCCTGGTGCCTGTTCTCAAACGTGATGGACTCGGCGCATCTGATGCAGCAAACTTCAGACTGATCGCAAACGTTTCACTCCTGTCTAAAATAGTTGAAAAGATTGTTGCTTTTCAACTTACTGCTTATCTGGAAATGAATAATCTGCTCGCTGTCCATCAATCGGGTTTTGGCAAGGGCCACTCTACTGAGACCCTTCTGATTCGCCTACTTTCAGATATATATGGGGCTACCAATAGGTCGCAATTGACTCTTCTGTCATTGCTAGATGTCAGCGCCGCTTTTGATAGCATGGACCACGATATTCTCCTTAGGCGCCTCTCTGTCTCATTTGGCCTTTCTGGAAACTTCCTTGATTGGCTAGGATCTTTCTTGCATGATCGTTCTCTCTCAGTTGTTTACGGGCCTACCAGATCTCCTTGTGTACCTGCCCCTTTTGGTTTGGCCCAGGGATCGGTATTGGGTCCTCTTCTTTATATCATGTACATGGCCGACCTAGGCCTCCTTCTCACAGCTAACTCTGCCCTAAGCCAATCTTATGCTGATGATGTCCAGGCATACATGCACTGAATATCATCTGATGCTGCTCCCACAGTCTGAGTCATGAGCCTAGCGCTGGATATTCTTGGGGCATGGATGTCGTCGAACCGCCTGCGTCTCAACCCATCCAAGACCCAATTCATCTGGCTAGGCATGCGCCAACAGCTCGCAAAACTTAATCTTACAGCCCTTGCCTCTGAGTTTCCACAGATTACATTCTCTACAACTGTACGCGATCTAGGTGTCATCCTAGACCAGGAACTCACATTCACAGCACACATTCATCAATTCTGCCGCAGCTGTTACTATCAGCTGCGCCAGATGAGAGATGTCTCCCGCTCTCTCACCATCAACGCAACCACTACCCTGATCCATTCTTTTATTGTCACTCGCCTTGACTATTCTGTGTGCTCTACGCTGGCCTACCCACTGGGCGGTTGGAGTGCTTGGAGCGGGTCCTACGCACAGCCGCGCGCCTCAATGGCCATATCCCGAAGTTTGGTCACGTCACTGATTATATGCTGGGTGTCCTGCATTGGCTCCTATCCAACAGCGGATTGTGTACTACGTTCTGCTTTGGTGTGGCGGTGCCTATTAGGTGCCGCCCCCAAGTATTTACAAGAGCTCTGTTGCTCTACCATGGGCGTGCAGGGACAACGTGCTCTCCGCTCTTTTACGCAGGTTGAACTCCTTGTTCCCCGCACGCGAACTACTATTAGACAGCATTGCGCTTTCTCTGTTGTTGGCCCAATGGCATGGAATGCGCTACCACTATCTTATGCCTAAGGTTCATTCAGATGCATTTTACAGTAGCCTTAAGACGTTTCTTTTCAGCCTGGGTTGCATCGGGAGCGCTCCTGAGTAATAACCTTGAAGGGGCGCTATATAAATTTTTGCAATGAATGAATGAATGAATTCCTGGGTCACAATATTAATATAACATTAATGTACATTTGTTTAAATTAGCATCTGTAAATTGATTATTAGCTGCATTTTGACTCATCCTTCGATTTTAAATATATAATTTGACAAAAAGGAGAATTAGCCTTTGCCCAGTTGACTCGTGCCTTACTGCTTTGATCCATGTTTAAAATGCACTGTGTATACTTTCATCAAATGTTGATATTCATAATCTACTCTGGACATAATCGATAATTACAACAGGGATGATCTTGTTACTTAGACATTCATGAATAAACGAGAGTCCATTCTTCAAATTTAGCTTTATATAACAATTTAATTATATGTGCCTATAAATCATAATTGCTAATGATTTCTAATCAGGGTTTGTTAATTTCTGTCTCTTTTTTCCTTTGACTGTATTGCTTTATGTTGTTTTTCTGTCGTGCTGGCAGTGCACACTCGCCAGAGTTTGGCTGTATTAAATCTTATTGTGTACAGCTTGGTAAGTAGTTCACGAAAGAAACTGATTGGATGATTTTCAATGTAAATAATTGCACTATTAATTAGAGCAATAAATGGTCTTTAAGTTTCGTATGGTTGCTAAGGAGCACTTTTGCTAAGGTGCATGGTTGCTAAGGAGGTTCACTGATAGAAGATTGAGGCTGACCTTGATTTAAGTTGTTGCCAAAGAAGAAGACTGAGGCTGACCTTAGATGTGACTTGTTGTAAGGAGGATACTTGCTAGGCTGGCCTTGAAGATGCTTGTGAAGTAGGATGGTTGCTAAGGAAGCATGTTGCTAAGTGGCTGGTTGCTAAGTGACTGGTTTCTAAGGAAGTTGTGGTTACTGGTGACAGTGTATGGCTTGACAATACCTTCTAAAATGGCAAATATAAACATTACTTGCTGTCTTTAAATCTACACTAATAATGACATTTTACTGTAGTTTTACAATAGTACATTTTCAGACCACCATACCTAAATAGAACAAGCCTATACCTAGAAATTCTTGCCACCTATTTGTGCAGACTTCAATTCTAACTTAATTCCATGTAGACACTCTAGCTCTATCTTCAGTATTTGATGAGATATCGTGTGAGTATTGACATGGTACTGTAAACCAACTGTGGTACACGATAAATTTTACGCATATGTCTATATATATATATATATATATATACATATAATATATATATATATATATACATATCATTTCACATATATGAATATATATGCCGGAGTCCTCGGACCCACCCTTTATGGGCTAAGCGAGGGTCTCCTGAATTGTGGAAGGAAGTAAATCGGCTTCAAGGTGGAGGAAAGAAGGATACAGCGCATCCAGACTGCCACGTCACGGCAGAATCCTAAAATATACGCTATGGTTCCATCTCTAATGATAAACATCATGTTGCTCCTCTCCTCAAATCAACTGTTGTGGACGCCACAGTGGAAGACTAGTACTATCATGCCAGTTGCAAAAGTCGCTCGCCAGTTTTTAATCTGGATATGGCCGTAATGAAGTATAAAGGGCCGAATACACTTCATTACGGCCATATCCAGATTAAAAACTGGCCATCCAGCAAATAGACTGGTCAAGTATGCTGACGACACATAACTGTTGATTTCTGGTTCCAACAAAGACACGCTTGAGATTGAACTAAATCATGTGTCTGAGTGGGCTGCCAAATGCAACCTACGACTAAATATAAAAAAGACACAAGAGATGATTATACGACGTCCTCGGGGGTGGGGAGGTCGAGGAGAAGACCCATTGGAGTCGCCAGGACTGCCAAGGGTCAAAAGTATGGTTATCCTTTGGGTCACCATGACTGAAAATCTCAGTTTTGAAACTCCCATAAATAGAATATGTTGTCAGGCAAGGCAATCAATGTATACTTTGCGTATAATGGTGGCGCATGGCCTCTCAGGACTACTGCATTTTGACGTGGTGCCTTCGACTACACTGGCCCGCATGCTGTATGCGGACCCGGCCTGGCGGAGGTACGTGGGGCAGCAGGAGCGTGCCCGGGTACAGTCAGTGATGAACAGACTGATTCGCCAACGCTATCTGCCAGATGATGTTCCTCCCTTCGAACATTTGATTCGGTTGGCCGATACGGGTCTATTCAAGCAACACTGGAGAACCCAGGTCATGTGCTGCACCAGTTCCTTCCTCCTACAAAGGCGACCTTCCACTCCCTACATCCGCGCCCACATGACCATGAAATTCCACAGGCAGACAATCTAGAGCGAAAATCCTTTTTAATGAGAATGTTGTATTATTAAAATGAAAATATTGCTATTTCAAAGATCTGATAATCCCCACAACTGCATGTATGTTGCAGACAATCTACAGAGGAAATTATTTTTCAATTGTTTAATTAGAATGCTGTACTTTAAAATGTATTGTACACCAGAGTGCGGATAAGCAGTTGGTTCAATAAAGAATATACTTACTTACCATATGCATTAAAAGTCGTTTTTTTCCAACTAAATATTTTAACTCAACATTTCAAATTTCAGATATTCAAAGTAGATATATTTATTTGTAACAATATACCATAAAACAATTTTCTGTGTTTTTGACACCTCTCACCTATTTCAGCATTTATCTCAATAACTAGGAGCTGACAAACAGAGGGTTTTGACTCCATGCCTCACAAGTACGTACATGTATATAAATACGCTTTGTGAATTTCTGAAAACCTTTGCACACCCTGCCAATCCTAAAATCTCAACTCAATTTTTTCACAACTAATAGATTGTGAAGCTTAATTATTTGTTGTTGACCAAAATGTTTCCGTCTTTTACCTATTTTCCAGAGTTCAGGACTTGGCATCTTCCCAGTGGCGACATTAGAGGGTGCGGGGGGTGCGGACCGCACCGGGCGACACCATTCAGATGGGTGACAGCAAAATGACTGTCGTAAAAGTGCATGTGCAGAATTTCATTAAAAACTCATTCTTTTTAAACTAACAATTACAGGTAAATAAACATATTTCGCAACTTTATCTTACATGTATAGGCCTATGACTATGATGTAATATAAATTTATGGGCGACACCATTCAGAGGGGTGACACCAAAATTACACAATGACTGTTGTAAAAAGGTGCTTGTGCTGAATTTCAGCAACAATTCATTCAATTTAAACTAACAGTAACAGTTAACTAAACATATCTCGTAACTTTATCTCACATATATATATGATTATGATACTATATCAATTTGCGAGTGACACCAATAAGAGGGGTGACACAAAAATGACATAAAGACCGTCTTAAAAGCACTTGCGTTGTATCGTTGTGGTTGGGCTGGTGGTGACAACGAGTAGACTTATTTAGAGGGCAAAATATAGGTGTTCAAATGAATGAATAAATATATAGGAAATAGCCTTACAGCCGAGCTTCGCCTGGGAGTGAACTTTGAATTTAGCTGGTGTGCTCTTCGCCACTGAAATTCGGCTATTCGCGAATGTATCATTGGGCAAGTGCACCAAGTGAAGCTTTTGTTACATAAATTTGCATATTAAAGTTAATAATACCTTCAGATGATGCGACTGCAAATGGCAGTTGCTATTACATGAGAATGTGTGCGAATTGTGCAATTCGAAATGTCTAAATATCAGAATATAAAGCCAATATTGTGCTGAAAATAGTTATATTAACCTAGACATTTGAATAAGAACGTATTGCAAAAATTTCATACCGCTAGAGCGTTTCGTTCGTGAGCCATTCCATTCTTAGGACAGACAGAAACTTTCAGATGTTTGGCTTAGATTACGATTTAAGAGTAGCATTAGTAAAAAACATTAGGACCTACTAAGGATTCTGGAGAGCGGACGCTGACCTTCCTCGAGCTTCCCTTTTGACAACCCATTTGATTCTACGCAGCGCTCGTTAACAAGCTGGTGTTCTGTTCTTGGTTTTCGAGTGGCGATTTAGAAGTTCCAAGATTACGATTACAATTCTCTATGGCAGCGTTTCCCAATCTTTTTTGGCTATGAAACCCTTTTGACCTTCAATTTTCTTGGCGGAACGCCAGTCAAAAACTAAACATTGTTCCGTTTTCGCAAATGCTTTAGAATGCAGACAATATAGGTTTAGGCCTAGATTAGATTAATTACAACACAAAAAACCGATGACAATTACACATAAACTCTCTTCATATAAACTTATACACAGATGTTATGAAAAAGCCTCCTATACGCAAAACGGCAAATTTGCAGTTTAGGTGACTCAATCTCATCCATATAGGCCTGATATGTATGATACAATTTCCGTAATTTAAGCTCTATCTTAATTAGAAATTAAAAAATATATATATGTTTAACTACAAGCTTGATTGATTAAATGATTTTAACTAGAAGATTAATTAATGAAAAGAATTGATGAAAAAAATGCCCTTTATTTGGAAGCAGAAATGATGATGAGATTTTAACGAAAAGGTGGAGTTCTACCTAAGTAGAAGCGGGAATCGTGAAAAGATTACTGGCTAAGTGGAAGCAGGAATGATGAAAAGATTTTGCCTAAGTGGAAGTGTGAATGATGAAAAGATTTATGTTTAACTGGAAGCTGGAATTATGAAAAGAATCATGCAATCCAGTAAGGCATAAAATGCGTCAACTATACTGCAAGTTCACCTGAAAAATTCGAATAATTTATTTGAAGAGTTTTCAAGTTTTCAAGTTTTTTTAATGCTTCCGCCTGTCTTCGCCTCTTGGGTTCCGCGGAACACAGTTTGGGAAACGCTGCTCTATGGCCTGGTATCCATAAGGGAGGATTTCCATGTGGGATGACACCATGAGTGACCACACCGGGTGACACCAACCCTAGTGACTCACCTACACTGGGCACATAGAGTCTGTAATGTTCGGATTAATTCTCCATGTAATTCAATGGCATGTAATTGTATATGCTTTCACTTTTATACAGTTCTGACGGCATTCACACATTGCCAAACTTAATTGTAACACTGGCTATAGATAATTTCTATGTAAATTATTCACAGATATCAGAAGTTTAGTCTCTGTTTCTAAAAAATTGTGATTTATCAGTAGGCCTGGAATTTATGACATCATGGAAGTTTAACAGTTTATTTCATCATTCTTGAGGAATGCATTAAACAAAAGATACATTGCATAAAAGGGTACAGAAAATGCATTCCAGATTCAAGACAAAACTTTATTTTATTTCAGATTTATTAAAACAATGATGTTAAAGGTCATGCAGAATTGTGATATTGCTAAAAGAAGCTCATTTAACCATTTATAAACATTTACTGCCTGTGTACTTACGGCAAATCTGAGTAGTAAACATGATTTTCCAACACCAGAATCACCAATGAGGAGCAATTTAAATAAATAATCACTGCAAAAATACAATCACAGTTTTAGTATCCTCAATGCAAATAAAAACCTTGAACATAAACAGTATAAATATGCCTGTATTTTGTACTTTATAAAGACCTCTGTTGGCTGGCTGTTGAGTATAATTATGCTATTGACCAAGGGTCCCCAATGTCCGGCCCGTGGGCCGCATGCGGCCCTCAAGCAGACTTAATGTGGCCCCTGGTAGAATTTTCGAATTTTGAAAAAATATCTTTAGGTCTATGTCCAATTCAATAAACGCATTATAATTTTAATATTCACTTTAGAAGAATTTAACATTTTGGCAGCTAAGCTGTTCGAAGGTTAAGCGTGTAAGCGAAATCGCTGAATTTCTGAATTTAAACAAATAAAATAAAAAAGAGTTGAAAGAAAATGAGGAAAACTGCACAGTTCCGTTACAAAATATGTTGGAGAGCTGAGCGATTTAGCGTTTTTAGTGGACATCAACTCACTTTTGAACGATCTTGACATTCTGATACTGCAACGATGTGGAAAGTTTTATTAGGCCTACTACTTTAGTTAGTGGACAGTGTGAAATCGTTTATAAGAAAGCTAACACTACGTGCACTGCAAAACAAAACTGAGGGACGGAAATTAGCTCATTTCTCAGCTTGTACAGAGATATAAAACAAAAACGGACATGTTCTTGAACTTTGTGTTCTGACAAACATTTTGAGATTCTTGGCAGCCTGCTATCAGGATTTACCTGACATTTCTTTGACTTCAGATTGCACGAACAGTCATTTACCACTTTCCAGAATCCGTTTAGGCATAATTGTAAGCCAAGGAATGTGCCAACTGATTAGCATGTAGAACTTGCAGGAAAGTTCAGAGTGGCGAACTTCATGTCATGCACTAAGCTATTTGATCCAGCTATTTGACAACATGATCAGCACATGATGTGCTGATCATGTTGTCAAATAGCTGGATCAGCTCAGTATTTTGGGCATTGCAACAACAAGCTTTGAACCTCGATTTGGTAATGTGTTTTCTGAGAAATCTCAACTTCCCAAATCGCATGATGTTCATCCCAAGAAGCGAATTTAATTTTGACACAAATTATATGTTAAATTCTAAAAACATTAACTTTTAACATTATTACAAATAGACTGAGAAATAACATTTTAGGTTCGAATAAGCCTACAAATTATTAATAAATAAAAAATTAAAATATTTAATGAATTACAAAATTCTTATACATTTTAGTTGTTTATTAAACTTTATTATATGCATAATATACATGTATGTAAGCCTTATACTTATTGGCCTTATATTTAAAAGCTGAGCCTGAAGAGGCCTTGCGACTTTGGCTCTCGCATGGTATCCCTGTGGCCCGCAAGCTCTCACTGTGCCTCTAAAGTGGCCCTCTGTATCCAAAACTTTGGGACCCCCTGCTCTTGACTATCTTGACAAGGATCACGGTTTTACAAGTTAAATACAATACAGTACAGTACAAACAATGCTTATCACGATTCAGTCACTTACAAAACACATGCACAGTCGGGCAATCACTAGCGCATTGGAATGGCAAGAAATACGTTATTTCCTGGCTGAAATCCGGCCCCATGATGCCTTAATAGCATCAATGGCGAGTTCCACAGAGGAGTGTAGTCATTTCCAGTCTGCCACCAACCGTTCTTCTCTTGTGCTCTCGTCCAACCTGAGTTGAGGCTGATGTTCATGGGGTCCAGGTCATTCTTCACAGCTCGTCCCCAGGAGTGTCTTGGTCGTCACGATGGTCTCTTCCAGTCCGCAGGTGGTCGTGCTATCATGGCTCGCAAAGCTCTAGCATGGTCCTGGTTCTCTCAGATCGTGCGATATGTCGGAAGAGCTTAAAGCGTCAAGTTCAGATCAGGCAGGTGAGGTGATTTTTAGGCAGGTGATTTTTCCCAGGCAAAATCAACTGGGAAAAAACCAAAATCCAGGCCGTAATGGAGTCGCAGAGTCCACCAACAGTGCTGATAGCAGGAAATGAGGTGGAAGTGGTACCCAGGTTCACATATCTGGGCTCATGCATGGACTGCACCGGAGACAGTGAACCTGAGGTTCGAAAAAGAATCACTCATGCTCAAAACTGTATGTCCGACCTCCAGCGTGGCATATGGAACTCAAGTATCCGAATGTTGACCAAGATCAGACTATATACAGTATTCATTCTACCGGTCCTGTTATATGGTGCAAAGACTTGGACACTAATGAGACCTCTGGAAAACAAACTGGACGCATTTCATCAGCAGTGCCTCTGGAGGATACTGCGAGTTCCGTATATGGCCCATATTACCAACAAGGAAATTTATAGTCGAACATGTCTTAGATAAGCCAACTTGTAAACCGACTATTGGGCAGAGCTTTCCTGGTAGTAATTGTGCTGGTGCATTGGAGTACAGGTTTGTTGGCTTTACTAGTATTTCCATTTTCCAGTGACATTACTTAGTCTTGGTGCAATCATCTGTTAGCTTTCATCATGTACTTGCATTTTGCTTTTCAGTGCAATTTAGTCAGGTCTGAATATGGTTGGGGCACATATTACATAGAAAAAATCGTATTTTCGCAACCCCTACCCCTGTTACACCGCGTACATTTTGTGGCTCTTCCCCAACACATACGTACATCTGAGCTCTTACATAGGTTAAATAGCTAAAGACATCTGCAAGACATTTATGAAACTGTAGGCCATATATTTTTGTTAAGCATCATATTTCACAGCTCAAATTTATTTAACTGCTACAAACAAATAAAATACTAACAAGTAACAACACTTACATTTTAAAATGTTTTAATGCTACATAAAGTTCATTAAACAGAAATATAGTCCATGATTGGGTTTTTAGTTCTGATTTTAATATTCCATGATGTGGACGTCATAAATAATTAAACAGAACTTTATATTTGCTATTTATATTTGGAGGACATGCCCTCCTTTTTGGCCTCATTTCTGGCAGCCAAATCCTGAAAAATGTCTGGCTTTTTACATGTTTCTTGTATCAGTCTATTGACTATTATTTTATGCAGTTTTTAAAAGACTGTTGTCCCTAAGCTCCCTAACCATTCAGTGGTGGCTCTGGACTTCTCTAACAAGGGCCTTTGTCTACCTATATATCATGCAACCCCATGTGTGAGGCCTATGATGACAACTCGTTAGTACGAAGTTTCGATAGTACGAAGGTTCATAGTCGTGGAATTTGATGAAGGATTGATGAAGAGAATTCTTGCCAAAATAGAAGTTGAATTGATAAAAATAATCCTTGCTTATTAAAATGGAAGCTGGAAAGGTGAAAATTTGCATAGAGTTAGTGATCACTTGATTTATGGAACAATTATATAGTGTAAGCAAATATTGATTAATGAAACATCTTTATCGATTTAGTGGAAGCTGGATTGACGGAAAACTCATGGTGTAAGTATGTAGAAGCTGAATTTATGCTGAAACTATATGGTACAATGGGCAAAAAATTACTGTAGAACCTTTCGATTATCGAACTTTCGTATCATAGACATTCCACCCACGTTTATTACGTACAATTCTTTGTCCCTATTATAACCTCAGCTAAAACCACACTTAAACTGCCACAGTTTAGCTGCAACTTAAAATTCCTTTTTATTATTATTTTTCTCTAAATTTACTTTGTTATCTTTGCAACATAGCTGGCTGTTAACTGCAGAATTCTGATTTATTATGGAAGTTTATTAACATCATAACAAAAATTGCAAGTATTAGCAATTGTGATTCTTTTCAGTAAACGTGAAGGTTTAAAAAAATTCATAAATAATGAACGGATCATCTTAGAATATCGGGAATAGGCGCAATTGAATGCATATTGTCTGAGGTATGGTATGTTGAGGCAGTTTCATTACATTTGTGTGTAGGCCTCATACCTTCATATTTGCCATGCTTTTTCTCTCTCTCTCTTTCTCTCTCTCTTGCTGTCTGTGTGTGTATCTGTGTCTGTCTGTGTGTATGTGTGTGTGTGTGTGCGTGAATTTTGCAAACTCTGATAAATTATTTCCAATGCAAGTGGCTGTATTCACTGCGAGTGGTTTGCAATGCGAGGAACAAATCGTAAATACATATCCATTGCGGCTTAGGTCTTATTACATATTTCCTACAACAATCTTATGTTGGGAGGGGGAATGGGAGATACAAGCGTCTTATATAGCCTCTGCTCTAAAGTGACCACCACGCCACCTTCACAAGGCCCCTCCTGTTCATAACTGAGTGCGTAGTACACGACCGAATCCTTGCCGGTATAAGTGAGTGCCCACGGGCGAAGAAGCCGAAGGACGGACGATGAAGAACATCACACAGAGATACAGTGTCTCCATAAAAACACTGGGAGGAAGGCAACAGGAAACCACCTCCCTATACATCCTGAGGCAAAAGCAAAATGACGACAAAAGAGAATACAGACAACAACGTGAACGACTCAACCCAATTATTGGAAAGAGTGTCGTTCGGCAGAGGGAGAAAGGGCTCCTCCCGGTCGTCATACAGCGAAATCCCTCCATCAACATAAACGGCAACGTGAACAACAGCAGAGTGAGGAGATAAAAGTGGGAACGTCGAATGTAAGAACGATGATGAGAGCAGGAAAATTAGCAAATGTAGTGAGGAGAGCAAATCTGAATATACTGGGACTATCGGAGACCAGATGGAAGGGAGCAGGAGACTATACGAGCAATGGCATTAGAGTAACTGGAGGAGAAATATGCCTAAACGGAGTGGCTTTATTACTGTCAGAAAGAGTAGCCAGATGCGTAATGAGAGTGGAGCGACAGGAGGACAGAATAATACTGGTGAAACTACAAGCACATCCAGTGGATATAACAATTATGCAAGTGCATATGCCAACGACAGCACATGATGAGGAGGAGGTGGATGACATATATGAAAAGATTAAGGAAGACTTGACTCAACCAAGGGAACCGACTATGTGATTGTCATGTGAGACTGGAATGCAATAGTAGGGGAAGAGAACAAGAAGAGACCCCAGGAAAGTACGAACTGGGAAGAAGAAATGAAAGAGGTGAGAAGCTAATTGAATTCAGCAGGAGACACAAACTTGTAACAAATACGTGGTTCCAGCAAGAAAAGAGACGGAGATATACATGGAAGGCGTTGGGAGACAAGGGAAGAAAGATACCAACTGGATTATAACATGGTCAGGCAAAGATATAGAAATAGCATTAAAAACTCAAAAGCACTACCAGGAGCAGATGCAGACTCAGACCATAACTTGGTAGCGATGATAGCACAGCTAACAATGAAATTCATCAAGAAGAAAAGAACAAGCCAACAGAAATGGAACAGAGAAGAACTGAAAACGAAAAGAGAAGAACTGTCAGAAAAAAATAGAAGAAAGGATGGAGGAAATGAATAACAAGGCAACAGCAGAGGAAAGATGGAAAGGATTGAAGAAGATTATCACCAAAGAAACAGAGAAGACAATCCGATATTGGAAAGGATCAAGGCCGCGGAAACAATGGATAACGACAGAGATGATAAAGGACATGGAAGAAAGAAGAAAATGGAAGCATCAGAGAACAGAGGAGGCAAGGAAAGAATACAAAAGATTGAAAAATCAATTGAGAAGGACAACAGATAGAGCTAAAGAAGAATTGTGGGAGAGACAATGTGCTGAACTAGAAGCACTACACGCAATCGGAAGACACAACATGGTACAGCAAGATCCAGGCAATGACTGAAAGACAATACATGGCAGATGCAATGAGGTAAGAGGCAGGGATGGAAGGATGCTAGAGGATGCAGAGGACATTAGAAGACGATGGAAGGAATATGTAGAGGAGCTATATATAGGAAACAACAGCCCAGAGGACATTAGAGAGGGACAAACAAATGAAGACAACATGGAACCGGAGGTAATGCGAGGAGGTTAGGGCAGCAATCAAGGACATGAAAAATAACAATGCAGAAGAAGTTGACAACATCCCGATAGAGATTTTGAGAAAACTTGAGAGAAAAAGCAGAGGAAGAACTAACAAGAGTATGCCAGGTCATATACAATACGGGAATATGGCCTGAGGACTTTCTGCAGACCATCCTGATACTGATCAAGAAGATAAATACAACAACATGCGAGGAACATCGAACCATAAGCCGGCTCACCCATGCATCCAAGACACTGCTAAGAATAGTCGCAAAGAGACTACAAAACAAAGCAGAAACAGACAAATGCCTAGGAGAGGACCAATTCGGATTAAGGAAAAAAAGAGGAACAAGGGATGCAATTGCAGCTGTAAGAGTGTTAACAGAAAGAAGCTTACAATATGGACAGGACATATATATATGCTTTGTCGACTATGAAAAGGCATTTGATAGGGTAGACTGGAAACGACCAATGAGCGCACTTAGAAGAATGGAAGTGGATTGGAAGGAAAGAAGGCTCATTGGAAACCTATATAAAGGGCAAAGAGTAAAAGTAAGAATAGACGGAGAATACTCTGAACCGGGAAAAATAGGAAGAGGGGTGAGGCAAGGATGCCCGCTCTCTCCAATACTATTCAACATATATATCGAAGAAATTACAAGAGAGGTGGTGGAGGAGGTGGAGGAGGGAGTAAAGGTAGGAGGAAGACTGATGAACGCAATAAGATTCTCGGATGATCAAGCGATGATGGCGACTAGGCAGACTGGACTGCAGAGAATAATGGACCTGTTAAACAAGAGAGCAACAAAGTATGGAATGAAAATAAATACAAAGAAGACAAAGGTTATGAAAATAAGCAAAGCAGAGAAAACAACCGTCAGAATAAGCATTAAACGGTGAAGAGATACAGCAAGTAGAGAGATTCTGGTATCTGGGAAGTCTGATCACATAAGATGCAAAGTGCCATGTGGAAATAAAGAAGAGAATACCCATGGGAAAGGAAGCATTTTACAAGAGGAAAGAACTATTGAGGGGAAAACTAAGTAGAAGCCTAAAAAAGCAAATGGTCAAAACTCTGGTGTGTAGTGTGGTCCTGTATGGGGCGGAAACATGGACAATAAAAAAAAGACCAGAAAAGATTAGAGGCATTGGAAATATGGATATGGTGAAGAATGGAAAGAATCAGCAGGACAGAGCACAAGACCAACGAAGAAATATTAAAGAGGGTTAAAGAAAAGAGATCAATGATAAAGACAATGGTTGCAGATGCAGACGCGATCATTGTCCTCGGTGGGGAACTCAACAAGTTGGATCTTGCCAAGGTGATGAAGAGGACCAGATTAATTACTCTGGTAAGTCCACAGACTATAGGCTAAAAGACATTGGATATACTCATGGCAGTTAAGCCTTGCTACCATAATGTTGTCACCTCTGCACTCAAAACCGATCACGGTGACAACCATGCTATTATTACCACTGATGAAGGAAGAGTCATCAACCGTGCAAAGAAACCGGACAAGGTCTTTTACCGGAGGTGTACTTCTAACCAACATGCCGATCTATCGCTGCTGTGGATTTTCCTTACATCTATGAATGTACTGACCTTCAGACCGCTTGGGATCTTTTTAATGCAGCGTCGCTGAAGAGTTTGGATAGTGTATACCCTGTGCGTGAAGTCACCATTAAGACTTCCTTACTCCAATGGACCAACACACAAGAAATCAAATTTCTTCATCATAGGAAGAACCGATTGCTGAGGGCTACGCATGCCAAGGAGACACCTGCTTGTGCGAGACGTGAAGTGTGCATTGTGCGCGCTACTGGCATGCAGCTTCGGGATGTTGATCATCGATGTAACATGAAAGACCTATGAAACCGAGTAAGACAGATAGCAAAAGGTAATAGCTCAGGTAAAAGATAACAGCTCAGCCAAGGAGAATGCACCAACTGCTGAGGAATTTAACAACCATTATTCGTGTCTGTCGACCGATATCCTTTATGACCTTCTGTTGAAGCGCTTTACTGTGCGACCTGATCGACATTTCATGTCCAAACTTTGTGTGTTCGCTCTGCTCGCGTACTTTAATAGTGTTTGTACCATTGGCAGTGTTTTGTTAAATGTAACTTGCTGCTTTTTGCCAGCCTGTTTAATAAACAAAAATTTAAAAAAAATATATATTCTTCTCTGGGATTAAGACTGTTCTATTTGACCAAGGCTGGGCTGAGAGCACTTCTGAGTAGATGGCCTCTAAGGGGTGCTATATAAAACAGCTATAATAATAATAGTAATGATTGCGCCAGAGGAACTCTGGATGCAGCAATTCGTAGGCATATCTACCCGGAACAAGAATTATGTCGAATGGTTGGGCTGCATACAGGAATATTCATGCAATTGGAGGTGGGATTTGTGAGCACTCCATTGTAATTCATGAAAGGAACTTTGTGCATCCAGATGATGCTGAGGTGCATACACAAAATATCGAGAACCTATGGATGCTTGTGAAGAGGAAGTTGAAAAGGCAGTTTGGAACAACCTGTGCTCCATTCCCCTCTTACCTTAGAGAATTTTAATTTTTATGTCGAATTGAATATGGCCTCATTTTTGCTGAGTGTCTCATAATAATAGCTCAACAGTATTCAGTTTAATAAATGGATAAATCTTTGGCAGTGGCCGCTGTACTGGCAAATAATTTTACTTCAACGGCCGAACACGTAAAAAATTTAGCGGGTGAAGACCTCTGCGCACGCGCAACCTTCAGCGCATGTGCATTATTAAAAACACCTAAACCTTTGTAATATGCATCGTGATGGTTGGTTAGAGTCAGGTTGGGCATCGTGATGGTCGGTTAGGGTCAGGTGGCGTCGTGAGGGTCGGTTAAGGTTAGTGTAGTGTTTAGACATAATGGAAAGAACCTTTTGGCCACAGAAGTAATTTTTCCATGTGTTGAGAGGCCACTACAAAACTATTGCTTGTTGAACAGTTATGGAAGTCATAATTGGGAAAAAAATGCCATTGGCTCGGTGGGAAAACTGTACATTATTAGCGTATTTCAGTAGTTTGATACGACTGTATTCTTCTATAATGAAATATGCTAAAACTTAAGATGAAATCAAAACAATTAATATCATAAAACCTAAGATTACCATTTTCGACCCCTCTGCCTCTTTTTTGACAAATCGGACCCTTCATTAAACACTGCATACTACAAATCCGACCCAAACTGGACTTTTACCCTTCCCTTTCTGCTTGCTCTTGTCAAACAGTTTACACAGAGTATGCTCGGTCAAGTTCGAGCAGTAATGGAACACAACTTTAAACGCATAGTCATACAAATTATAAATTGCCAAAATGCAAAACCCGCCTACCCCCTCGCTGCGTACGTAATATGGGTTGGGCATCATGATGGTTGATTAGGGTCAGGTGGCATCCTCAAAGTTGTGAGAGTGAAAGGGAAGTGAGCAATAGAATTTGCGACTGGCATACAAATAGATTTGTCTCTATAATGTTCGGGTAACCTGAAATACGCTACAATATTCGTAGATATTCGCAAGTGTGTATGACTTAAACATAATGGTCGTCTGCCATCTGTTTGTACAGATTTCCCTTAAAATCTAGACACGATGATATCTTACTGTTTATTGCATAAAATAGCATACATGTCACAAATTTAGTCAATACTAGTCTGGGCCTCCATAGTTCTCTTAGCCAATGCATACATCATTTAATCCACACTATCAATCATCCACATT